>CM076576.1:866097880-866697880 GCA_034641835.2 Pinus albicaulis | reverse complement strand
GTGTGTGTGTGTGAGAGAGAGAGAGAGGGGAGGAGAAATAGGCGAGAGGGAATGAAAACGGGGTAATGGAGAGAGAGAGAGAGAGATAGAGAGAGAGAGAGAGAGATATGGAGATGGTGAGGGAGCGGGAGAGTGAGGGGTGTTGTAAAATGTAACTAGGTCAGTCTTCATGATGTTGGGTGTGGAGCATGATTATCTTGTTTATTTTGTATCACAGCATTGGACCCCTGTACCTTAATGGGGCGGAAACACCGCTCATAATTAAACACTGCCTGGGGGATTTATGGGGGGCGGTTGCGACTTTATGGAGCGCCCCCCCTAGCGGGGGGTTTCAGGGGCAGCGCTCCTGAAGCTAAAAATAGATGTAAAATTGCCTTGTAAAAGTATAGTAATTTCTAGTCAATCTGGGCCTTTCATTAGGTAAATGATCTTACAGTTGAAGTTATGTTTAGTTTAGGGTTTTTTCCCTAGAAGGAAACCCCTCACTTTTATGAGGGTATTTTATTGTGGCTGTGTATTGGATGTGTATTCTCGGAGCGAGAAATAGAGAGGGATACTGTGAGAGAGAATAGAGGATATTACAATTGATCTGCTGTAGGTTTTGTCTCTTCATTTTGTTGGATAACAGAAAGGAAGGACTGGCTGTTCGGGGTGGACGTAACCCGAACTGGGTGAACCACATATATCTTTGTCTCTCTGGTTTTATGTGTTTTGTGTGTTTTTGTTTTCCGCATATTCTATGTGTTTCATTGCTCTTAATATTTAATTTTCTAACACATGATGACTATGTAATTATGAAAATAAGAAGACAATAATAATAAAAATGTATTTTTGTCTCATGAGTTTCATGAGAAATATTTTATGTAGATAGACTTATTCTTTATATCTATTAGGTTCATGATTAAGTGTCAAAGACATGAAGGATGCAGACCTTATAAAGAGGCTCACAACAGCCCTCCAAAAGTGTTGAAAGACAAGCTCAAAATATGGCAGAAACAACATTCATCAATCTTGGAATATATTTGTATTAATATGCTAGAGAAATAAACTAAAAGTCAGCCCAAATTGAAGTTATTAAGTCAGCATAAAGTAAGAGATGAATGGTCGGCCTAATAATATTAGTATCCTATATATATATACCTATATTGTGGCTCATTTGAAGACAACATAATTATGGTAAAGTATGAGGTGAACAACATTGGAGAAAGAATAAGCATTGCGGACGAATATGAGATTGTACAATGTTAAAAGGAGAAAAACAATGGAATGCGGATTGAAGGAATAGACTGTAGAAGTGACTGAAGGTGACTGAACGTATGATGATGGTGACTGAAGGTACATTGATGACTGAAGATAGACGATGACTGAAAGTGCAGAAAGGGTACAGTAAGAACATCTCTGAGTTTAAATTATCTAAGGAAAGAACTTGTCAAAGTCAAGATAGTGATCTAAAGGTAGTAGAAACTGAGGAAGGTAAATCAGAGATTTACCTTCCTAACTACATTTCAAGATGTTCAGTTACAAGTGAAAAGTATTCGGTCTCTACATTTGACTAAGTTCTTTGATAATTGACTTGATGAAATATTAGCTAAGTGAAATAAGAGAATACATAAGCAAGCTCACATGTAATTATCAAGAAGAGAATTTGAGTTAATCACTTTCCCTACAAATTCTAAACAAGCGGGAGGAATGGGGAGAGGGAGAGGCGGAGAGGGAGGAGAGACTGATAGGGAGAGATAGGAGGGACATAGGGGGATAAGGGGAGGAAGAGGTATGAGAGAGGGGGGGGGAGGGGTAGGGAGTGAGAGTGCAGGGGGAAATAGGCATGGGGGGAGGCAGGGAGGGATAGGGCAAGAGAGGGGGGGGGGAGGGGGGATCAGAGAGATTTGGGGAGGGGGAAATATGGACAAATGAGGGAAGGGATGGAGGGATAGGTATATAGAGAGAGAGAGAGAGAGAGAGAGAGAGGAAATGTGTGTGTGAAAGAGAGAGGGGGAGGAAGGGAGAGGGGGAGAGGGAGGAGAGACTGATAGGGAGAGATGGGGGGAGGGAGGTGGATAAGGGGAGGGAGAGGTAGGAGAGAGAGGGGGAGGGAGGGGGATAAGGGGAGGGAGAGGTAGGAGAGAGAGGGGGAGGGGTAAGGAGTAGGAGTGGAGTGGGAGAGAGGGGGTGGGGGGAGGCAGGGAGGGATAGGGAGAGAGAGGGGCAGGGAGAAGGGGATGGGTCACAAAGAGTGGGGGAGGGGGACAAAGGGACAAAGGGGGCATGGCGGGGAGGGATAGGTATATATATATATATATATATATATATATATATATAGAGAGAGAGAGAGAGAGAGAGAGAGAGAGGGGAGGAAAAAGAGCTTAGAGGGAAGGAAAGGGGTATAATGGAGATATAAGGAGAGAGAGATATAGTGAGAGAGAATAGGGGGTGTTGGAGAGAGAGTATTATCAATTTTAATTTCCATTTTTTCCTTAGGATTTATCACACCAAGATGTGGCACAAAACCTTCTCGTTGCTCACACATGTCATAAATTGTGTGGTAGAGCCTACCTTATCATGGGTGCCCTAGATAGTAACCTATTTTCACTTGGTACCTATGCTGAACTATTTTTCTTAGGCTCGAGAGTCCTCTTTATTGCCGCCATGCATTTGTGTTGAAGCCTCATTCTTCTTCTTCTTCTTCTTCGCTATTTTTATGGGTTTATATCCTAGAGGTCCCCATGTGTTGATTTATATTATTGCATTGCATATTGACTACTTGTACCCCTTTTGGCCTTAAGCCAACTTAATTTGGACTCGTGTGTAAGCCTTTGTGAATTGACAACCTTTTCCATAGAGGGAATATCGCTTGAGTGTCGATGACCAACATCGACCACCTTGCATAGAGCATAGGAATGTTCCAGTCCTAAGAAATAGTGCACTTTCCTTTGACACTTTTTATCTCCACTCTAGTAGAGGCATTAATTTATTCCTTTTAAGGCTTTAAATATTAAAAATACAAAAAAAATATTCCAAAAAAAAGTGCCAGAATGGGATAGTTTCTTCATAATTTGATGGAAGCAAGAGTGGTTCATGTTGCATTTGATCAAAGCACTTAGAATTAGAATTTCCTCCACCGATATGGGATTTAGTTTCAATTTAGGGAATAAATAACCTTGTTCTTGAGTTATTCCTCCTTCGGTTTTTTATCTACTCTAATCATATGGAGAGTTTTGTTAATGGATCTTGCATTGTAAATGTATACAAGGTTATTTTATGCTTCCATCGATTCAAATCAAGTCATGCTTTTGTTTAGGCGAATTAAACCTATTGTCAGCCATTCTGTCATGTCCCTTGACTCATTTATTTCAACCATATGCAGTCTGTCAAGTTATTCCTACTATCACATGAGCGATAGGGTCCTTGACTCATGGTGATTAATAAGGTCCCTATTGACTTCTTACTGGGAGGTCTAATCTTATCGAATCCCACAAATTTATCTGACAGTACACCTATAGTTTCACCCTAACCCTATTTACATCATTGATAAGTGACCTTGTGCTCAAAATTGATCAATATTATGGCTATTTTATGGTTGTTTCCCTTTTCTTCAAAACCAGCTTGCATTATCACGCATTGGGATTTGTGCAAAACCTTAGTTTCCATTTGACCCTATTGGTGGATTCCTCACCTCTGTGCCAACTTTCTTTATTGGTTGGTTTAGAGGATTTCTATCATATGCTACCTACATCTCGTGTACATCAAAAATGTTCTTCGGAAAGGTTAATTCATCTCTCTTATTATGAGCTCTTCCAAACTATTTTCCAGTGGGTTACACTCGCATTGGTTGATGTGGGATGTCTTAATTCCCTCCTTCTAGTGGATCTTTTCCCATCAACTCCAATTCATTTCTCTAGGAACAAGGTCTAGAGTCCTCTTTTGTACCTTAAGGTTTGTAGTCATCAATGGAAAACTCCTTCACTATCGACAATGAGAATACTTCAATGTCTCCTTATTGGTGCTAGATCCCCGTAATTTGCTAGATTGATTGAGATACAAATTGATAGGGATAACATCAAACCAAGCTTTGGAATCCAAGGACATAGCCCTCCTGGATTCGGACAGGGATCTCTCTAATAGATGCAAAGATGTGAATTTGTTTGCTGATTAGGATTGATTTTAGGCTAGATTTTAAGTGTAGGGTATTTTGATTGTTTTTGGTTCTGTATGATGCTCAGATAGATTTAGGTAGAAAACAAGGGAGATTGTTAAGTCATTGGCCAATGGAGTCTAAACAGGTCATGATCAGTTCATCAATGGTTTCAAGAGCATTTGCAGGGAAATTTTAACTTGGTTGGTGGATCTTTAAGGTTGTGAAGGGTCACGAGGTGAACATTAAGCTTGGGAACAATAAGATAATAAAGGGAAAAAACTGAATCCTTTATGTACTTGTAAACTAAGATAGATAGAAGATTTAAGAGCATAGCAAGAGAATCAAAGGTATAAGCAAAACCTAATCCATCTGATTTCAGATTGAAAGTAGATAATCAACCAAAACAACATTAAGATGAAACATGGAAAGGCAAGAAATTTATTTAAATTTCATATATTTCATCATTAAGAGCAGAAAAACATTTAAGATACACAAGTAGTTATAACCATAGAAAAAGAGAAAACTCTGAACATATAAAGTTACAGCTGTGAAGGTTCCTTGAAACAAATTTAGCTAGTAAAGGAAAAGAGCATGATTCAAACAGACTTCTTTGACAAACATAGGCAAAACTGCTTTAAAGAGGTGATTCCAATGACAGAGTATTTCGGTGGCCACAATATGTAGGGATAGCCATAAATCATACTTGAAACTAACTGATTTAAATCATTGAAGAAATGGACAAGCTAAGAACTTCTTAGAGAGCAAGAGATGGATTCCCTAACATATCTCAACAGAAGAAAACATTGAGGCAGTGAAGGACAAACAAAAGTAAGGTGCCATCAGAAAAAAATTCTTAATCTAAATTTTTTGTCCTACTGCAAAATAGAAAGATGGAAAACATAATGGAAAACTAGAAAAAATGAACATAAGAAACACTTCACCATCAACCAAGCTTATGGATCTTGCAAACAGTCTCTCTCCATCAACAAGCAAACCAGAGCATGCATGAGCTCCAAGACATCAAATTGTTATCAAAAACTCCAAGAGACTATGTATTGCTTCAGCATAATTTATCAAAATCCAACTAACACATAAGAGCCTCATGCTCTATTTATGGAGAAAATGAGGAGGTGGAAACCCTAAGAGGCTTCCAGAAACCCTAATTTACCCATAAATGTCGTAAATGTGCTTAATGACTATGCAAGGCCCAAAACACATAATATCTAAGCTAATAAATGAAAAATATCATAACATAAATCCTCATTCAAATATGGAGTGATTTTCCCAAGAAAATATTAAAAAATCATTTTGCCATCAATTTTTGTGTTTTGTTGACTTTTTGGCAAAAGAGAGTCTCTGTGCGTAGCGCCCTTTCAACAGAAAATAGGGTCTGTTGCAGCTGAGTTTTGTATCCCTTCCCGACATTGGTTTTGGCCCTGTGATGGGTCGTTGGAAATTTGGATGAGTCTACATTCCGAAAATACTTCATTTGTGCTAAATGAGTGCCATTTACCTGCTCAAAAACTCATTCTCCCAACACTGTTCGGTGCATAGTGCCACCTCCAACAGAGAATAGGCTCTATTGTAGTCAAGTTTTGGACCACTTCCCGATGTCATATTTTTCTCCGTGATGGCTAGTTGGAAAGGATGATGATTCCTATTTCTAGATATGTATTTTTTTTTTATTGGGTTCCATTTTCCTGTCCAAAAATCCATTCTCCCAAAACTTCTCTGAGCGTAGTGCCACCTTTAGCATTAAATAGGCTCTATTGTAGCTGAGTTTGGGACCACTTTCCGATGTCAGATTTTGCTCTGTGATGACTTGTTGGAAAGATTTGATGATTCCTATTTCCAAAAGTACTTGATTTTTTCTGAATGGATGCCATTTACCTGCTTAGAAATAAAATCTCTCATGACTGCTCTGTGCGTAGTTTCAGGCCTAAAAAGGAGGCAGAAAGGTCAATTTTGAGGTGTTTTTGACCTTTTGAGGGGGGAAAACTGCTCCAATTGACCTGAAATTTTGTGGATAGAATTTTTGTGATATGAAAAATCCAAAAATGTAAACTCCAGCAACTGAGGATGCCCCAATTTTGTGCGTAGCGCCTAGCGTTCTCCGCTCCTAGGGGTCAAAATTTGGAAAAAAACTAAATTTTGTCTAAATTGCCTCAAATTTGGCGGAGAAGGTCTTCAAGGGTTCTTAGAAGCCTATGAAAAATCTTGAGCCATGTCTCTGAGTTTTTCTTGGTATTTACCTTCTTTTAGTGCTCAAAATTCAATGCCTTCTCACTGATTTTTCATTCTCACTTTGTTCCTCTTTTTGAGTTACTTGCTACACTTTCTTCACTATCCTCTTGCTTAGCATGAAAACCACTCTCTTATTTGTCTTTACCATCTTATTGTCTCTTATATTGCTACCTTTAGTGTTGTTGCTTTTATTTTGGAGTTTATCATCAGCCTATGTATCTGTTTCACTTTGGCCTTGTCCTTCATTGATGTCTTCTTCTTTGTTATCTCCTGTACTGTACCTTTATCTTCTATTTCAGCTTCATCTTCCTTGGTGTCTTTACCTTTATCACGTTTAGTCATCTTGTCACTCTTTGCACTTAATGTGCTTGCTGTCATGTACAAGAAATTTTCCTCATGGCTGTCATGTGATCCTTCTTGTTGGTTTCCATTCTCATCATTCTCTTCATTACCTCCTTGGTCTTCTTCTTCATACTTTATTCCTGCCCTATTGTTTTCATCACTTCCCTCATCATCTTCTTTCTCTTAATGGCTGATGTCATCTCCTTGTTCTTCCTTTAACTTTTTCTATGACTTACTATCTTGTTTCTTTCCATTGTCATATGTTTGTCCTTTACTACTGCTGCCCCCTGTTTTTTTTTTTTTACTACCACCATGACCATCTTCACATGATGTATTAGGAGAATATAGGTTTTCTTGTGTATGAGATGAAGTGATGGACAAGTGGAGGCAAGTGAATGATGCGTAGGAAAACTTTCATCAAATGAGGGCAAGAGGAAGCAATCAAGGAGTGCTTCAGTATTTAGAAGTGTGTTTTCTGGCAGTGAGTGCCTCTACAGCCTATGAAAACCTTTCATATTAGAAATCTTCGGCCCTAAAATGTCAATAGGTTTGATTGGCATGAAGCTTTAGGGTTTGGCCAATTTATAGGGTTTTGAACCTCTCCTTCGATTCTACATGCAAAGGAAAAATTGGAGGGGAAAGAAAAGAGGTTACCAACCTTGTATAACCCTTTGCAGGAATTTGGAGGCAAACATTAGCTTTTTGGGCACTTTTGGGAAAATCAGGCAAAACTTCTGCCTGTGCGTAGCGCTTGTCTGTCTGTGCACAATGCCATTTGCAGAAGGCATTTGGAGGCCTTTCCGGTGTCGAAATGAGCTCCGTGATAGCTCGTTGGAAATATTGAGTTGTAAAATTTGAAAATATACAATTTTTTTCCTGTGTGGAGTTGATTTTCCCATCCAAAAGTGGATTCTCCCAACACTGGTCAAAAAGTCCTGAATGATGGTGCAGAAATGCAGAGTGTTGGTGTAGACCACTTTTGGATGACTTCCTCAATTCAAAATTGAGCTCATGATAGCTCATTGGAAATATATTGAAGTCTAGTTGTTATTTTATTCATTAAGAAAGTCATTTGGGCAATTGAGCTGTGAGAAAAACTGATTTTCACAAGGTCACTCCAGAAGTGCATAATTTCTCTCGTGACACCTGTGTTTTTGACATTGATCTCAGAACATGATACCTCTGTAAAAACTGAAGGAATTTTTTCTTCTTGGCCCTATGATGGAAAAATACCTCTCTCACTCTTTCCAATTTCATCTCTTTTTGGTCAGAAACACAATTTAAAGAAAAATTAGTCCTAGGTGTGATACATGGCTTGTCTTTTGGAATGAATTCTTGGAAAATGATGGAAGCATGATGTTTATGAGCTGGTATAGAATTATTCTTGCTGAGATGATATATCAACTGAATCCTTTTCTCTTGTTCCTTCTTTTCATATCAAACCCTAGCCTAGTTGGAAGAGGAAATTAAGGTTTGGTGTGAGGATTTAGGATTGCCTTGCAGACGGAGGGGAATGAATGGGTTAAGGGTTGTCTAAATTCTTGGGGAAATTTTGGGGGATAAGGATAGATGTTATGGAGTAGGGGAAAGTGGAATTTCAGGAATTGAGTGAGGGGAAGGGGTCCAAAAGGTCAAAACACAGGCCTAGTCTTAAAAAGTGTCAATTTGTGGCAATAAACTAGGTTTTGTAGAAAAATGATGATTCTGAGGGATAGGAATGATGGGAAGTATTTATGGAGGTATTTTAAGGATAGGATGAAGTTTAAGAGCATTAATATATAAGCCTTGTTGATGATTTAATCATGGAGGTCATGAAACCAAGAAAAATTCCTTTAAAACCCTAGATAGGCAATGGAGGAGTTTAGGAAAAACAAAAATAGAGGGTTGAGGCCAAAGGTGGTGAAACATAGTGATAATGAGTGGCATGAGCCCATGATGGGTCTTCTGGGATGGGTGAGCTGAGCTTGGCATGACGGAATGATGAAATAGTGAAAAATTTATCCTAAGGATAATGAAGGCCGTGAGATTTCTAGAACTCACAATGTTCATGAACTTTGTTTCTAGAAATCTAGAACCGATACTTAGTCATATTTAGATAGTAAAAATTATGGATGACTAAAAATTCGTATATTCTTTCAAGTGTTTGGCTTCAACACATTTATTCACACTTGTTAGATTTTACAAGGGTTCGTTGACAATAATTACCATTATTGGTGAGTTGTCTCACATTTGTTAATGGTATACATCAATGAAATATAATCAAGAAATTTCTCACATCATTGACTTAAGCTCTTTTATTCCCATAATGTTGAAATGTACCTTCAGCAGATGGTGATGAGCTCAAGTTGTGTCAACATATTGGTTCACTTGAAATCTACTTCAGTTTTCTACTAGTGACACCTCCCAGCTTTATATGTTACAGTTATTCACAACAACGTCTTATACGTTGGCACCCAAATTTATGCAGTACCATTATTACACCTTTATGAATTTATAATTTTATGAGTGAAATTTATGAAAAATCATTGATTAGATAGTATTCTAGCATCATTGATAGGACATTATTGTATATGTGATATTGAGACATATCTCTGTTGTCTTTGTTAACACTGGAAAATCGTACAACAGAAGATGACATTAATTAATGTCAAGCCAAAGGATTTACAAGGTAGGAAGACATTATGGAATCAAGAAAGTATTTAAAATCCCAAACATTAAAAGGAAATCAAGTTTGAACTAGTCATAAAATGTTATTTGTGCGCATTATCCTTCGAGAAGAGTGCCTTTTGCATGCCTTTTTTCCCGATAAGTGTGCATTCCTGAGAGTGGAGAAATGTCACTATCAGGGGCCACATAAAAGCAAAGGACAAGTTAATCCTTACATGAAACTACCTAAGGACAGCCACCAGTGCCTCCTTAGAAACTATGTGAGCACATAATGGAATATTTGGAGCACACAATGGAATCATACCTCTCCCTTGGGTTACCGTCCACCATGTACCAAGGGAGGGAAGGAGGATTTGAAATCCCCTATATAAAGCCACCATGAAATGAAGAATGGGTGATCACATTGTTATGCTGGCTAGAATTGCCCAAGCAATACCAGTAGTGTGTGACTCAGAGCTAGAGATAGAGGGGACTCGAATGTTTGGCCATCCAACAATCTTAGTCCATCACAGTAGAGAAAGAGGGAGCTTGCACCAAGGTGAGCTTGCCAAACAACATCCTTGAATTGGGAACTAGAACCATTGTCCTTTGATCAGATCCATCAAAGACTTGTGCCTCCATAAGCGTCTCTGTCAACAATTCTTACACAGGAAGGCCCCAGCCAACACCTATGCATACATTGTGCAGCTATATTCCATACCAAGTTTATGTATATGGGTACCACATTCCACCTATAATTAAAGAAAAACCACTCCTGAGGGCATCAACAATCATCGTCAACAACCATCAGCATCACTACTATAGTAGTGACATAGGCAAAACATGTATCTATCAAATTTGTTTAACTAGCCATAGCATCACGAGCATGGGACATGCTCGCCTCATTGAAATTTTGTGTATGTATTGTAAATTTTATTTTCTTACAGGGATCCCTTAGACGTGGTGATTCTTGGAACCGGTGCAGGGTGTTTTCAACTCCAAAGCTTCACGCAAGTCTCCCTCTCTCTCTACACACGATACAGAAAAGAAACTATAATGTATTTCGGCTATACAGTACTTCCTAGACCTCACACATTAGGGGGGAATTATTAACACTGGAATATCATACAGTAGAAGATGACATTAAATAATGTCAATCCAAAGGATTTATAGGGAAAGAATACATTATGGAATCTATAAAATATTTAAAATCTCAAAGGTTTAAAGGAAATCAAGTTCGAACTAGTCATAAAATGCTATTACCGTGCATTATCCTTCGAGAAGAGCGCCTTGTGCACGCCTTTTTTCCTGATAAGCGCACATTCTTGAGAGTGGAGAAATGTCACTATCCAGGATGACATAAAAGCAAAGGAAAAGTTACTCCTTACATGAAGCCACCTAAGGACAGCCACCAGTGACTCCTTAGACACTCTGTGAGCACACAATCGAATATTTGGAGCACACAATGGAATCATACCTTTCCCTTGGGTCAGCATCCACTATGTACCAAGGGAGGGAAGGAGGATTTGAAATCCACTATATAAAGCCACCATGAGATGAATAATGGGTGATCACATTGTTATGCTGGCAATAATTGCCCAAGAAATACTAGCAGTGTGTGACCCAGAGCTGAAGATACATGGGACTCAATTGTTGGCCATCCAAAAATCTTAGTGCATCACAACAGAGAGAGAGGGAGCTTGCACCAGGGCGAGCTTGGAAAACAACATCCTTGCATCAGGACCTAGAACCATTGTCTAGGGGCCCTTTGGAAAGTGGGTAAAATTTCTTCTTCGTATCAAATGCTTAATAAGAAGGGGCCTAGAGCCACCTTTTGCATTATTATCATTTTACTCTCTTCAATCGCTTTTGTATATTTCTTTTTTTGTTTTAGTTTAATTTGAGTATACAGTTGCATATTTTTTCCTCTAGATTGTATGCTTTTGAAATCCACCAGTTTCTACCTTTTACCAATAGTATCAAGGGGTAAACCACACCCCTTAAACTGGTTCTATTTCGTACATCCATATAACAAATCCACCAGAACAGGATGGGCGACTCCACTAACATTTTACCGAGTTTATGTGGTTGTGCCTTATTTTGCAGGAGACCTTTGTCTATGCTGGAGAGTGGAGCTGATAGTCCTCTGAACTAAATTGCAGTCCCTAGATTCACTTTGAGTGACAGACTGAAGAAGAGCAGATCCTAAATTTTTTACTTGAAGGAATTTATGCACATTTTTTCCTCAAAAATGTGCAAGGTGCGTGTTCAGTGCTGACCCGTGCGCAGGAAAGCACACCTATCACCACCTTTTGCACACAATTCACAGAATGAGAAATTTATCCCAATACTTTGTCTTTTCCTTCTTGTAAGGTTCTTGGCAGCCCCTAATGCATCTTCCAACACTTGTTGTGATACCCCACAGCTTGCTAGAACTCACTTTTAGCTGCTTTCTATAGGATTAGGATCAGTGTTTAATTCAAGTTTGTTTTTGCAAAATCTTCACATAGTTTAAGTAGGGGGAAATTAAATTGCGTTCTGAAAAATTTATGTTTCGCAAATTTTGGTATTCACACCTAGATAACTAGTCCAAGTAAGTGGCCTAAGACCATGAACGGATAGCTAGTTTTATTTTTTCTAGTGTAGAAATTGTTTAGTTTAGTTCAATTTTTGCATTAGGAATTGCGGGACTAGGACCAAATTGTCTATAGAAGAGAAATTTATCTCTACTACCTTTTCACCCTCCAGTAACCCTAGGCAAGCATATTAATGCTCCATATTCACAATTCTCCATCTCCCTATAGTTACTCACATAGATTAATTAGGAAAATTTGAAAGTGGCCCATTATTCGCACATGTTTTCCATTTGAGCTAGGAACAATATAACATAGTTTAAATAGGGTTTCTTGTAAAGGATCAATAATATCCACACGTTCAAACTATGTTCTTATTCACCTTATACTCACACACACTCACCCACTAAGAAAATAAAGACACTTAAAGCTAACATAACCAAACTCACTAAATTTTCCCCATAGGTGCCACAAACAAATTTATAGCTTAAGCTAGGATCAAGGGGGTAGGTATCCAATAAGCCACCTTGATCATACTTCATATTGAAACATATAATTTGTGTATTTAGGGAGCTTCAAATCTGACTATCAGCACATAACAAAGAAAACGCAAGCGCGCCAGAGCCCCGATTCAGAGGGGTTTAGGCTTAGGCATAGTGCATGTGGTATCAGTTGGGGCTACCTGACCTTACTGATAGTTGGTACTGTTATCTGACTACCAAGAAGCTCAAGAATCGAACGCTCACATGGGAGAATGGTTCCTAGTGGCAAAAAACTAGGGCATCCTTTACCCTATAGGTGACAGTGCAGGCAAATGCCAAACCCTCTACCCTTACCTTGGTAGATTCTCTTCGGTTGACTGGGGGCATCGCTAGCTCTTACAAGACATTGTGCCAACACTCGAAAGAAGTATTCTCAAGGCCCAATTACTTGTGAGTGTGTGAGGACGCAATAGGTCTTCTAGGATTTTGAGTATCATGCGCAAATAAACAAAAACTACTTTTCTTCTTGATTGATCACATAGATTAATTTAAAGGGAAAATTTATTTTATTTTTGCTTTGTTTTATGTATGTGGCCATAATTTTTCTTTGATCATAGACTCTATCCTCTCAAAGTTTTCCAAAACCTAACCTGGTCAACAACCGAATGGTCCCAATAGAACCTTGTCGATCCAAGCAGCTTTAGGACCTCCCCCTATTACCTGGAGGGGTACTAGGACTTTTTCCATTTAGGCGTCAAAGGTGGAACACTGCCACAGTCATTGGTTCATCCTTCATTGGAGCAGTCATAGTTGGGAACCCTAGTTGATCTCCCAACACCACACGACACAGCACTCCCCCCTTGACCCCTAGGGGGCAGAGTAGTGCGTCCCATTCGGGAACCCAGCTGAATACACAATAGGGTATGTTGCAGACTATCCCTCGTTCTAATTAGAAATTCGTGTCTTCACACATTTTAATGGCATCAAACTCCCAGTCACCTTTCTTAGCTTCATTGAATCTACTTTATTTAACCAAGCTAACGAATGACCCCATCGCACACGATCCTACATGTTCTCCCATGCTGACAAAACCCCCTTTAGATATACCAAAATTCGAAGGCAAGCAAGTGAAAGACCCAGGTAATCATGTAATGACCTTTCACCTATGGTGCTCATCGAGCAGTATCATCGACAACACTATTCGATTGAGGTTATTTCAATGCACTCTTACAGGAGTAGCTGTGAAGTGGTACGTGGAGAAACCTACTGCTTCACATTGAACCTTTAGTGCCCTTGCTACTGCGTTACTCACATATTTACAGTTACCCATTCACCACAATTCAGGAATGGAGTTACTGACCCATTTTAGACAAACCCCCACCATCCATATCTCGAACCATCTTCATGAATGGCGACGGCGTCACAGTTTATGTAAAGCTAAACGCAACGATCGGGTCCTCTTAGTTAATTCTTGAAAACTCTGACGGTGGAGATTTGAAATGATGTGGCACAGAAAAACCCCACATCCGAAGAAGATGCAATCAGTAAAGCCCAAAATATTGAACCGATTTATACATAGTCAGGATACATGTACAACATCTTGCCTAACGCCCTGCACTTGCAAACTTATCAAGAATTGCCAGGTGCGTCGAACTCTACAGATGGGCTAATTGGGCCAATGACCCAATATTACCTAGGGAGAAGTATTCGAAACCTCGTTTACGCATATAGTTCTACCGAAAACATGTCTCAACCCAGATTTCAAAGTCATCATATGCCTAAAAAAAAATTGACTAATAGGGCACAAGCATATCACTAGGGAGGAACTTTTCCTCCAGCTGAGGGGACCCAGTACGTAGAAAGAAACTCTAACGGAAGAGCATCCCTCCAATGGCCAGGTGTAAACCTGAGACATCGTTATGCTCAGTCCCGAGCACACGACCCACCTATGCAAACTAGTGCACAAGTGAAATTTGTGCAACCATCCCAAAACCAACCACACAAGTATAACTAGGAGAATTATCCTCCTAACATGGTAAAGAAAAAAATCCAAAAACAAACCAAAAGGGAACCAAAAGGGAACCCTAGATAGGGGCGCAACAACCAGCAGTGCCCACCGCGATACCAGGCTAGAGGTAACTACAACTAGAATCAAAACCAAGAGCCAAGCAATGCCCAACGATAGAGAAAAATGCCACATATTCAAACAAACTACTCCTGTTCTATTTGTAAAGAGTATGAGCACTATACTCACCACTGTCCTGATCTCCCTGAGCTAAAAAATCTATAGAGAAACCGAGGACGAGGAGGATCTTCCCAGCAACCCGCCATGATACAAGAGCCTTTCCCCCACTAGGTAAGAGTCAGCACTCAGCAAAAAACCTGGACGACTCTGGGAAAGGCAGCCATGAAATCTACATGACTGGAGAAGAGATGTTTTTCCAATTACGGAATCACAACTATGACACCCCACCACACACCACGACATCAGGGGCTTGTACTAGTGCATCAAATGTACCTTTGACCATTTCAAAGGTGCCTATTGAACCATTGCCAAAGATGGCAAAGGGACCCAATAGGCAAGTAGGAAACTACTCCAAAAAGGCCCATAATTATACCATCATAGACAATTTTTCTCAATCTCCTGCTGTTATTTCAGCTCTGGAAGTACTACAGTCATGCCCAAAACAATGGAAAGCCCTACTTTCCATGTTAGGTGCTATTGACCCTATCGATATGTGGCTTATGGCTTTTGATTTAGACAAAGCCACCCCCTGGCTTCCTTCCATGGTCGCCTTCTAGATACCAGTGTCGGTCCAAAAAATCACTATTCGCGATCTTTATTAGGGCAAGAAACAACTTTGTTTCAGGCTATTTATTTTTATTTGTAATCTCTTTTTTTAACGACATTATGGAGATAACGCTTGAAGTGAATATTTATTCACAATCTGTTTGGATTTTTTTTGGTTTCTTCTCTTTTTTAATTAATTAATTAATTAATTTAGTATAATGTAATTAAATTAAAATTAAAATAATATTTATTAGGAATATGATTAAATGATATTTTGTGGATTTGCATTAATTGTAGTTACGAGAAATAATATTTTTAAGATATTTTCATTGTATTGTTTTAGTATAAAATATATGTATTTTTTGGTGATCTAAAATTAAAATTAAAATTTATTTAAAGTAAATTATCTATTTAGTAGTCACAAAAGTATTAAGAAGAATAGTATATTTTTAATGAAAATAGAAATTTTAACTTGAATTTTGAAATAAATTTTAAATTTGTAAATTTATTTGTCATATAAATGTGTTTGTAATTTCTCATATATTGTATTTGTTAATTTTGAAGATTTTAATGTATTTTTTCACATAATTTTTATAATAAATTACTATTTTTTAGCTATAGTTTTTTTAATATATTTATAATTTAGAGAACAATGTGAAAGAAGGGTGATATAGAAGGATATAGAGAGGAGAGGGGAGAGAAGGGGAAGGGGATTCAAGGTTAGAGAGGTAGCCGAAAAGAGGATGGAAATGATTTAAAGGGGGGTGGGTAGGATTTAAAGAGGGATGGCGAGAGAGAGATAGGGGGTGTAGGCAGGTAGAGGGAAGGGAGAGGGAGAGGAGAGGAGGAGAGGGAAGGAGGGGGAGAGGGAGAGGGGGGAAGCTAAGGGGTGAGGGACGATGGGGAGAGGGAGCAGGAGGAATGGAGGGAGGAAGAGAGTTGGAGAGATGGGGAGAAATAAATAGGGAGTGGGTAGGGATGTAGAGGGAAGGGAGAGGGAGAGGACGGGAGGGAAGGAGGGAGAGGACGGGAGGGAAGGGAGGGGGAAAGGGCTGATGGGGAGAGGTAGAGGGAGGAAGGGAGGGAGGAAGAGAGTTGGAGAGATGGAGAGAGAGGGAGGGGGAGGCGGTAAGAGGGACGAAGAGAAAGAGGGAGGGTGGGAGGGAGGAAGAGCGAGCAGGAGGGAGGGAGAGAGAGAGGGAGATGGAGGGTGAGAGGAAGGGAAGGAGAGGGAGTGGAAGAGGGAGGAAGAGATTGGATAGATGAGGAGAAATAAATAGGGATGGGGGTAGGTAGGTAAAGGGAAGGGAGAGGGAGAGGGAGAGGGGGGAAGGAGGGGGAGAGGAATGATGAGGAGAGGGAGAGGGAGGAAGGGAGGGAGGAAGAGAGTTGGAGAGATGGGGAGAGAGGGAGGGGGAGGGGGAGAGAGGGAGGGGGAGGGGTATGGGGAAAGGGAGAGAGAGGGGAGAAAGGAGCGGGAGAGGGATGATGGGTAGAGGGAGGAAGGGAGGGAGGAATAGAGTTGTATATATGGGGAGAGAGGGAGGGGGAGGGGGTAAGAGAGAGGGAGACAGGGATGGGGAGAGGGAGAGGGAGGGGGGCAGAGAAAGAGGGAGATGAAAGGGGAGAGGAAGGGAGGGAGAGGGAAAGGAAGAGGGAAAGGGTGGGAGAGAAAGAGGGATGAGGATAGGGAGAGGGAGAGGGTGGCAGGGATAGAGGGAAGGATTTAAAGAGAGAGAGAGAGAGAGGTATGGAGGTAGAGGGAAGGGAGAGGGAGAAGTGGGAAGGCAGGTAGAGGTGGGGAGGGAAGGAGGGGGAGAGGGAGAAGGGAGAAGGGAGAGGGGCAATGGAGAGAGGGAGGAAAGGATGGGGAGAGGGAGAGGGAGGGGAGGCGGTAAGAGGGATGGGGTGAGAGGAAAAGAGGGAGAGAAGGAGATGGAGAGGGAAATAAATATGGAGGGAGATAAAGAGGGATGGGGATAAGGAGAGGGAGGGAGGGAGGGAGGGAGGGAGGAGGTGAGAGAGGAAGGGAGAGAGTGAAAGGGAGGAGGAAGGGGATAGGGAGAGAAAGGGATAGCGAGGGGGAGAGTGAGAGAGGGATAGGGGGAGTGGGAGAGGGAGAGACAGAAAGTGGGGAGGGGGAGAGGGAGAAGGAGAGGGAGAGGGGGAGAGTGAGATGGAGGGGGAGAGAGAGATGGAGGGAGAGAGGTAGAGGGGGAAGGAGAGTGAGATGTAGGGAGAGAGAGAGATGGAGGGAGAGAGGCAGAGGGGGAAGGAGAGAGAGAGGGAAAGGGGGTGGGAGAAAGAGGGAGGGAGGGAGGGAGGGAGAAGGAAAGAGAGAGGGAGGGAAATGGAGATTGAGGGGGAGAAGAAGGTAGGAAGAGGGAGAGGGAGAGGGAAAGAGAGAGGGAGGGGGAGAAAGAGGGATGGGGATACAAATAGGGAGAGGGAAAGAGAGGGAAGGATGGGGAGAGGGGGAGGGAGAGGGAGAAAGAGCTGCGAGAGAGGGAGAGTGAGAGTGAGGGGAGCAGAGAGAGAGGGATATGGAGGGGTATAGGAAGGGAGGTAGAGGGAAATGGACATGGAAAGATATTGAGAGAGGGAGGGAGAGAAAGAAGGATGGGGATACGGAGAGGGAGATGGAGAGGTAGGGAGGGAGGGAAGGATGGGGAGAGGGGGAGGGAAGGATGGGGAGAGGGAGAGGAAGGGCGAGGGGGAATGAGAGAGGGAGGGGGAGGTAGAGGGAGAGAAAGGGATTGGGAAGGGGAGGAGAGAGCGAGAGAGGGATTGGGGGGGGTGAGGGAGGGGGAGAGAAAGTAGGGAAGGGATGAGGGAGAAGGAGAGAGGGAGGGGGAGGGAGAAGGAGTTGGAGAGGAGGAGGGATGGGAAGAAATAGGTGTGGGAGAGAGAGGGAGAGGGAGAGAGAGCAACAGACATAGAGATTTGGGGGAGTCATAGGGAGAGTGTGGGGTGAGGGGGAGTGAGGGAGGGAAGGATGGGCAGAGGGAGAGGGAGGGATGGAGGGATAGAGGGAGAGGGAGAAGGAGGAGGAGGAGGAGGAGAGGGAGAGAGAAATGGAGGAGGAGGAGAGGGAGAGAGAGGAGGAGGGAGAGGCAGGAGGAGGGAGAGGTATATGGATGGAGGGAGCAAGGGAGAGAAAGTGGGGGAGGGGGAGATGGAGAGAGGGAGGGGAGAGTGAGGTGGAGGGAGAGAGGGAGAGGTGGAAGGATATGGATAGGGTTAAGGAGGCAGAGAAAGAGGTGAGAGAGAGATAAAGGGAGAGGGAGAGATAATAGAGAGAGAAGGAGAGAGAGGGGGAGAGAGAGAGAGTGGGGAGGGGGAGGAGAGAGAGTGTGGAGGGGGATAGGGAGAGGGAGAGCGAGTGAGGGAGAGAGGGAGTGGGAGAGGGAGAGTGATGGAGGGATGGTGAGAGGGAGAAGGAGAGGGAGGTGGAGGAGGAGAATGAGAGGGAGAGGAAGAGGGAGGAGGACGAGGAGGAGAGGAAGAGAGAGGGAGGAGGAGAGGGAGAGAGAGGGAGAGGGAGGAGGAGGGTGAGGGAGGAGGAGGGGAGGAAGGAGAGGGGGAGGGGTAGAAGGAGAGAGAAAAAGTGGGGAGGGGGATAAGGAGAGGGAGAGGGGGAATGGTAGAGTGAGAGGGAGGGAGAGAGGGAGAGGGGGAAGGAGAGGGATAGGGGTAGGGAGGGGGAGAAAGAGGTGAGAGAGAGAGAGAGAAGGAGATGGAGAGATAATAGAGAGAGACGGAGAGCAAGGGAGGGAGAGAGATATTGGGGAAGTTGAAGGGGAGAAATAGAGTGGGGAGGGGGAGAGAGAGATAGATTCGGGAGGGGGAAGTGGAGAGAGAGAGAGCGAGGGAGGGAGAGTGGGAGAGGGAGCATAACGGAGGGATGGTTAGAGGTATAGGGAGAACGAGCGATGAGGATATGGAGAGCAAGAGGGAGGGAGAAGGAGGGGGAGGGGGAGAGGGAGATGGAGAGAGAGGTAGGGGAGAGGGAGAGCGAGGGAGTGAGAGGGGGAGCAGGATAGAGATAAAGTGGGGAGGGGGATAAGGATAGCAAGGGATGGAGAGGGGGAGAGTGAGAGGTAGGGGGAGAGGGAGAGGGGGAGGGAGGGGGAGAAAGAGGTGAGAGAGGGAGAGAGGAAGAGGGGGAGGGAGGGGGAGAAACAGGTGAGAGAGGGAGAGGGGAGGGAATAGAGAGAGAGCGAGACAGAGGAAGGGAGAGAGGGAGTGGGGGAGAGGGATACAGAGAGAGTGGGGAGGGGGAGGAGCAAAGTGAGAGGAAGGGAGGGAGAGATTATGAGAGAGGGGGAGCGAGATCGAGGGAGGTTGAGAGGGAGAGGGGGAGAGAGAGTGGGAGAGAGAGCTGAGAGAGAGAAAGTGGGAGAGGGAGAGAGAATAGAGAGAGAGGGAGGGAGGGAGATTGAGGGAGACTGAGAGGGAGAGGGAGGGAGGGAGGTAGGAAGAGAGGGGGAGAAGGAGGAGAGAGTGATAGGGGGAGGAAGGGGGATAAGGAGAGGGAGAGGTTGGAGAGAGAGAGAGGTAGGAGAGAGAGGGAACTACAAGGAAAATACCCTCTATTGGAGGTTATAGAGGAGGTTTTTAGTGTTATAAAATTGGCCAAAATTGTCAAAAAAACATTTTCTACAACATCCGTTTATGATTACGAAGGTTTTGGCAGAGATTTTAAAGGAAATTAAACAAAACTAAAAAACAATGGGTGGCTGGAGGTTATTATAGATGTTTTTTCATTGGTGCGCTACTATGGATATAACACACCGGTGCGTACATGAAGACGGTGCCTTGGGGTTGTCTCAGTCGATCGAACGCACTGGGACATTTAGGTGTAGAATCGCACTCGGCGTATTGATGGTCATACAATGCATGGGGTCATTCTAATTGGTCTTGGGATTTGTGTGCTGCCCATAGGTTGTATCAACGCACTAGTGCGTATACCTCTCTGATGCATTGGTGTGTTGTATCATAGAAAGGTACCTAGATTTATAATTGGTATCAGTATTCGTGTGGTGCCCATTGATCATAATAATGCATCAGTGCTTATAGATACATAAACACCCCAGTATGCAGTACGACACAAACACACCGATATTTATAACTGGTATCGGTATTTGTGCGGTGCCTGTGGATCGTGCAATGGCACCAGTGCATATAGACACATAAACGCACTTGTCGACAATTATTGACACACACCAGTTTTCATTTTGTTTTTTTAGGAACATCGACCTATGACAGTCCAATTATTGTGATTGTTTTAAATTCATTATTCATCAAAAGTCGACACATCTTATAACAATATTCATATTAGTTACATTTTTATTAATGCATTTGAATGTTTTGTTTGGATTAATTTGTTATATCATATCATAATTTTTGTGGTTTTTTAAAATTCATTATTCATCAAAAGAGACACATATATATCTTATAACAATATTCATATGAATTAATTTTTAATTAGTGCATTTGAGAATGATAATGGAGAACGCAATAGAATAAATTAAAACATATTTTATGATTATATATATATATATATAAGACAACATTTATCATAAAAAATAGGGCAGTTATTTGTATCCCTTTCTCTTTCAATTGGGACACTATGTCCATTACATTAAACAAAATGTCTGATTTCACAGACATATTTCAAAAAATAAAATGCCTTGCTTTGATATCCAAACATAGTGATCATCATTCTTCGCTTCAACTGTTGTCACTGGTAGAGCTACTTTCCTGACTTGGATTATTTTCAGGAATGTTTTGTTCACAGTGTTGATTGTTTTCCTTTTCTTCACCTTCCACCTACAAACATAAAAATAAACTGAAATGAGTGTATATACATTGGTGAGAATAATGAAAATTGAAATATTAAATAATATACATCAACGGAAATCAAAAAAAAAATGGCATACCATAGCAACAATTGACTCATAAACTATACACATTCTTTCAAAACCATGTACCATGCCATCTTTCAAATTTTCATCTATTGGCGCAGTTCCATACATTGTTTCCTGCAAGTTTTATACCCCATAACAACTCATATATTTAATATAAAAGATGTTTTTGTTCTATTAATTATAGATGGAGCTAAGTAAGACAAGATCGATAGATGCTTACAAACTCCACAATTAAATTATGATATGCCGACATATACTCATAACCCATATTTAACCCAATTTCAATCAATTAATTTGATGGTTATTATTTGTATGTTAGAACCTGTTTAAAGACATTCAATAATGATTTTTGTAAAAAAAATACAAAAATGAGATATGGTTACGTTGTTATAAGGAAGTAACAATTACTCACAAACTTAGAGATCGACCCTTTTCTTCCTTTTCGTCCTATTTTGTGTGCTGAATGGGTTCCATTTTCTTTTCTTTTATGCAAGAAAATTCTTGAAAATTAATATTTAATACTAAATTTTTTATTTGTTGTACCTAATGATAAAAAAATCAATCAAATATTACATTTGAAGCACGTTGTTGTTGACATGGCTCCTCTTGTGATGTAATTTTGTCCATTTCTTTGACCGTCTCCTTGTACACCTTTTTGGACATTCCTACTGGCATATTTTTGATATCATCTCGTTCATCTTTTGCGATTTTCATAATCTTCATGAAAATGTAACATGACAATAAAATATTTATTTTTTATATTAATATATGAAAATTAAATATAACAAAAGTGATATTTATAAATAATTCTAGACAAACATTTAAAGGAATATTACTTTTTTCATTCCTTCATTTTTGTTGTTGTATGTTTTTTCTATTAAAAGTTTGACATGTCTCATTGACCAATTATCTGGAAGCTCCTCCTATAATTTATATCAAATTTGGTTCTTGGAATCATTGGATTTATTTTTGTATTGTAAGTGGAAAGAACGTCTATACATTCATTCCACTAAATCCATGTAACTTTTGTAAAAGTTTTTCACCCTTTCGTTAACTTCCAACACCACTCTAGATGAGCTAAGGAGCAATTCATTTTCATTTGCATGTTCTATTTTTTTTCTTTTCTTAGAACAACATTCCTTTTCCAAGTTTTTGGTCCCTGTAGAACATTAAACAGATGTGAATTAGTAGATTGTTTGACACATGTTATCTAATAGTTTTAAGTATATTATTAATGATAATTAAAAAAAGAATCTCATATTGGATCCATGGTATTTTATCATTCACCTGATTCATCCTTTTGCAATTTTTCCATTCAACTTTTACGCTCTTCTGGTCCTAGATCATAAATAATCATATAGAGCTTCGTCATTTTGTGGCTCTGCATGAAAAATAGTAAACAATACATATTATTTAAACTTACAAATAGTTCAAAAATAATATTTTTTATAAAGAATTTACAAAGAACTTGCCTTTATTTTTCTTGATGTGTTAACAGTATTTTTGTTAGTTGATCTCTTATCAGACATTTCTAATTGGTCTTGGGATTTGTGCAAAGAAAATGAAAAGTTATTGCTTACATGAAGCCGCCTAAGGACAACCACTAGTGCCTCCTTAGACACTATGTGAGCACACAATAGAATCATACCTCTCCCTTGGGTCACCATCCACCATGTACCAAGGGAGGGAAGGAGGATTTTAAATCCCCTATATAAATCCACCATGAGATGAAAAATGGGTGATCACATTGTTATGCTAGCCAGAATTGCCCAAGAAATACCAGCAGTGTGTGACCCGGAGCTAGAGATAGAGGGGACTCGATTGTTAGCCATCCAACAATCTTAGTCCATCACAGTAGAGAGAGAGGGAGCTTGCAAGAAGGCGAGCTTGGAAAAAAAATCCTTGCATTGGGAACTAGAACCATTGTACTTTGATCAAATCCGTCAAATACATGTGCCTCCATAAGCATCTATGTCAACAATGCTTACACAGGAATGTCCTAGCCAGCACCTGTGCATACATTGCGCAGCTATATGCGATACCAAGTTTACGCATATGGGTACCACATTCCACCTATCCTTAAAGAAAAACCTCCTCTGAGGGCGTCAGCAGTCATCGTCAACAACCGCCAGCATCACTACTATAGTAGTGACATAGACAGAACATGTATCTATCAAATTTGTTTAACTAGACATAGCATCATGAGCATGGGACATGCCCGCCTCGTTCAAATTTTATGTATGTATTGTAAATTTTATTTTCTTACAAGGATCCATTAGATGTGGTCATTCCTAGAACTGGTGCAAGGTGTTTTCAACTTCAAAGCTTCACACAAGTCTCCCTCTCTCTCTACGCACGATATAGAAAATAAACTATAATGTGTTTCGGCTATATAGTCCTTCCTAGACCTCACACATTAGGGGGAAACTATTAACACTTGAATATCATACAATAGAAGATGACATTAACTAATGTCAAGCCAAAGGATTTATAGGGCAAGAAGACATTATGGAATCAAGAAAGTATTTAAAATCCAAAACATTAAAATGAAATCAAGTTTGAGCTAGTCATAAAATGCTATTTCCGTGCATTATCCTTCAAGAAGAGCACCTTTTACATGCATTTTTTCTCAATAAGTGTGCATCCTTGAGAGTGGCAAAATGTCACTATCCAGGACGACATAAAAGCAAAGGAAAAGTTACTCCTTACATGAAGCCGCCTAAGGACAGCCACCAGTGCCTCCTTAGAAAATTTGTGAGCACACAATGGAATATTTGGAGCACACAATGGAATCATACCTCTCCCTTGGGTCAGCATCCACCATGTACCAAGGGAGGGAAGGAGGATTTGAAATCCCCTATATAAAGCCACCATGAGATGAAGAATGGGTGATCACATTGTTATGCTAGCCAGAATTTCCCAAGAAATACCAGTAGTGTGTGACCCAGAGCTGGAGATAGAGGGGACTCGATTTTGTTTCCATCCAACAATCTTAGTCCATCATAGTAGAGAGAGAGGGAGCTTGCACAAAGGTGAGCTTGGAAAACAACATCCTTTCATCGAGACCTAGAACCATTGTCTAGGGGCCCTTTGGCAAGTGGGTAAAATTTCTTCTTCATATCAAATGCTTAATAAGAAGGGGGCCTAGAGCCACCTTTTGCATTATTATCATTTTACTCTCTTCAATAGATTTTTTATATCTGTGTTTTAGTTTTAGTTTAATTTGAATATACCTTTGCATGCATTTTCCTATAGATTGTATGCTTTTGAAATCCACCAGTTTCTACCTTTTACCAATAGTATCAAGTGGTAAACCACATCCCTTAAGCTGGTGCGATTTCGTACATCCATGCAACAAATCCACCACAACTGGATTGGCGACTCCACTAACATTTTACCAAGTTTATGTGGTTGTGCCTTCTTTTGCAGGAGACCTTCGTCTATGCTGGAGAGTGGAGCTGATAGTCCTCTGATCTATATTATAGTCCCTAGATTCACTTTGAGTGACAGACTGAAGAAGAGAAAATCCTAACTTTTTTTCTTCTAGGAATTTGTGCACATTTTTTCCTCACAAATGCACAGGGCACACGTTCAGTGCTAACCCGTGCGTAGGAAAGCTAACCTGTAACGGCATTTTGCGCACAATTCACAGAATGAGAAATTTATCCCAATAGTCTGTCTTTTTCTTCTTGTAAGGTTCTTGGCAGCCCCTAATGCATCTTCCAGTACTTGCTGTGATACCCCACAGCTTGTTAGAGCTCACTTTTAGCTTCTTTCTGTAGGATTAGAATCAGTTTTTAATTCAAGTTGGTTTTTGTAAAATCTTCAGATAGTTTAAGTGGGGGAAAATTAAATTGCATTCTGAACAATTTATGTTTTGAAAATTTTGGTATTGACACCTAGATAACTAGTCCAAGTAAGTGGCCCAAGACCATGAATGCATAGCTACTTTTCTTTTTTCTAGTGTAGAAATTGTTTAGTTTAGTTCAATTTTTGCATTAGGAATTTCGGGACTAGGACCGAATGGTTTATAGAAGAGAAATTTATGTCTACTACCTTTTCACCCTCCAGTGATCCTAGGCAAGCTTATGAATGCTCCATATTCACAATTCACCATCTCCCTATAGTTAGTCACATAGATTAACTACGAAAATTTGAAAGTGGCCCATTATCCGCACATGTTTTCCATTTGAGCTAGGAACAATATAACATAGTTTAAAAAGGGGTTTCTTGTAAAGGATCAACGATATCCACACATTCAAAATATGTGCCTATTCACCTTATTCTCACACACACCGACCCACTAAGCAAAGCAAGACACTTAAAACTAACATAACCAAACTCAGTAAATTCTCCCCACAGGGGCCATAAAATAATTTATAGCTTAAGTTAGGATCAAGGGGGTAGGTATCCAATAAGCTGCCTTGATCATACTTCATATTGAAACATAGAAGTTGTGTATTGAGAGAGCTTCAAATCCACCTGTCAACCCACAAAAAAGAAAACCTGAGTGTGATAGAGCCCCAATTCAGAGGGGATTAGGCTTAGGCATAGTGCGTGCGGTATCGGTTGGGGCCACCCGACCTGGCTAATACTCGGTACTGTTAGCTGAATACCAAGAAGCTCAAGACTCGAACGCTCACATGGGATGGGGGTTCCTAGTGGCAAAAAAGTAGGGCATACTTTACCCTATAGGTGACGGTGCAGGCAAGCACCAGACCCTTTAACCTTACCTTGGTAGATTCTCTTCGGTTGACTGGGGGCATCGCCAGCTCTTACGGGAAATTGTGCCAACACTCACAAGAAGTCTTCTCAAGGTCCAATTACTTTTTAGTGTGTGAGGATGCAATAATTCTTCTAGTATTTTGAGTATCATGCGCAAACAAACAAAAAATACTTTTGTTCTTGATTGATCGCATAGATTAATTTAAAGGGAAAATTTATTTTATTTTCTTTTTGTTTTATGTATGTGGCCATAATTTTTCTTTGATCATAGACTCTATCCTCTTAAATTTTTCCAAAACCTAACCTGGTTGACACCCGAATGGTCCCAACGGAACCTCGTCGATCCAGGCATCTTTTGGACCTCCCCCAATTACCGAGAGCGGTTCCAGGCCTTTCTCCATTTAGGCATCAAAGGTGGAACACTACCACTATCATTTGTTCATCCTTCATTGGAGTAGCCATAGTTGGGAACCCTAGTCAGTATCCCAAAACCACATGACACAACACTCCCCCCTCGACCCCTAGGGGGCAGAGGAGTGCATCCCATTTGGGAAGCCAGTTGAATACACATCAGGGTACATTGTAGACTAACCCTCATTCTAATTAGAACTTCATGTCTTCACACAATGCAATGGATTCAACCTCCCAGTCACCTTTCTTAGCTTTGTTGAATCTACTCGATTTAACCAAGTTAACAAATGACCCCATTTCACACAATCCTACATGGCCTCCCATGCCCACGCAAATCCGTTTGTATATACCAAAATTCAAAGGCAAGCAAGTGGAAAACCTGGGTAATCATGTAATGACCTTTCACCTATGGTGCTCATCGAACAGTATCATCGACAACACTATTCAATTGAGGTTAAATAAACGCACTCTTATAGGAATAGCTGTGAAGTGGTACATCGAGAAACCTCCTGCTTCACATGGAAACTTTAGCGCCCTTATTACTGCGCTCCTCACATATTTTTAGTTACCCATTCACCACGATTCGGGAATGGAGTTACTGACCTATTTTAGAAAAACCCTCGCCATCCATATCTCGGACCATTTTCATGAATGGAGGCGACGTCGCAGTTTATGTAAAGTTAAACGTGACGATCGGGTCCTCTTAGTTTATTCTTGAAAACTATGACGGTGGAGATTTAAAAGGATGTGGCGTGGAAAAACCCCACATCCGAAGAGGATGCATTCAGTAAAGCCCAAAATCTTGAACTAGTTTATACGCATTCAGGATACATTTACAACATCCTGCCTAATGCCCTGCACCTGCAAACTTATCAAGAATTTCTAGGCATGTCGAACTCTGCAGATGGGCTAATTGGGTCAATGACCCAAGGTTACCTAGGCAGCAGTAGTCAAAACCTCGGTTACACATATAGTTCTACCCAGAACATGTCTCAACCCAGATTTCAAAGTCATCATATGCCTCAAAAAAATTTGATTAATAGGGCACAAGCATATCACCAAGGAGGACCTTATCCTCCAGCTAAGGGGACCCAGTACATAGAAAGAAACAATGACGGAAGAGCTCCCCTCCAACGGCTAGCTGTAAACCCGGGACATTGTTATGCTCAGTCCCCAGCACACGACCCACCTATACAAACCAGTGCACAAGTGAACTTTGTGTAGCCATCCCAAAACCAACCACACAAGTATAACCAGGAGAACTATCCTCCTAATGTGGTAAAGAAAAAATCCAAAAACAAACCAAAAGGGAACCCTGGACAGGTGGGAAGCAACCAGTAGTGCCCACCGCGATACCAGGATGGAGGTAACTCCAACCAGAATCATAACCAAGAGCCAAGCAATGCCCAACAATAGAGAAAAAGGCTACCTCTTTGAACAAACCACTCCTGTTCAATATGTGGAGAGTATGGGCACTATACTCACCACTGTCTCGATCTCCCTGAGCTAAAAAAGTTATAGTTTAACCGAGGACAAGGAGGATCTTCCCAGCAACCCACCGTGATACAAGAGCCTTTCCCCCACCAAAGGACAATCAAAACTCAGCATCAAAACCAAAACAACTCCGGGAAAAGTAGCCATGAAATCTTCATGACTGGAGAAGACATGTTTTTCCAAACATGGAATCAGAACTATGACACTCCACCAGACACCATGACGTCAGGGGCTAGTACTAGTGCATCAACCGCACCTTTGACCATTTCAAAGATGCCTATAAAACCATTGCCAAAGATGGAAAAGGGACCACATAGGCGAGTAGGAAACTACTCCAAAGAGGCCCATAATTATAGCATCATGGATGATTTTTCTCAATCTCCCACTGTTATGTCATCTCTAGAAGTACTACACTCATTCCCGAAACAACAGAAAGCCCTATTTTCCGTGTTAAGCGCTATCGACCCTGCCGATACGTGCCTTGTGGCTTTTGATTTAGACAAAGCTACCCCCTGGCTTCCTTCCATGGTCACCTTCCAGAAACCAATGTTGGTCCAAAATATCACTATTCACCGATGTTTATTAGAGGAAGAAACAACTTTGTTTCAGGCTATTTATTTTTATTTGTAATTTTTTTTGTTATTGTAATTTTCTTTTTAAATATCAAATTTGTTCCACGACATTTATTTTGATTTGTAATTACTTTTTTCAACGATCATTATGGAGATAACAGTTGAAGTAAATGTTTATTCATGATCTTTTTAGATTTTTTTTGGTTTCTTCTCTTTTTTAATTAATTAATTTAATATAATGTAATTAAATTAAAATTTAAATAATATTTATTAGGAATATAATGAAATCATATTTTTTGGATTTGCATTAACTGTAGTTATGAGAAATAATATTTTTGAGATATTTTCTTTGTATTGTTTTAGTGTAAAATATATGTATTTTTTGGTGATCTAAAATTAAAATTAAAATTTATTTAAAGTAAATTATCTATTTAGTAGTCACAAAAGTATTAAGAAGAATAGTATATTTTGAGTGAAAATAGAAATTTTAATTTGAATTTTGAAATAAATTTTAAATTTGTAAATTTATTTGTCATATAAATGTGTTTGTAATTTCTCATATATTGTATTTTTTAATTTTGAAGATTTTAATGATTTTTTTCACATAATTTTTATAATAAATTACTATTTTTAAACTATAGTTTTTCTTTTTTAATATATCTATAATTTAGAGAACAATGGGAAAGAAGGGTGATATATAAATATATAGAGAGGAGAGGGGAGAGAAGGGGAAGGGGATTTAGGGTTAGAGAGGTAGCCGAAAAGAGGATGGAAATGATTTAAAGGGGGTGGGGAGGATTTAAAGAGGGATTGAGAGAGAGAGAAGGGGGGGCATAGGTAGGTAGAGAGAAGGGAGAGGGAGAGGAGAGGAGGAGAGGGAAGGAGGGGGAGAGGGAGAGGGGGGAAGATAGGGGGGGAGGGGCGATGGGGAGAGGGAGAGGGAAGAAGGGAGGGAGGAAGAGTGTTGGAGATATGGGGAGAAATAAATAGGGAGGGGGTAGGGAGGTAGAGGGAAGGGAGAGGGAGAGAAGGGGAGGAAAGGAGGGGGAGAGGGAGAGGGCCAATGGGGAGGGGGAGAGGGAGGAAGAGAGTTGGAGAGATTGGAGAGAGGGAGGGAGAGAAAGAGGGAGGGAGAGAGGGATGGGAAGAGGGAGGGAGAGAGGAAGGGAAGGAGAGGGAGTAGAATAGGGATAATGGGGAGAGGGAGGAAGGGAGGGAGAGATTTGGAGAAATAAATAGAGATGGGGGTAGGCAATTAGAGGGAAGGAAGAGGGAGAGTAGTGGAGGGAAGGAGGGAGAGTAGGGGAGGGAAGGAGGGGGAGAGGGAGAGGGAGGAAGGGAGGGAGGAAAAGATTTGGAGAGATGGGGAGAGAGGGATGGGCAGGGGGTGAGAGGGAGGTAAATAGGGATGAGGAAAGGGATTGGGAGGGGGGTAGAGAGAGAAGGGAGAAGAAGTGGGACAGGGACTATGGGGAGAGGGAGAGGGATGAAGGGAGGGAGGAAGAGAGTTGGAGAGATAGGGAGAGAGGGAGGGAGAGAGGGTTGGGGAGAGGGACAGGGAGGGGGTCAGAGAGAGGGAGACGAAGGGGGATAGGAAGGGAGGGAGAGGGAAAGGAAGAGGGAGAGGGTGGGAGAGAAATATGGATGAGGACAGGGAGAGGGAGAGCGAGAGTGAGGGAGGGAGAGAGGGAAGGATTTAAAGAGAGAGACAGAGATAGAGAGAGAGAGGTAGGGAGGTAGAGGGAAGGGAGAGGGGTGATGGGGAGAGGGAGAGGGGGGAAGGGAGAGGGATTATGGGGAGAGGGAGAGGGGGAAAGGGAGAGGGAGGGAGACAGTTGGAGAGATGGTAAGAAATAGAGAGAGGGGTAAAGATAGAGAGAGAGGGAGGGGAGGGGGTAAGAGGGATGGGGTGAGAGGGAAAGAGGGAGGAAGGGATGGGGAGAGGGTGAGGGAGGGGAGGCTGTAAGGGGGATGGGTTAAGAGGAAAAGAGGGAGGGGGAGAGGAAAAGGGGAAAGGAGAGGGAGAGGGCGAGGGGATGGGAGAAAGAGGGAGGGAGGGAGGGAGGGAAATGGAGATTGAGGGGGAGAAGAAGGTAGGGAGAGGGAGAGGGAGAGGGAAAGAGAGAGGGAGGGAGAGAAAGAGGGATGGGGATATGGATAGGGAGAGGGAGAGAGAGGGAAGGATGGGGAGAGGGAGAGGGGGAGAAAGAGGTGAGAGAGAGGGAGAGGGAGAGAAAATAGAGAGAGCGAGAAAGCAAGGGGGGCAGAGAGAGAGGGAGATGGATGGGTAGTGGAAGGGAGGGAGAGGGAAAGAGACGTGGAAAAAGAAAGAGAGAGGGATGGAGAGATAGAGTGATGAGGATATAGAGAGAGGGAGATGGAGAGGTAGGGAGGGAGGGAAGGATGGGAATAGGGGGAGGGAGGGAGGCAGATGGAGGGGGCGAGTGAGGGAGGGAGAGGGAGGGGGAGGGGGAGGGGGAATGAGGGAGGGGGAGGAGGATGGGGAGAGGGAGAGAAATGATTGGGAAGGGGAGGGGAGAGCGAGAGAGGTATTTCGAGGGGGATGGGGGGAGAGATAAAGTAGGGAAGGGGATAGGAAGAAGGAGAGGGAGAGGGGGAGAGTGAGAGGGAGGGGCAGAGAGGAGGAGTTCGAGAGGGGGGGGGGATGGAAAGAAATAGGTGTGAGAGGGAGAGGGAGAGCGAGGGATGAAGAGAGAGAGTGAGGGGAGTGATAGGGAGAGTGTGGGGAGGGGGATGGGGTGGCGGAGAGTGAGGGAGGGAAGGATGGGGAGAGGGAGAGGGAGGGATGGAGGGAGAGAGGGAGAGGGAGAGAGGGAGAGAAAGAGGGGGAGGGGGAGAAGGAGAGGAGGAGGGGAGAGTGAGTGGGAGGGAGAGAGGGAGAGGTGGAAGGAGATGCATAGGGGTAGGGATGGGGAGAAAGAGGTGAGAGAGAGAGAGGTGGGAGAGGGAGAGATAATAGAGAGAGAGGGAGAGAGGGGGGAGGGGGAGGAGGAGAGAGAGTGTGGAGGGGGATAGGGAGAGGGAGAGCGAGGGAGGGAGAGAGGGAGAGGGGGAGTGAGGGAGGGATGGCGAGAGGGAGAGGGAGAAGGAGAGGTAGGTGGAGGAGGAGAGGGAGAGGGCGAGGGAGAAGGAGGAGGATGAGGAGGAGAGGAAGAGAGAGGGAGGAGGAGGAGGAGGAGAAGAGGGAGAGAGAGGGAGAGATAGGAGGAGGGTGAGGGAGAGGGAGGGAGGGAGGGAGGGAAGGAGAGAGAGAAAGTGGGGATGGAGAGAAGGAGGGGGGGAGGGGGAGAAGGAGAGAGATAAAGTGGGGAGGGGGATAAGGAGAGGGAGAGGGGCAGTGGGAGAGTGAGACAGAGGGAGAAAGGGATAGGGGGAAGGAGAGGGATAAGGGTATGGAGGGGGAGAAAGAGGTGAGAGAGAGAGAGAGGGAGATGGAGAGATAATAGAGAGAGAGGGAGAGCGATGGAGGGAGAGAGATTGGGGAGGGTGAGGGGGAAAGAGGGAGTGGGGAGGGGGATAGGGAGAGAGAGAGTCAGGAGGGGGAAGGCGAGAGAGAGAGCGAGGGAGGGAGAGTGGGATAGGGAGAGTGAGGGAGGGATGGATAGAGGGAGAGGGAGAGGGAGAGGGATAGGGAGAATGAGCGATGAGGATAGGGAGATAGAGAGGGAGGGAGAAGGAGGGGGAGGGGCAGAGGGAGAGAGATAAAGTGGGGAGGGGGATAAGGAGAGCGCGGGATGGAGAGGGGGAGAGTGAGAGAGAGGGAGAGGGGAGAGGAGAGGGAGAGGGGGAGGGAGGAGGAGGGGGAGGGAGGGGGAGAAAGAGGTGAGAGAGGGAGAGGGAGAGAGAATAGAGAGAGGGAGAGAGCAAGACCGAGGAAGGGAGAGAGGGAGTGGGGGAGAGGGATATAGAGAGAGTGGGGATGGGGAGGAGCAGAGGGAGAGGAAGGGAGGGAGAGAGTACGGGAGAGGGTGACCGAGAGTGAGGGAGGGTGAGAGAAATAGGGGGAGAGAGAGGAGGAGAGAGATCTGAGAGAGAGATAGTGGGAGAGGGAGAGAGAGTAGAGAGAGGGAGGGAGGGAGATTGAGAGGGAGAGGGAGGGAGGGAGGTAGGAGGAGAGGGGGAGAAGGAGGAGAGAGTGATAGGGGGAGGGAGGGGGATAAGAGGAGGGAGAGGTTCAAGAGAGAGAGGTAGGAGAGAGAGGGCACTGCAAGGAAAAAACCCTCTAGCAAAGGTTATTAAGGAGGTTTTTAGTGTTACAAAATTGTCCAAAATTTTCAAAAAAAACATTTGCTACAACATCCATTTATGATTACGGAGGTTTTGGTGGAGCTTTTAAAGGAAATTAAACACAACTAAAAAACATTGGGCAGCCGAAGGTTATTACCGATGTTTTTTCATCAATGTGCTACTCTGTATATAACACACTGGTGCGTACATGAAGACGGTTCCTCGGGGATGTCTCAGTCGATCGAATGCACTGGGACATTTAGGTGTAAAATCGCACCGAGCATATTGATTGTCATACAATGCACGGGGTCATTCTAATTGGTCTTGGGATTTGTGCAGTGCCCATAGGTTGTATCAATGCACTAGTGCGTATACCTCTATGATGCATCGGTGCGTCGTATCATAGAAAGGCATCGAGATTTATAATTGGTATCGGTATTCGTGCAGTGCCCATTGATCATAATAATGCACGAGTGCTTATAGATACATCAACACCCTAGTACGCAGTATGACACAAACGCACCGATATTTATAACTGGTATCAGGATTTGTGTGGTGCCCATGGATCGTACAATGGCACCAGTGCATATAGACACATAAACACACTAATCGACAGTTATTGACATGCACTAGTTTTCATTTTTTTTTTTTAGAAACATCAAGCTGTGACAGTCAAATTATTGTGATTGTTTTAAATTCATTATTCATCAAAATTCGACACATCTTATAACAATTTTCATATTAATTAAATTTTTATTAATGCATTTGAATGTGTTGTTTGGATTAATTTGTTATATCATATCAGAATTATTGTGGTTTTTTAAAATTCATTACTCATCAAAAGAGACACATAAATATCTTATAACAATATTCATATCAATTAAATTTTTATTAGTGCATTTGAGAATGACAATGGAGAGTGCAATAGAATAAATTAAAACATATTTTATGATTATATATATATATATATATATGAATAAGACAACCTTTATCATAAAAAATGGGACAGTTATTTATATCCCTTTGTCTTTCAATTGGGACACTATGTCCATTACATTAAACAAAATGTCTAATTTCACAGACATATTTCAAAAAATAAAACGCTTTGCTTTGATATCCAAACATAGTGATCATCATTCTTCGCTTAAATTGTTGTCACTGCTAGAGCTACTTTCATGACTTGGGTTATTTTCAAGAATGTTTTGTTCACAAAATTGATTGTTTTCTTCTTCTTCACCTTCCATCTACAAGCATAAAAATAAACCGAAATGAGTGTATATACATTGGTGAGAATAATGAAAATTGCAATATTAAATAATATACATCAATGGAAATCGAAAACAAAAATGATGTACCATAGCAAAAATTGACTCATAAACTATACACATTCTTTCAAAACCATGTACCATACCATTTTTCAAAATTTCATCTGTTGGCGCAGTTCTATACATTGTTTCCTGCAAGTTTTATACCCTATAACAACTCATATATTTAATATAAAAGATGTTTTTGTTCTATTAATTATAGACAAAGCTAAGTAAGACAAGATCGATAGATGATTACAAATTCCACAATTAAATTATGATATGCCAACATATACTCATAACCCATATTTAACCCAATTTCAATCAATTAGTCTGATGGTTCTTCTTTGTATGTTAGCACCTGTTTGAAGACATTCAATGATGATTTTTGTAAAACAACTTAAAAAATACAGAAATGAGATCTAGTTAAGTTGTTATAAGGAAGTAACAATTAATCACAAACTTAGAGATCAACCCTTTTCTTCCTTTTCGTCCTGTTTTATGTGCTGAATGGGTTCCATTTTCTTTTCTTTTCTGCAAGAAAATTCTTGAAAATTAATATTTAATGCTAAATTTTTTATTTATTGTACCTAATGATCAAAAAATCAATCACATATTACATTTGAATCACGTTGTTGTTGAGATGGCTCCTCCTACAATGCAATTTTGTCCATTTCTTTGACCATCTCCTTGTACACCTTTTTGGACATTCCTACTAGCATATTTTTGATATCATCTCATTCATCTTTTGAGATTTTTATAATCTTCCTAAAAATGTAACATGACAATAAAATATTTAATTTTTATATTGATATATGAAAAGTAAATATAAAAAAAGTGATATTTATAAATAATTCTAGACAAACATTTAAAGAAATATTACTTTTTCATTCATTCTTTTTTGTTGTTGTATGTTTTTTCTATTAAAATTCTGACATGTCTCATTGACCAATTCTATGGAAACTCTTCCTATAATTTAGATAAAATTTGGTTCTTGGAATCATTGGATTTATTTTTGTATTGTAAGTCGAAACAATATCTATACATTCGTTCCACTAGATCCCTCAAACTTTTGCAAAAGGTTTTCCCCATTTCGTTAACTTCCAACACCACTCCAGATGAGCTAAGGAGCAATTCATTTTCATTTGCATGTTATATTTTTTTTCTTTTCTTAGAACAACATTCCTTTTCTGATTTGTTGGTCCCTGTAGAACATTAAATAGATGTGAATTAATAGACTATTTGACACATGTTATCTAATAATTTTAAGTATATTATTAATGATAATTAAAAAAAGAAACTCATATTGGATCCCTAGTATTTTTTCATTCACCTAATTCATACTTTTGCAATTTTTCCATTAAACGTTTACGGTCCTAGATAAAAAATAATCATATCGAGCTTCATCATTTTGTGGCTCTACATTATACATAGTAAACAATACATATTATTTAAACTAACAAATAGTTTGAAAATAATATTTTTTATAAATAATTTACACATAACTTGCCTTTTTTTCTTTTCTTGATCTGTTAATAGTATTTTATTTACTTGATCTCTTGCCAGTCATTTCCTTATCAATCTGGAATTTGTACCATATCATTCATTAATATATTTGAAATTTCATAGCTGGTGTGTGGGGATATTAAAAACGCACTGCAAAATAGTATAATAGACCGTACAGTGCCTTGGGTATTATAAACGCACCGCATAAACAATGTACTAGATCGTACAGTGCGTGGGGTATTATAAACGCACCACAAAAACGGTGTAATACATCGTACAATGCTATCCTCGCTAAATGGAGCACCGGTGCTCTATTTCAAATATGGTGCACGGATTTAGAAAAAATGTTTTCAATTTTTTTACTACACAGTACTTGCGCATTGCGCTATATAATAGAGCGCACTGGTGTGGTAGCGTACACAGGGCACACCAATAAAGAAAAATTCATTTTTTCAAAAACTTCACGTAATGGCCGAATGGATTGGGATCTGACTATGCAAGTCTTGTTGGATGTCAATATAAAATGAAAAAATCCAATTCTGAAATCACGGAAATAGGAAGAAAGGGGGAAAAAAATTTTGAAGGGTTTAGGGTAAAAATGGATAAAACTGCAGGAAAAATAAGAAGATTTGCAAAAAAAAGTAAAACAAATAATAAAATTTAATCACGAGATGGTTTGAAATTCTATGATACAGGGTTTGAATCACTAGAGGATTGGTTTCTGATTGTCTGAATACTTCTGTTCGAATGTATTTCGCTGCTCCATAGTGACCTCGTGCTCTTTTGCTCCAAGTCTGTCTCCTGCAAATATCTAGCTGAAAATTTTAGTAAAAATAGTGAAATAATGAAAAGTGTTTGGTATTTAAAGAATTATTTTATAAAATTATATTTTCTAAAATATTTTGCTGCCCATTTTTCAAATTGCCATTTTTTTTACTTAAAGAAAATAGAGTGGCATTTTTTTATTTGCGTTTATTCGTTACCAGTGTGGAAGAGTTGTGAAGCACTGGTGTGTCTTAGTAATATGATGCACCGGTGCCTGTTATGATGATAAGCGCACCAGACTGTATAAAGTTATTTTCTTGTGTATGTAAGGTCATGATAAAATAATGATAACTCTAAAGTTTTCTAAACTTTATTATGTTACAAAAAATTTGTATTATTCTAGATTTGTTATTTAACAATTATTTGCAAATTTACAAATTTAAATATTTTAATAAAACCATTTCACGTTACTACAATTAAAATTTTCACATTAATACAATAAAAAATTTACAAAATTTTTACATACAATTAGAATTACAATTACAATTTTACATTAATTTCACATACATGAATTACTATTAGAATTAGAATTAGAATTTTAATTTTACATACAATTACATTTCAATTTTACATAGAATCACATTTACAATTACAATTACAATTTTACAAATATTTTACATACAATTCAATTAAAATTACAATTACAATTTTAGAATTTGACATACAATTACATTTACAAATACAATTACAATTTTACAAATATTTTACATACAATTCAATTAAAATTACAATTACAAATACAATTACAATTTTAGAATTTTACATACAATTGCATTTAAAATTTTACATAGAATTACATTTACAATTACAATTACAATTTTACAAATATTTTACATACAATTCAATTAAAATTACAATTACAATGTTATAATTTTACGTACAATTAGAATTAGAATTACAATTTTACAATTTTTCATATATAAAATTACAATCATTTCACAATAAATTAAATATTACAATTACAATTAAAATTTTACATTAATAAATATTTTACCTACAATTAAAGTTAAAATTACAATTAGTACAAATACAAATACAATTTTACAATTTCACATACAACTAAAATTTCAATTACAATTACAATCACGACATAATATTTAATAAATATCATGGTCATTTAATATTAAATTAATTAATAAACATCATCACGATCATGATAACCATCGTACAAACATCATATTTGACTAAAAACACATTCAAACATAAAATTAACATTATATATTAACATCATCACAACACAAACATCAAATATACATCTCATGCCAAATAACTCATGCTATCAAATATACACATCTATTTGCAAGCTAAACATTAAATGAACATATCTAACATGACCTAACAATATGCGCCACATCATGATGATCACCAACATGTAAATTAAGTACAACTGCAACATGAACATAAAATACATGGACCATATATATATATATATATATATAACTGAATAATGTTAAAAATATACAACTGTAATATAAATGTCATGGATCAGTTGGTAGTATAACAACATCAATATTAGTACAAGTGGAGGCCTTCTCAGTAAAGGGTGCAACCTCGATGGTTGATGGTCGAACCTGCTCATGATCATGATCACTAGTACTGATGGATGCATTGACAGTTGGTGGTAGTACAACATCAATATAAGTAGTAGTAGTGGAGGCTTGCTTAGTCAATAGTGCGGCCTTCACGGTTGATGGTCCAGGCACCTGCTCATGATCATGACTAGTACTGATGGATGTTGCAACAAATAGCTCACTGGACGTGGCCGATTGTCCAGCCTCATCTCCATGATGACTACTGCTAGATGCTACTAGTGGAGCCTCATGCTCATCAAGCGCTATGTGAGGTGAATCATCATGAGATGCATGTGAGTCGCTGCTCGTGGACTGCCCATCATGTGCCATGGCTCGACTACGCCTACAACTACAGACAGTCCTTCTCAGTCACGTAACAGATGTTGTAGCTCCTACGACATGCTGCATCAGGCCGTACATGTCACACGACATGCCTTTCCATGTATGTAATAGCCTATCATTAGCCTATATGTCTTTGTAATGAGCGGGCATGATGCTCGCATCAACAAACAATGCATAGAGTTGGTTGCCCAACTCCATCCTATATCTAGTCTCAGGTCGAACGCGCCTAGCAAAAGGCAATACTGGTGCACCATGAGCAGGAGCATGTCTCTCTATTGCACCGGCCTTATCCTGATCATGATCATCCTTGGCATCGGCCATGTCCTGATCATCATCAAGATCCACACCTGGATCATGTGGTGGATCCGACATCTCCTTGCCATCAAAAGAGCCAATGCCTAAAAAACATATACAAGTACACAACAATAATTAGGCAATTTCATTACACAATTTAATGATAAGTGAAAGGCACTACATGCCCTATCCACGAAATGCACCTATATGTAACTGACCTCCAGGTACTTGAAAATATGAAGGAGATAGTACATGTGCTTCAATGTATCTCTAGGAGGAAACTAACTGACTCCTTGCTACACAACCTGCTGGCACGTTTGGGAATGAGGGAAAATCCACCCCTCTCCTCGATAGTCCTGTAATAAAATAAATATCCTCCTCAGTGGGTGTGTACCACTAGTCACGACCAACCTGGAAAGCTTGTCGTTGGGAATTCCACCTATGGATAAGATATCTAAAAAACACACTATGGGCCTTTAGGGAAGTAGCCTCCTCACAGAACTTGAGAAGGCTTACTTGCCTAAGGATCCCCTGTGTATCTATTGTAATAGGGCGAGATTATGCATCTCTCTCCCTCTCTCGGGCCTCACATTGGCGAATCATGTCATACTGTTTAGCCTGTTGTTGCTGCGCTTCCTCCTCTTCTCTTTGAATCATTGAAATATTAAATAATCTTTTATTATTAAAACATACATGTATTTAGAAATATAAATATATATTATTTTTTGAAAAAAAAAAACAAAAAACCAGTCGGTGCGCCACAAAAATAGTCAGCACTGATGGCGGTGCGGCTTAAGTTTGTAGCGCACTAGCGCCAGTGCCCCTAATTAAATACAACGCATCGGCCTCGGTGCAGCTATCTATTTTTCAAGCACTGTTTACTATATCTAAGTTCACAATAGTAGTGTGCTGACTCAAATATACGTCCCGGAGCGTATATTCATATCAGTGCACCGACTTCATGAAAATTACATAGTCGACGGTGTGGTCTTTTACACAGCCGCATCGTTGACCCTCTCGGAATGCAAAATGCGGTGCGTTGACATACACCAGGGTAGATAATTCCATCAACACACCGCACTAGGATTCACATGGTCAATGGTGTGCCTGGCTAAATGAGCACACCACATTTTTTTTAAGTTAAAATTATGCGGGGCACCTTTCAGAGCTGCCCTGTAAATGGTGTGGATATCGTTAGCACTAGCGTTGGTGCGACTTGTAAATTTTACAGGACGCACCACTATCCGGTGCGAGCCCAATAGCTTAGGTGCACCGCGTGACAAATATTTTTTTCCTTTTTTAATGGTTATTTTTAAGGTTATTTCAAATTATAATCTATAAAAGGCTTAATTATGGAAAAACTAGAAAAATACCTGTACATTTCGACGTCGAGGAGGCATATTGGCTGTAAAATTTGCAAAATAAAATTTGACCACCATTTTCAAAATACAAGCTAGAGGTTGGTGGCCAATGTAGAGCAGGAGTGCGTGCAATGGGTGCAATGAGAGCACTGATGTCAGGGTAGCTCAGAGAAGGGGAAATGACACCAGTGCTTGAGAGCTCTGGAGCACTAACGAAAGTGAAAAATGTAGATTTTTAGCCGTAATTTTTTTTTATTTAACCCTGTTCTAGTGTGCGGGGTTTTATAGGCAGACCGATACGCTTTCTTAAAACTGCACCGGGCGATCTCAGATTTGGCGCATTATTAATAATTCACCGAGGTGTTTCCCTAACACTGCACCGGGATGTTTCAATTTTGGCGCGATGTTTTGATGATGCATCGACGCAGAATATGCGTAACGTACCAGTGCACAATAGTCTTAAAGCACCGGTTTTTTGGCCTTAATTTTTTTTTATTAAACACTATTCTGGCACATGAATTTTAAAGGCACACCGGTAATCTTGGATGAGGATGCACTGACACATTTTTGTTTTTCCATGGTGTCTTATGATGCACCAGCACGGAAGAGTACTAAAGCACCGGTGCGTGATCGTAATAGGACGCCCCGGGTGGGTGTGTATGTCACACACGCTATCTTGTGTGCCAATGTTTTGTACACATCAATGTGTTTTATGGTATAGCGCACACTGGTAATTGAGAACTCAGGAGCACTGGAAAATGAAAAATCCTAGTTTTTTACAGTATTTTTTATTTTTTTATTTAACCCTTTACCAGTGTGTGTGGTTTATAGGCGCACCAGTTCTTTTTCTTACAAACGCATCGGTTGGCTTGTGTTTTGGCGCGTTGTCTTATGATGCACCGATGTGGTTTTTTTGTACCACACCGAGTAGTTTCGATTTTGGTGCGGTGTTTTATAATGCACCGACGTGGAAGAGTTGAGACGCACCAGTGCTATAGAATAATATGACGCACCGGGCGAGTGTGTATGGAGTGCATGGTATCCGATGTGCCAATGTTTTTGTGCGCACCGGTGCTTTCAGTAGTCCAAAGCATTGGGGAAATGTTTAATGATAAGCACACCGAGAGAAAAACATCCAAAAAATCCTCCACCCGCCAACCTCCTCTAGTAACCTCCGCTAGAAACGGATGTATAGGGTATTTTTCAGGGAGGAGGGTTAGGGAGTGAGAGTGGAGGGGGAGAGAGGGACAGATGGGAGGTAGGGAGTGAAAGGGAGATTGGGGGGAGGGACAGTGGGAGGGGGTAGAGAGAGTGGGGAAGGCGGATAGAGGGACAGAGGGGGGAATGTAGGGAGGGATAAGTAGAGAGAGAGAGAGAGAGAGAGAGAGAGAGAGGAGGAGAAATAGGTGAGAGGGAATGAAAGGAGGATAATGGAGAGAGAGAGGGACAAAGAGAGAGAGAGATAGAGATGGAGATGGTGAGGGAGAGAGGGAGAGGGAGAGCGAGGGGGAGAAAGGGAGAGAGGTAGAGGCGGAGAGGGATGAGAGAGTGATAGGGAGAGATAGGGGGAGGGAGAGGTAGGAGAGATAGGGGGAGGGGTAGGGAGCGAGAGTGGAGGAGGAGAGAGGAATGGGGGGAGGTAGGGAGGGATAGGGAGAGCGGGGGTGAGGGAGAGCGAGGGGGGAGGAAGATAGTGGGGGAAGGGGAAATATAGACAAAGGGGGCAAGGTAGGGAGGGATAGGTTGAAATAAAGAGAGAGAGAGAGAGAGAGAGAGAATGTTTGTGTGAAAGAGAGAGGGGAAAGAAGGGAGGGGGAGAGGGGGAGAAGGAGGAGAGACTAATAGGGAGAGATAGTAGGGAGGGAGGGGGATAAGGGGAGGGAGAGGTAGGAGAGAGAGGGGGAGGGTTAAGGAGTGGGAGTGGAGGGGGAGAGAGGGACGGGGGGGAGGCAGGTAGGGATATGGAGAGAAGGGGGGAGGGAGATGGGGTTGGGTAACAAAGAGTGTGGGAGGGGGACAGAGGGACAAGGGGGGTAAGGTGGGGAGGGATAGGTAGAGAGAGAGAGAGAGAGAGAGAGAGAGAGATAGAGAGAGGAGGAGGAGAAATAGGTGAGAGGGAATGAAAGGGGGATAATGGAGAGAGAGAGGGAGATGGGGAGGGAAGAGGGAGAGGTATTGTGTGTGTGTGTGTGTGTGAGAGAGAGAGAGAGAGCAGGAGGGAGAAAGGAAAAGGGGGACAGAGAGAGTGAGATTGAGATAGAGATAGGGAGGGAGAGAGAGATAGAGAGATATATAGAGATAGATATAGAGAGAGGGAGAGGGGGATGGGGAGGGAGAGAGGAGAAGTGGGGGATAGAGAGAGGGAGAGGGCGAGGGGGAGAGGGGGAGGAAAAATAGATTAGAGGGAGGTAAAGGGGTATAATGGAGAGACAAAGAGAGAGAGATATATAGTGAGAGAGAAGAGGGGGTGTTAGAGAGAGAGTAAGAGAGAGAGAGAACATTATCAGTTTCAATTTCCATTTTTTCCTTAGGATTGATGGCACCAAGATGTGGCATGAAACATTCTCGTTGCTCACATGTGTCATAAATTGTGTGGTAGAGCCTATCTTATCATGGGTACCCTAGATAGTAACCTATTTTCACTTGGTAACTATGTCGAACTATTTTCTTAGGGTCCGGAGTCCTCTTTATTGTTTCTATGCGTTTGTGTTGAAGCCTCATTCTTCTTCTTCTTCTTCTTCTTCCCTATTTTTATGGGTTTATCTCCTAGAGGCTCCCATATGTTGAGTTATATTATTTCATTTCATATTGACTACTTGTACCCCTTTTTTCCTTAAGCCACCTATAGTTATACTCATATGTAAGCGACTTTTGAACATGAATTTTCCACAAGTTCAAACCATTCATTCATTAGCTCTTTTGAATTGACGTCCTTTTCCATAGAGGGAATATCTCCTGAGTGTCGATGACCAACATCTACCACCTTGCACTGAACATAGGAATGTTCCAGTCCTAGGAAATAGTGCACTTTCCTTTGACACTTATTCTCTCCACTGTACTAGACGCACTAATTTATACTTTTTAAGGCTTTAAGATTGAAAATACAAAAAAAATAAAATTCCTAAAAAAAGAGCCAGAATGGGATAGTTTCTTCATAATTTGATGGAAACAAGGGTGAGTTATGTTGCATTTGATCAAAGCACTTAAAATTATTCTTTCCTCCACTGAGATGGTATTTATTTTCACTTTATGGAATACATAACCTTTCTCTTAAGTTATTCCTTCTTCGGTTCCTTATCTATTCTAATCATATGGAGACTTTGTTAATGGATCTTGCATTGAAAATGTATACAAGGTTATTTTATGCTTCCATAAATTCAAATCAAGTCATGCTTTTGTTCAGGTGAATTAAACTCGTTGTCGGCCATTCTGTCATGTCTCTTGACTCATTTATTTCGGCCATACGCAGTCTGTCAAGTTATTCCTACTATCACATGAGCGACATGGTCCTTGACTCATGGTGGTTAATAAGGTCCCTGTTGAATTCTTACTGGGAGGTCTAATCTTATTGACTCCCACAAATTTCTCTGAGAGTACACCTAGAGTTTCACCCTAGCCCTATTTACATCATTGATAAGTGACCTTGTGCTCAAAATCGATCAATATTATGGGTATTTGACAGTTGTTTCCCTTTTCTTCAACACCATCTTACATTATAACACATTCAGATTTGTGCAAAACCTTGGTTTCCATTTGACCCTATTGGTGGATTCCTCGCCTCTATGTTAGCTTTCTTTATTGGTTGGTTTAGATGATTTCTATCGTATGCTACCTACATCTCATGTACGTCAAAAATGTTCTTCGGAATGGTTACTTCATCTCTCTTATTATGAGATCTTCCAAATTATTTTAGTGCGGGTTACACTCACGTTGGTTGATGTGGAATGCCTTAATTCCCTCCTTCTATTGGATCTTTTCCTATCAAATCCAATTCATTTCTCTAGGAACAAGGTCTAGAGTCCTTTTTTGTACATTAAGGTTTGCAATCATCAATGGCAGACTCCTTCACTATCGACAATAAGAGTACATCAGTGTCTCTTGATTGGTATATTATTCCAAGTGTTGGGCTTCAACACATTTATTCGCACTTGTTGGATTGTACAAGGGTACCTTGACACTAATTACCATTATTGGTGAGTTGTCTCGCATTTGTTAATGGTATACATCAATGAAATATAATCAAGAAATTTGTCACATCGTTAACTTTAGCTCATTTATTCCCATAATGTAGAAATGTACCTTCGAAATATGGCGAGGAGCTCGAGTTGTGTCAACATCTTGGTTCACTTAAAATCTAATTTAGTTTTCTACTAGTGACACCTCCCACCTTTATATGTTGCAGTTATTCACAATAATGTCTTATATGTTGGCACCCGAATTTATGCAGTACCACTATTACACCTTTATGAATTTATACTTTTATGAGTTGTAGTTATGCGACATAATTGATTAGATAGTCTTCTAGCATCATTGATAGAACATTATTCTCTATGTGATATTGAGACATATCTCTGCTGTCTTATTTCATGACTTTTATCTGATGATCCAATATGTATTCTTCAAATTTTTTTATACACGTATGAATACATTTTGGATCCACTTTATACTTGATTAGTAGAAATAATTTAGTACTTCTAATCATGGGTATTCCTACCTTAGACATGATTTTTATTTCTAACTCCTTCCATAGGTATTCGATGGGATGGAATCTAGTGATATCCTCGGTTTTTGAATGACTCCTCTCTTTATACACAATATATTTCATCCATCATGTTCCCCTTTTGAATTCATACATGTGGACGCATCTGTTGTAGCATAATTCAACACTCTTGTAGGCTTGATGCTCTTTTATGGCCCTGGATTGTCCCTGTTCCCATGCATACTAGATTTTATATTAAAAAACAGTATTTCAAAACTAATACGTGACTCTCGCCACACTAAATCTCATACATACGCGGGTCCCATAATACTGCACCCTTGTATACCTTTTAAAATATGGAACTGTAAAATAAAATTTTATTTCTTGGGAGGGGTTTATAGGTTTTATAAGAGTCAACATACAGGAGCTTGTGGCCTAATTGAAATAAAAAATTTTAGGTGGTATATATACACCCCATTAGGTAGGCCTAATTACAAAAAGAGAAAGGATATCAACACTATACCTAATTTCTTCAATATCAAGTTCGCTTTTTGCATGCCTCATGAACTCTTAGTCTCTAGGAAACCCTAGTTTCCTTTACGGAGATTCTCATCATCCTTATATAGAATATTCTTGCACTTGTTAGAGAGATTTTCTTCATGCCTTGGGCTAGATCGATCTAGAGAAAGGCTTCATCCGTGCATGGGGGTTTTACTTAATGAACCTATGAAATATCCCATGTGTTCATGACATATTAAAAAATACCCTTAATTTGACTACATATTGGAAAATACCTCTAAAAGTTACATTATTTAACCCCCTACCAATACGAACCCAGTACACCTTCTCAATTTAAAAAACCCAAACTTTCATAAGGTATTGCAGGTATCCATTTTTTTCATTAACTTTGAGCTCCATTTTTCATATATACCAATATAAAAACACTTTACCCCTTATATATTCCCAAATATATTATGTGATTATTTCCTCAATATAAATCATTTAATATGAATGCACGAGGTATGGTATCGCTCCCCTAGTGAAGCCCTTGCACGTCGGTTCCTTTGGTCTAGATGGGGTTGTACCTTTCAGGCACTTATTGTTGTTAATAAATAAAGAAGCTCATGTCTTGTTCCTGATATGTTATTTCTCATGAATGATAGTTTATATGCTTATATATGATGATCCAACATATATTTTATATGCACATTGAATTATCTATCATTTCTATGTTTATGCGATTGAATTTCAAGTTTGCTAGTCTTGGAGGAAGCACAGGGTTTGGATCCTACAGGAGCATCGTCAATCGTACCACCTTCGAGTTTGTCTCCAAATCCAAATTTTATCACTCATATGTTTGGCTTTCTTGTTTGAGTGATCATTGTTGATTTTTTTCTTTTTTATTAAGGCTTTCAACCCTTGCCTTATGTAATTTCCCACCAAGAGTGGGAGAGTGATATCTCTGCCCAAAAACCTCTAAACAAAAAGACCATGAACAGATCCTCATAAGAATTTTTATAAACGAGGCCTCTATTTTATTTTATATCCATTATTTTTCTTCAATTTACTCCTCACATAAAACCTTTGAACTTTCACCTTTGTATTCTCCTAATTTCCATTATTTTCCATAAATAAATGCCAAATAATTCCTCTTTTCCTTTTCAATGATTTTAAAAATTATTTTTCCAATTTCCTTAGCCATAATAAATGAAAATGAATACCCACTAGGCCATTTTTCCCAACATTCATCTTGGAATATGTGTCCCATGACCTTGGTATTATATTTTTCACATGGAAATTTAACCAGGGGCTATTAAAGAACCCACCCCCATGGGGGAACACTATCCTTAGTGTTTAATGACACTTATAAACTAGGAAGCCAATGAAAACAAAACATACTACCAATGGAGCATGATAACATAGCTCATTGTAGTATTTACAATGATCACTGTTGAAAACATGACAAGCATGTCATTTATTAGATCTTTATAAAAAAACTTATTACAATATTTACAATAACAACCACATAATTATTCTCATTTTATTCTATCAAAAAATAACCATATTGTTTACTAAGCTATATAAATCTAGTTCGATACAATATTTACAATAATATCCACATATACACATATGCACATTTTCTCAACCAACAAATAATAGGACATGATGCCTTTATCAATAATAAGGGAATATAAAGGCACACACCTCCACCTCAAAGAAATCATGGGATTCACCTCCTTCCAAGGAAGTGCAAGATCCACTACCAATGTCAAAGCTACATCCAAGGTCTAGTGCTATAATCCTGCATTGTTGTGCTCTCAGTGAATAGTTATTAACTTGTTGTTCTAGGGCACAATCCCAATTTTCATCTGATTCCCTCTGCCAATGTTAATGAAAAAAAAAATACATTCCTGACCTTCCTTTCTATGCTACATAATCCCTCAGGAAATTCGTTAACCCCACTCCGTGTAGTCACTCACCTTCCAAGTTTAGCGGCCATCCCCTTCTCTGCTACACAGTTCCTCAGGTGAACCCTTCCTTGGCAAGTTTTCCACACATAAGAATTCCAAAATCCTAGAAATATCCCTGCCTCAAAACCATCATATTGGTCATAGCATGCTCATGGAAATTAATGGATAGTATTCGGTACCAGTGTCCCACAATGGCCCTAATCCTGATGTGGTTTACTAGCATACTGTTTTCTCTTCAAATTACAATAACTGTTGTAGCTAACATTCTTGCAATTAGTTTCAACCACCCACCTAAAATTTTTCATGGTTTCCTGTAACACACACATAATTGCCATTAGATTCAAAATAAATTGAAATATATTCAAATCATACTTCATTGGTAGCTCATAAATAAGGTACACTTGCAATTTTGAATCATGAAACATGTACACAACACCACATGCATAGCATGTGGACAACACCACATGTACATAGCACCACATTCATGACATATACACATCACCACCTAGTCAAAACAACCCATGTACAACATTTACACAACACCACATGAACACATCATATCTACAAACATGCACACAACACAATATTTACATAGCACCATATGTACAACATTCTCACCACACCATATGTACACATCATCACATATGAAACATGCAAAAAGTAGCATATGTACTAAAAAATGCATATCCAAAATGCACACAACACCATATGTACATAGTACTGCATATCCAATATGTTCACAACACGATCTATACACAACACTACATAAAGAAAATGCACACAATGTCATACATAGACAACAGGACATATAGAAGGTGTACATATCACCATATATATACAACACTGCATATACAATATGTACATATCACCATACGTACACATCACTCCATGTACACAACATCATAGCTACAAAATATGCATAATAGTATGACTAACCTCTAAAAACTGTGTTGTCTCTACTATGAAACCCTTTTTCTAATGTTTTTCCATTATTTGTGCTTGTCCTAGCATGCCACAAATCACACTGCTTTCATTTCGCTGATGTATCCATCAACATTAATTGTCCATAACATGAATATTGACATAGTATAATCACATAATATCAATTCATATCCACATGATACTAACCTCATATATCTATCATGGCTACTCTTCCCACTCGATTCCTCATAAGACTAAGAACCTCTTCATGCCATTCACCTGTATAAGCAATATTTCCTCCACAAGAGTGATTCATGATGACCCTGTTAGACAAGGACATACATGCATACATATATACAAATAAACATCAACTTAAAAAAATCATGATCCTTGATGACCAAATCATATAATGGCATAAATACATACATACATACATACATACATATATATAATCAGTATCATAAATAAATCATGATCCCTGGAAACCCTATTAGACAACCACATATGTACATACATATATATACATATATATACATATATAGACATCATCATAATCATAATCACAACATGGTTTCCAGATATCATCAGGTTAATGTTAGAGAACTCGCTTTATCTATGCACAACATACACAACATTGAGAACAACATTTTTCAACTTATTCAAGACATATATTACCTCAATCCCATTTATTTTACCATTTCTACTACCTTTCTCATGATTTTTCTTACATCATTCATTTATCCCAATGGACCCAACAACTTTCAACAAGATGTCATACTCTTTCCTTCAACTTCCCTTATTCGTCCACCGAGCTTCATTCAAGTCTTACATTACCATTTGGGCTTCATCTAGTTCTTCCTGAACTCCATTAACTTTCCTCTTTCCGAACCAATTCCAAATACTCTCAAAAAATAAAAGGAAATAATAAAAGAAAATAAGAATAAAACAATGACAACCAATAAAAATGCGACACCACAGACAAGGTGTCATGATCAAACAGTAGACATAAACAAAAGTGAAAATCAAGTGCAATAAAATTACAAAATACTGAAAACAAAAAAAATAGAAACAAACACCATGAGTCAATCCCACGGATTCCCAATGCTTCCAAGGGAAATCTCAACCTGAGCCTTCTCCAAGATTTCATGGCAATATATTTTGCCATGAAATTCCCTACATCATACTGCCATAAAAACATAACTATCAGTGTATAAATTATACCAATTATCTTACCTTGTTGTGCGAAGCACACTGACCTGTAACTACACATGTACATAAACCACCTCTCAAGGGACTCCCATTCCTTGATGAACCCAACCATAATGAAAGCCAATTTTTATACCTATCAAATACATGTTCATGAATATAGAAACTATCCACATAATTTACAATGAAATCAAGGTTAAGAAGAATTCATGTATGAAAAACACTCGTTTTTTTGGAATCACGGTTTCCAAACATATCCAAAGGAATTCTCACCCAACTATTTTATTTTAAATTTTACCTTGTTTCATTTGAGTCTTATTACATGCTATCACTCACCCAACCATTAGTTATACATAAACAAATCAACTGTTACCTTGTCACGCTAATGCCACGCATGTTTCAATACAACTGTTCCCACTTGTCAGTCACACATTCCAAAGATCAAGAAAACATATCTATTAATTTTAGATCATAATTTACCAAGAATAATAATCATGTCATAACCAATTGTCAACTCATAGTCATTAGTCATAATACTACAACTAGCACCCACCTACACTCAGGTACATATCAATTGTCTCTACACATAATGTGTTAGAAAAACTGCCTTAAAACATGATCATTCCTTCATTTAATATTATAGACACATACTCATATCATGAAATTAATAAAACATTCTAATCCAGATCTTGGGGGGAGCCCCCCAAGATCTAAAAAATTGAAATGGATTTGACAAGATCTGAAAAATTAGAATGCCAGAAAAGAGAGAGAGCACACAGCAAATAAAACCACAAAGAAACTTGTTTTATTAAAATAGAGAATAAAGTAAGAAATACATTAATATGACGAGAAAAGTATTTTCTATTCTGCCTTTTACAAGGCACGGAAACTTTTATTATTTTATGGAAGAGACTTTTTTGGAGGTGTACAATACCATGTGTAGTACATAGGTTGTCTGCTGGGTCAAAACCATGGGTCAATACCATGGGTAGATACCACTTACAATACCATGGGTAAATCCCATGTGTGGATGAATACCATGGGTGGATACATACCATGGGTCACTTACAATACCATGGGCGAATAAATATCATGGGTGGATGAATACCATTGGTCGATGCCATTTACAATACCATGGGTAAATTTCATGGGTGGATGGATAACATGGGTAGATGAATACCATGGGTTGATGCCATTTTCCATTCGGATCATTCCTCCCTCCTTAAGAAGCAATGGTCCCCATTGCGTGAAGTTCCCTCTTGAGAAGCCTTTTTTGAATATGAAGAGCCATACATGGAAAGAGTTTATTGTAGTTCTTCTTCTTATTAGGCAAAGAGAATCAGGGATGGAAGAAATGACATAATAATGCTTGTGATATTATCATATTGATAATGTGCAGCCTAACAAATGGAATTCGATGAAGTGTGGGTTTGTGGATGAAACAAAACCATGAAAAATGAAGATCCGAGGATAGAGATACCCTGTAATGCTTGTGACCAACTGTGTTACTAACAGTGTGCTGTCTAGCAAATGTACTTCAATGAGAAGGATTCTGTGCAGCTGACCCATAACCGTGATGTTGATTGTTGATGAAGTATCAAGTACCTACATAGCTTGGGGTGAGATGGCATGTCTCCAAATAACCCAAGCCTAACACTTCTATGCTGAAACTAATGAATGTGAAGCAGGTGCCTACTAAAGCCAGGTGGGACAGTACGTCTCCAAAGGGAACCCACTCCGAATGCTTCTAGATTTAAAATGAGCATAACTCAGTCAATATAACTTAGAATATTTATTATAGCTTGGTTTTGGAAATGGAATGAACATTCTGCATCTACTTGTGTATTTGAAATCACTATCTGGAGACTCTAGACTCTCAGATTCGTGCTAGAACTGTCTCGCCATCACAAAATTTCTGAAAAAATAGATGATTTTAAATCAACGATAACTCCCATGTCCAGACTCCGATTCGATCAATATGTTTTTTGAAATTGGGTGATTTTTCAAGGGGAACTCATATATATAGCCATTTATCTTAAATTTCGCACTAAAAACTGTGAAAAATGATAGGAGAACTGTCGTCCACCAATTGTCATTAGAACATTTTCGGCAACATTAGTTATTTAGAATCAACAATATCTCCCTCATCCGAATTCCAATTCGATAGATTTTTTTGTTTGAATTTGGGTGTTTTTTGTAAGGAATCCATATTTGGTCTTTGATTTTGTAAATTTTTCACCAAAATTTTCAGATCTGATCATCAAACTCGCCTCCCAAGAAATTCATGGAGTTTGCTAAAAATTGCTACCAAAAATTGAAACTGAAATATGCTTCAAACCCTCATTCCCATGGATTCGTAACATGAATCTGACACCATTGATTTGGATCTTTGGGAAGGCCCCCCAAGATCTAAAATGTTGAAATGGATTTGACAAGATCTGCAAAATTAGAATGCTAGAAAAGAGAGAGAGCACACAACAAATAAAACCACAAAGAAACTTGTTTTATTAAAATAGAGAATAACTGTAGAAGCTACATTGTGGTGAAAATATGTCCTTTTACAAACTCACACTTGTTATTTATAGCCTTTTTTGAGTTATAATACCATGTGTAGATACCATAGGTGGATACCATGGGTCAAAACCATGGGTAAATACCACTTACAATACCATGGGTAAATTCCATGTGTGGATGAATACCATGTGGGGATACATACTATGGGTGGATGAATATCATGGATATATGTCACTTAATACCATGGGAAAATAAATACAATGGGTGGATGAATACCATGGGTCAATGATAGTTATAATACCATGGGTAAATTCCATGGGTGGATGGATAACATTTGTAGATGAATACCATGAGTGGATGCCATTTTCCATTCAGATCACATTCAAAAATCTTCTAAACATACCAGTAGACGAAATAATTAGACTCATACCTCAATGTATCTCATGGGAGGCTATCACATCTTCACAAGTAAATCCAGATTAGTGCTACACAATATTTCAAGTATATCAACTCATACATAAACATCAGAGGCAGAGCCATATGCATAAGCCAATCTATATTAACACGATACATATATCATCCAGACCTTAAATTTAATGGCCATAACCATGATGCATATCGCCGTAATGCATATAACACAAATTTTTTATTTATGACTATCCGACGGATATGCATATGACCACATTGAACATATAACATTTATCATCCACATAATCACAACAACAATACAATCATAGGCATGTACACATCTATAATTCTTATAACAACCATTAACCACATAGCTACATTCCCAGCATACAAGCATGTATGACAATATGATCTTACCTTGAGGTCAAGTGCTCCGAAATTGCTCTAATAATCCACTTCTCCTGCTCTATGTCATCCAACTTATGGACATAATAGCATAACAACAACATCATGATGACACAAACTACATAATGACCACTCTGATGCATGCATAACCATAACTATGAAAATGCATGCATGAAAACATATAGACACAGACATGCATAAAAAATGCATATACAACTAACATGCATTCATGAGAAACTCATCGTGACATCAACTCCATCAACTTCTACATGAAAACAAAATTGTAATAATGACCATTTCCATGAATACATATCAAGTACATATAAAACCTACATGCACGCATGAAAAAAAAATTCTGCACACCATTCCAATGGTTCAAAGATGCTCTGATACCATTCTGTGGTATTAGATATCACTCAAAGAGAATTGGAACCAGACACCACCTAAAGATATTGAAACTAATCTGATACCACTCTTTAATTCCCTCATCCAACACTTACCCAAGTTTACCGGTGCACTAGGGTAAATAAGCAATGAAGATTTCCTATGATATGATTAAACTTTTATATCACCTTAAAGAAGTGGAATAAAAATAATAAAGCCTTACTAACATTCCTAAGGTGTTACAAGATCCACAGGGGCTAAACCACCCTTTTAGGTGTCCAAACCCTAATTTGACTTGCCTTTTCACTGATATGCACTCCCAGTTTAATCGAAATCTGGAATAGGGGAAAAAAATATCTAAAAATATTCAAACTGCTAAGAATTGCACCAAACCCAAATGAGAGCGACCAATCCATTGTCAGGAATCCAATGCAACTCGTTTTGTCAAAAACCTAGTTCGGATGAAGAAGTTATAGTCTATTGATCGTCGTTCATAACATACAAAATTTCAAAAAAAAGTTGCAGAACAGGTATAGGTTGATGACATGGAAGTCCATTCAGCATGCAGGGAGTCTTCATCAATTTTTTCCCAATGGGATTGTGACAAGTGTCACTATAGTATTCACCAGTTTGGTTTGATAAGGTGAAATTTCCCAATGTCCTCGTAAGGTCATCCTAAGGTTAAATTCATATTTTTTTTTTATGTAGGAGGATAGCCCAACCAGGGGTCACCGTGTGGCCCCTCTAGTGGACCCTCTCTAGCTCCAAGGATTGAATTTCATTTCATATGCTAAGGTTCAGATTAATTTTATGGTGGAGGTGCATATTTCCAAAGTCTAAAGGTTAATGCATTTGAAAGGTTGGATGGTGGTTGAAATATGTTATATGGTTGGCATATCATTCAAACCTAAGTCTGAACTCTATGGTGTGGTGGCACTCAAATCTTGGGTTATGGCGCAATTTAATATGTCAAAGTTCTAAACGGAAAATTTGGAAATGAATCTCCTCTATTGTTGTATTGCACCTGGAAAATTAAGGACCTCTGTTACATTGGTAGGCTTAGGCAATTTTACAATCACCTCAACTTTGTAGGGGTCTATTTTTAATTGAGCATTACCAACAATATGATCGATCCAAACCAAAGAGGTTTACCCGAACTCACACTTTGACAATTTTACATGAAGCACTTTCTTTACATTTGATACATGTTCATCCCAAGTTCTACTAAAGACAAGAATATCATGTAAATACACAAGAACAAATTCATCAATGAAAGGCGTAAAAATATCATTTATGACCATCATGAAAGTGGCTGGAGCATTGCACAGTCCAAATCGCATCACCATACATTCGAACAACCCTTGTTTGGCCTTGAAGGCGGTTTTCCACATCTCCTGATCTGCAAAACTGACCTGGTGATAACCACTACACAAATCTAGTTTGGTGAAATAGATAACATCCTTTAATTTATCTAAAAAAACATCAATATGATGGAGAGGGTATCGATTTTTCACCGTGATTTTTTTTAGCACCCAATAATCGATGCACATCCTCCATGTGCCTACTTTCTTGGGTACTAATTGATCAGCAAGCCCCAAGGAGAATTACTTGGTGGGATGACCCCTTGGTTCAACAATTCCTGTGCCTAATTTTTGATATCCTCCATTTTGATACATGACATCATGTACATACCAATATTTGGAAATGGAGCATCATGTTGGACATGGATCTCATGTTGGATTTCTCGTTTTGGAGGCAATCCTATGGGTTCCTGAAACAACTCATCATAGTTAGAAATATATTCACATAATTATTTTTTATGAGCCAGATCACATTTTCAGAAAGCTTCAGATGTTTCTACATATTTTGCTCTCACAACCATGAGAAAACACCCCTTGCTGGAATTCACCAATCTCTTCATCTGTCCTGCACTTACAAGACTGGCACTGATCTTGGTTTGATGAGTTCTTACAATATACTCTACCACATATTTTGTGATTTGGTATTTATTTTCATGTCGAAAGAAAACTTCTTTCCCGTCATAAAGATAGGGACTCCCTAACACAATACCATAGATATCAAATGGTATGACATCTAGCTCTACTTCATCCACTAGTTTAGAAGCAACTACAAATTTAAACTTGCATTGCTTGGTTACATTTATTTTTACTTTTTTCATGTATCCATCCAAGCGGATAAGGTTTTAGACGAGGCTTAACTTCTAAGCCAAAATTTTTAACCAAGGATTCTAATATTAAATTTTCTTGAGAGTCTGAATCAATCAGAGTTTCTACTTTTATACGATTTATGACAACTCTAATATGAAACAACTCAATTCTCTTTTGTTCATTAGGAATAGGCTCATATGTTGAACTAGTGCTTCCATGCCATTAAAATTTAACATGAAGATAAGGATTACCTTTTGTGTCTGCTGCTGTGATCAATGCCTCATCGCTAGAGTTAGATCCAGGGTCTTGTTGTGCGGTTGCTATCGTGTTTTGCCTACGCTTTACACCATCTCTCTTTGGCTTCTTTTTTGGGTAAAACTTCCAACAATGATCGTCCTCATGACCTTCCTTTTTGTAGTGAGTGCAATAAGTATTTTCTACTTCAAATTTCTTCATTGATGTCGTCTTATTTTTCTTTCCCTTTCCTTTCCCCTGGAATTTTCCATTTGAAGGTCTGAAAGGTGGTTTCTTTGAATGATCATCTCTATCATTTTTGCCCATGTTTTCAATATCAATGACCTTTACACTGGCCGAGTCAATAGTAGTAGGTTAAAACATTAAGAATGAGTTGCTAATGTAACTATGTAATGACCCAATATACTTAGTTACCACTTTAGGTGAATCTAATGAAATGCCCAAACTTAGTGCTTGTTTTCTAAATTCCTCGGTAAGGCTTTGCACGTTTTTTCCTTTGCCTTGCCTTAGGTATTGCCACTCCATTAAGGATTTTTGCTTATAACCCAAGGGATATAATTGATCTTTAAGTGCAGAAATAAAATTTTACCATGAGGCAGGAAGGTCACCCAAATTACTACTGCCTTGAAGTTTTCTCTCTCGCGAGATGAGAGTAGTGTCATTCAATTGAAGAGAAGCCAACTAAATCTTTCCCTCATCCTCCACAATTTGGTGAATCCTGTAGTAGATTTCAATCTGGCTAATCTAATTGTTAAGCTTCTCGACATTACTTTCACCGTTATATATGGGTAGATAAAATTTGACATCTAACTTAAAGAAAGGTTTATTAGATGCATTTCCTCAATTCCTATGATGATGGCTAAAAGAGGAGGAAGACCTTGCACTCGTTGCAGGAGAAGGGCGTGGACCTCCTCCATTATCTCCATGCCTTGGACCTTATCATTTCGAAGCATTCTCCCCTACTTTTTCTAGACTCTCAAGTCTAGAGAACAACTTCTTGACTCGATATGCCATGGTGTTGAAGGTCTTGCAGAAGTTTATCTCCTCCACATTTCAAACATCGTCATCCTTGTTTCTTCTTCGATGTGCACATCCTACTTTGGGATGAAAATAATTTATTGTCCCTTTACCTCTTCATAGCCTGTTTATAGTTAGCATACAAACATGCAATTCACATCTACAAAGACTTTTTTCGATACCACTTGATCCAAGGTATTTTCTTTAAGATGTGTTAAAAAATTATATGTAAAATTGCATCTTAACCATGAGACTTTAAAGGAATAAACATAAGAAGAGAGAAGCACATAAAATCATGTAAGAAGACACATAATTGATATCAGATTTTTTCTAGGAGGGACTACGTCTTCGGGCCCTGCTCAATAAGTGAGGAGGCACTCTTTCATTAAGTGGAAAATAAAATGAAAGTACAAGAATCAAATGCAAAAATACACCCTTATACCTCCATAGCTAAAAGTGCCCAAAAATTGGAGACTTATGATGAAGAAATGGACAACACGGTTGGATTCATGGTGTCAAGAGGTGAAAAATCCATATAAAATTTGTCTGATTCTGACAAAGTGAAAATCTAGCCCCTCTAGAAAATGGCTAAGTTCATGGTTCCGCCCCCCTCATGCAAAGCCCTCATGGTTTCACTCTCTCTCGTACTCTATGCCACTTCGGGCCTACATCGACGCACTTATGAAATATAGTTTTATATATTAGGAAGGTAGGCAGACTCCCCAAGGAGTCCGCTGACTAAATTGGTTTAGATCCAGATTTGAGGGAGGGGGTCAGGTGGTCAAACCCTACCCCCTTTGTAATAAGTTAGAATCTTTTGAATTAAACTGTGGCATGTTTATTAAAATACCCACCGTATATTTTAATATATAAAGTGTATCTCGCCCCATATCTTCGTCGACCATATGTATATATATAACGTGTGGGTTGGGGCCACGGGTTCACGACTGTTGGCCCCACCCATATTTAATATATGGTGCAGTTATAAGCATTATGGTACGGAGGGTTCATGTCCGTTGACCCCTAATATTATATTGGTTTTTTGTTATGACCATTGGGTAGGGCGGGGGTCATGGCCTGCCCTGCCTTTTTTTAATTTTTTTTATATCCTTTAAAACAACTTTCCATTTTTTATTTCTCTGGAAATTCACTAAAGGATTCAATTTCACCATCCCACAATTTCACCCAGAATTTGACCGGAGTTGGATAGAATCCCATAGCCAGGTTTCTGCAAATTTTTCGCCTCCTTAAGCTACCATATCACCAAGTCAACCCTCAAACTTTGACTAATCCTAACTACTCCATACATACTCAGAAATGACTATCATGTGTGTCGTTGGAATCAGAAAGATGAGATCTTCAACTTGACACTAAGTTTTCCACATTTCTGACACTTTTATTTTCAAGCCTTTTTACTTGAACCACTTGTATTTGGACTTGTAAAATCCACCTATATAAACTACTGCAAAAATCACAACTTATTCTAATTGGTATTGAATTAAGAAATTTATTCCAACTGCGGAATGCAAATTATAGTCCTAATTGTGAGTGTTGTGGTTCCTATATTTTGGCCAAATTGGCAAGACCAAAAGATAAGACAACATCAAACCACTTTCAGATCTCAGGATCTAGCCATCCTGCATCCAGAGAGGGATCTCTCTATAGATGGAAGAATGATATATCTTTGAAGCTCAATTTGAGGTATTAGGCTAGATATGAAGCACAGAGGGTTTTTGATTGTTTGTTTGGTTGGATTGGTTGGAGATCATTAACTGAGAAGGTTATGGAAGTAAGGAAGGAACTGAATATAAGGATGTTTCAGCAGGGGAGGATAGGTCAAGAGAAAGGTTAATCAATTGGGCGATGGAGTCATGAAAGGGGATTACTTGCATAACAACCATCTAAGGGTTTTCATAGGGAAATTCATCTATACCAAAGGATATTTTTAGATAGATGGTGGAATGGGACATTAAGAATGGGTGAAAGAAGGAGACTAGATAGCAGCCTAAGATCAGGTCAGATTTCATTTAAATCCAAGCCTACTTTTGACATACTTCAAAGGAAAGTCTCATAAAGGACACAAAGAATCGCTTAAGATCAGATTAGAGGTCATTTAACTCTAGACCTGCTTTCAACATACTCTTAAGAAAGATAATCCAGCAGTCCTCATAGCCGCTTTCATAATAGTAGAAAACATTTGAGGTTGAAAAGGGTAAGGCCTAAGATCAGAGGAGGACTTTTAACCTTCAATGCTTTGACACAAACTCAAAGGGATCTCAGAAAGGAAAATTGTTGGAAGAGGCACCTAGTGAGATAGGGCTTAGCTCTAATCTCCCAGTTTCCAAATTCTTCAGCTAAAACCCAACAAGAACACCTAAGAAACTAATTCCAAATTCAGACATCAGTAAGCATGGACCAGCCAACTACTATACTAGTTAAACTATGATGAATTAGCTCTTAGATACTCAACTTAGCAGAAAACATCAAGATAAATATTACAGTGAGACTTAGGGTACTTCTAGCAGTATATCCTAATCTATGCTTGCTACTCTTTATCAGAGAAATATGGAAAATATGTAAAAACATGGAAGGAGACAATTACAGTGACAATACATGACCAATAATATAGACCAGGATCCTGTGAATCTGCTTGATTAATTGATGTGCAAAACTAGTCACATACTTTGAGCTCAGTGGCCTTTTACAATACAGACTTCTCTTCCTAGCCTACTATATTACAGACTACTCAACTACTTCCCCTCAATAACATTTCTAACAACTAATAGAATCCCAACCCCCACAACCAAGAATTTTCGATGAATACTTATAGGTGAATGAGGAGGTGAAGTAGTAGAAGAGATAGTTGGTCTAATTAAATGAAGAACTTAATGTTTCTTGGCCTCTTGGAGGCTTGATGGATAAGAAATGGCATGCTCCGTGCTTCATTAAATGGTCCTTTTCTTGTATTTGTACTCTGGCTGTCTGTTTTGACCTTTGGAGTAAGTAAGGTGGATAGAAAGTCTGTAGGTTGCCCATACTTCTATAATTGTTGTTTCTGCTTTTCGAGGCTGAATGGACGAAAAGATTGACTTCAGGTCTGTTTTTATCTTTTAAAATAACCTTGCTAATAGTTTGAAATATTTGTTCAGTTGTATTTTAGGCAAATATCTCATGTTCTCACAATAACTAGGCCTTCTTTGATTTCCGTGAGGCTCCAAGTGTCTTTTGGTAGCTGGAGAGGTTTGGCTTTTGGTGCTGGAGAGGGTTCAATTGGCCTCTGTTGTGGCGGTGGAGGCTTCTCGAACTACTAATTTCTTTTGTCTTCATCCTAAAACACTTTTAATTCACTTTTAGGTCTGTGTTTTAGGTTGAATTAGGCCTTGGTCTTCTTTATGGTCTTCATGCTATCTCTTCGAGCTTTAAACATTTGATTATAATCATTAATATTTGATAAAGGCTCTTAATCCTTTAATTTCCTTCACTGATACTCTTTTCTTCTTTTCCTCTGTCTATTTCTGGTGTATTTGTAGGTTTCATGGCACAGGGGGGTTTAGATCAGGGTTTGACACTGATATTTTAATGAATCACACGTTTATACCATCATCGACGCCTTCCTCTGCAATATTTGACTCTTAAAATGTCTTCCTGTGCTCTATTTTCCCTGTCTATGATCATGAGACCGAGAGAAATTTTATCCTATCTGAAACCCTGCAAAAGACAATAAACATGTTAATGAAATCAATGGAATGGAGGAGGATGCTCTGGAGGGCCAAATGGATGGTGACACGATGCGAGGAGAATGGTCAACGCAGGCGAAAAACGGAGGAAAACGATGTGTAATGGTGGAAAAACAAAGCTAAAGAAGGTTGGGCGAGAGGTGGATTCTAGACCGTCGGATCAAATCTAACCACGAAAATCAACGGTCGATATTGCACGATGGAGATTTTGGAGGATTTATGAAGAAATAAGGGATAAGTGTGAAATTATATCGGGGTCGTCGGATTTCCATGATGAACAACGGACATGGGTTTAGGAGGCATTCGGAGGCATAAGTGAATGGGAGAGGGACGGGGGTAAGATCTAACCGTGGTCGTTGGATTAATATGATGGACGGCTGAGACTTAGTGGAAAACTACGTTGCGGAAAGGTTGTTTGTGAAAACAACTGGCGGTATTCGCGTGGTGTTGGGAGCGGTAAGTTGCTTTCACAAAAGTTGTGCAATTCCACTCATCGCACACCACATGGCAAACCAAAACCACCCATATAGCACACTCTCAAAGTGTTAAGGCCTGGACATCAAATTTGCGTGATATGGCACTTCAGCCGTCGGATCTGACGATCTTGATCGGACGGTGCTGAGGCAACTCGATGGGGAAAGATGCACGGGGCAGAGGTCAAATCATCAGGTTGGTTGTGGACCATAGATCTTGTGCAACAAATGGTTGTGATTTGATCTCGGGCCGAAGTGTTTTGAAAGGAAGATGGAGGCTTGGAAGGGTGAAAGGGCATCGGATTGCCTAAAGACCGTCGATCTATAGAGATTGACGGTTCCTGTTGACCCAAACCATAACTGTCGAAAATGAATAAACAGAGGGAAAAAACCATTTTGGTTGAGTTCTCTCGGCTCTTTAAGCGCCTGACCACTGGAGTCTAGGTTGCATGGAGGGGGAGGGCTAAGTGGAATAAGCCCTTAGGGGCTTATTGCTATAATGGAGCAGAGAAAAGGTTATTTAGGCCTTTTTAAAGGGTTTTTTGGGAATTTAGGCACCCGATTGCGGGCTGTGGTTATATGAAGAAGGGGGCTACAAAGTGTAAGCCCTCAGGGGCTAAAATCTGTTATAGTGTGGAATAGGGGGTTTTTGGGCCAAAAGGATGTTTTTTTAGGCTAAATGAGGGGTTCTGGTAGAGGAAAGAGGGGGTTTTTAAACTAGATAAAGGGACCTGTAAGGTTTAAACAGGGTTTTGAGATGAAATGGAGGGTCAATGAAGGGTTTTTGGAGGAATTTTTTGAGGGGAATAGGGGTAAAATATGAGGATTTTAAAGGGACAAAATGGGGCAGATGGAGGCCTTTTTGAGCATTTTCTTCATAACAGAACAACATGTTTTCAATGGAAACAACAGTGACGACTTCCTCCAAGGGAAAAAGACACATGGAGGCTTCAAGGATTAAATATTCTCAAGGGAAATGTTTCTCTTGAAGACTTAGAACATATTTAGACACCTGTTTTCTTGAAAAGAATTTATAGGTGGCTAACAGTGGCTCCACATGGGGATGGCATCTTCTTGAAGGTGTCAAGAATCTTAGAAAATGATCTTTGGAAGTAGGCCAGATGCCTAGAAATTGACACATCTTTTATTTTCTTGGATTATTTGCCATAAATCATCAAGTCATCATATCAGCAACAATATTCTCCCAAACAACTACCTACCCATCCTATTGTCCTAGCATTTTTTCTTCAAGGTGCATTTAGATTTGCAGACCTTTTACATCATCAATTTTTTACAAACAGGAAAAAAAACCTATTCTACTGCTACCCTTATTTATCCATGAGACCATATTAAACAGTTGGCCTCATAGCTTCTCTACCTACACTGATACCTGCTAGGATTAAACTGTCTAGCAGATTTCTTTCTCTATATTCTAAAAGAGAAATTTAAACACATACAAACCAGGATTAGACTGTCGGGTCTACTATGGGTCCATAGCATAAAGACAAGCTGCATATGGACTAAAACTTGCAGAAATTAAAAACAAAATTGGAGGGCTTCAGATCTTGAAAAAAAAATCATCGGCATCCTTCATTCCTTTTGTGACTCAGGTTTTGAGCTTGTTAGAGTCACTTTTCTTCTTTATTTCAACTCTGGTTTTGATCTTGTTAGAGTTGCTTCTTCTTTCTTCTGCTAGTTCAATTTTTGAGCATATCTAAACCTTTCCTTTCAAAGCAAAACTCAAAAACTAACTAATTGCTCACATATTGAGCTTTATTGAGATTTCCTACCTACCCTACTCTAACTTGGAATATTTACATGTCTAGCTTAAAAACACTCTTTTCCAATACATCCAGTCAATCAGATGATCCCATGACTAGTCCTTTCTGCTCATCTCTTTGAGCATGCTGGATCGGCAGGGCCACTCCCATTCTCTTTGCTTTTTAACAGCAACTTCAAAAATGTTTCTTGTTGTCTGAAACAAGCTGCTCTTGATGAATTTTGATCCTTCTTCAAATGTTTGCAGGAAATGAGCATAAGGATCTTGAAATGATACCTGGTTGTGAATATTTGGAAAGCAGAATTCAAACAGGATAGTTTCCTCCTCCACTGGACTGAAAAAAAGATCCTTTTGAGAAAGAAAATCTTCCTCATCTTCGCCACTTTCTGAATTGGAGGACTCATCATATATGGCAGTCCTGTCCTCTTATAGCTTTGAGACATTCTAATCTGGTGGGCTGAGCTCTGTGGAAATATCAATGTATCCTTGAGCAGGGGTTTGCTCTATTGCTTCCTCTTTTTCAAGAGGAGGTCCCTTGTTTTCAACTTGCTCAAAAATGTCTTCCTTATTTTCCTTTTCACCCTATGAGATGAAAGGCTGCTGATCTCCAATCACATGGAAACTGTTACTGATGATCTGAGGTGTAGCAAAGTGAAGAATCAATGAATCTTCATCTATTACTAGGCTTTCATAACTTTCCCCATCAATATCATAGATGGCCTGACTTGGCTCATTAATCTCTTGGAGTTGAGGGGACTGATCTTCCTCCCAAAAATCTTCTAATGATGGCCCTGCAAGATCATCTTCTGTTTGGAAAACATCATCATCAGATAGATCAAAAATAGGAAAATCATGAATGTAAATAGTGCTACCAATCAAACATACTGGATTATCAGCAAGTCTTTCTTCATTCTGATTTACAGGGGAGCTTTCTGGATCTGTACAATCAAGATCAATAAATGAATGGGAAAGAGTATGTGTTCTATAAAAGACCTTGGAGGTAGGCTGCTTGTTTAATATTTGATCTATTTCTTCTTCTGTCAAAGGGTAGGATGTTTTGTGTTTCTTTGAGTATAAGTGCAACAACTCTCTGTTTCTTGTATTGCCTGTTTTGGAGGCTGGATGTGTTCTTGAGTCTCTTCTAGGATATCTTCACTTGTGCTCGCAGGGAAAATTTGAGGATTTTCTGATGTTTCCTGATCTCTTTCTGTTTTAGACAACTCCTCATGATCATGATGATATTCAGTTTGAATACAAGGCTCATGAGTTGTTTCTTCTATATGATCAAAATTCCACTCTTCTTGTGAAGTCTGAGATGAGTTATCATTTAGAGGGGGATTTCCTATAGGTCCTGATTCTCCCTCCACATCAGATTCTACATTTTATAAGTGGTTACTTGTTTCCTCAAAGAAGCATTCTCTATTAGTTTTTGCCATTAGGTCTTGATATTATCTTATCATCATAGTATAAGAGATACGTAGGCAATCAGGCAGTTTTTGATCACCTTCCTCTTCATCTTATATAGATTCTTGAGCATCATACATGTCTTGCTCATTGTCTAGGTCTTGTATAGGTTGAGCTTGCTCTTGTTCTGGAAGAAGCACGGGCTGCTCTAGATAATCAACATTTATATTTAAATTAGCCGCATACATCTTTACCATTACTTCAACAAACATGTTTACAAATCTTGTAAATCTATCTGGCAAAGAATTTAGCTTTGCTTCTCTGTCCATACTTGGATCCATGTTTGTAAAAAGGGGTCACTGTATCTTCTCAACCAGTTCAGGGTCTTCTACCAGTGGGGTCATTTGGTCTTTTAGGAGTTATAGAGTGTGGAGTCGCCAGGTGGATGAATTTGAATGTTTGAAGTAGGATGTTGTCCACCATCAACACTTTAAATACCAATTAAACCAGAGATTATGAGGGCTCAAGAGTGTATCAAGTATAACTTACTCAGATCCCTAGTGGAGTCACCATTATGTTGTAGTTCCTATGTTTTGGCCAAATTGGCAAGACCAAAAGATAAGACAACATAAAACCAATTTCAGATCTCAGGATCTAGCGCTCCTGGATCCAAAGAGGGATCTCTCTATAGATGGAAGAATGATATATCTTTGAAGCTCAATTTGAGGTATTAGGCTAGGTATGAAGCACAAAGGGTTTTTGATTGTTTTTTTTTTTGGATTGGTTGGAGATCATTAACTGAGAAGGTTATGGAAGTAAGGAAGGAACTAAATAGAAGGATGTTTCAGCAGGGGAGGATAGGTCAAGAGAAAGGTTAATCCACTGGGCTATGGAGTCATGAAATGGGATTACTTGCATAACAACCATCCAAGGGTTTTCATAGGGCAAGTCATCTATACCAAAGGATATTTTTAGATAGATGGTGGAATGGGACACTAAGAATGGGTGAAAGAAGGAGACCAGAGGGCAGCCTAAGATCAGGTCATATGTCATTTAAATCCAGGCCTACTTTTGACATACTTCAAAGACAACTCTCATAAAGGACACAAAGAATCTCTTAAGATTAGATTAGAGGTGATTTAACTCCAGACCTATTTTCAGCATACTCTTAAGAAAGACAATCCAGAAGTCCTCATAACCTCTTTCAGAATAGTAGAAAACATTTGAGGTTGAATAGAGTAAGGCCTAAGATCAGAGGAGGAATTTTAACCTTCAATGCTTTGACACAAACTCAAAGGGATCTCATAAATGCAAACTATTGGAAGAGGCACCTAGTGAGACAGGGCTTAGCTGTAATCTCCCAGTTTCCAAATTCTTTAGCTGAAACCCAACAAGAATACCTAAGAAACTAACTCCAAATTCAAAAATCAGTAAGCATGGACCAGCCAGCTACTATACTGGTTAAACTATGATGAATTAGCTCTTAGATACTCAACTTAGCAGAAAACATCAAGATAAAGATTACAATGAGATTTAGGGGTACTTATAGCAGTATATCCTAATCTATGCTTGCTGCTCTTTATCATAGAAAAATGGATAGTATGTAAAAACATGAAAGGAGACAATTACAGTGAGAATACATCACCAATAATATAGACCAGGATCATGTGAATCCGCTTGATTAATTGATGTGAAAGACCAGTCATATACTTTGAGCTCAGTGGCCTTTTACAATACAGACTTCTCTTCCCAGCCTACTATATTACAGACTACTCAACTACTTCCCCTCAATAATATTTCTAACAACTGATAGAATCCCAACCCCCACAACCAATAATTTTCGATGAATACTTATAGGTGAATGAGGAGGTGAAGTAGTAGAAGAGATAGTTGGTCCAATTAAATGAAGAACTTAATGTTTCTTGGCCTTTGGGAGGCTTGGTGGATAAGAAATGACATGATCCATGCTTCATTAAATGGTCCTTTTCTTGTATTTGTACTATGGTTGTCTGTTTTTGCCTTTGAAGTAAGTAAGCTGGATATAAAGTCTGCAGGTTGCCCATACTTCCATAACTGTTGTTTCTGCTTTCCGAGGCTGAATGGACAAAAATATTGACTTCAAGTCTATTTTTATCTTTTAAAATAACCTTGTTGACAGTTTGAAATAACTGTTCAGCTGTATTTTAGGAAAATATCTCTGTTCTGGAAATAACTAGGCCTTCTTTGATTTTTTTCAGGCTGCAAGTGTCTTTTGGTAGCTGGAGAGGTTTGGCTTTTGGTGCTAGAGAGGGTTCAATTGGCCTCTACTATGGTGGTGGAGGCTTATCGGACTGCTAATTTCTCTTGTGTTCATCCTAAAACACTTTTCATTCACTTTTAGGTCTATGTTTTAGGCTGAATTAGGCCTTGGTCTTCTTTATGGTCTTCATACTATCTATTTGAGCTTAAACATTGGATTATAATCATTAATCTTTGATAAAGGATCTTAATCCTTTAATTTCCTTCACTGATACTCTTTGTCGTTTTTCCTCTGTCTGTTTCTGGTGTCTGTGTAGGTTTCATGGAACATGGGGGGTTTAGATCAGGGTTTGACACTGATCTTTTAATGAATCACATGTTTAGACCATCATCGGCGCCTTCCTCTACAATCTATGAATCTAAAAATGTCTTCATGTGATCTATTTTCCATGACTGTGATCGTGAGACCGAGAACAATTTTATCCTATCTTAAACCCTCCAAAAGACAATAAACATGTTAAGGAAATCAATGGAATGGAGGAGGATGCTCTGGAGGGCCGAATGGATGGTGGCACGATGCGAGGAGAATGGTGGACGCAGGCAAAAAATGGAGGAAAACCATGTTTAATGGTGGAAAAACAGAGCTGATGAAGGTTGGGGGAGAGGTGGATTCTAGACCGTCGGATCAGATCTGACCACGACAATCAATGGTTGATATTTTGTGATGGAGCTTTTGGAGGATGTATGAAGAAATAAGGGGTAAGTGTGAAATTATATCGAGGCCGTCGGATTTCCACGATGAATGGCGGAGATGGGTTTATGGAGGCATTCAGAGGCATAAGTGAATGGGAGAGGGATGGGGGTAAGATCTAACCGTGACCATTGGATTAATACGATGGATATCTGAGACTTGGTGGAAAAATGCATTGCGGAAAGGTGGTTTGTGAAAACAACTGGTGGTATTCGCGCGGTGTTGGGAGCGGTAAGTTGTTTTCATAGAAGCTGAACGATTCCACTCATCGCACGCCACATGGAAAACCAAAACCACCCATATTGCGCGCTTTCAAAATGTTAAAGCCCGGACATCAAATTTGCGCGATATGGTACTTCAGCCGTCGAATCTAATGATCTTGATCGGACGGTGCGGAGGCAACTCGATGGGGAAAGATGCACGGGGCGAAGGTAAAATCATCGGGTTGATTGTGGACCGTAGATCCTATGAAACGAATGGCTATGATTTGATCTCAGGCTGAAGTGGTTTGAAAGGGAGATGGAGGGTTGGAAGGGTGAAAGGGCGTCGGATTGCCTGAAGATCGTTGATCTATAGAGATCGACGGTTCCTGTTGACCCAAACCATAACTGTCGGAAATGAATAAACAAAGGGAAAAAACCATTTTGGTTGGGTTCTCTCATCCCTTTAAGCACCTGACCACTGGAGTCTAGGTTTCATGGAGGGGGAGGGCTAAGTGGAATAAGCCCTCGGGGGCTTATCGCTACAATGGAGTGGAGAAAAGGTTATTTAGGCCTTTTTAAAGGGTTTTTTGGGAATTTAGGTGCCTGATTACGGGATGTAGTTATATGAATAAGGGGGCTATAGAGTGTAAGCCCTCGGGGGCTAAACTCTGTTATAGTGTAGAATAGAGGGTTTTTAGGCCAAAAGAGTGCTTTTTCAGGCCAAATGAGGGGTTTCGGTAGAGGAAAGAGGGGGTTTTTAAACTAGATAAAGGGAGCTATAAGGTTTAAATAGGGTTTGGAGATGAAATGGAGGTTCAATGAAGGGTTTTTCGAGGAATTTTGTGAGGAGAATAGGGGTAAAAACTGAGGATTTTAAAGGGATAAAATGGGGCAAATGGAGGCCTTTTTGAGCATTTTCTTCATAACAGAACAACAGGTTTTCTATGGAAACAGCAGTGAGGACTTCCTCCAAGGCAAAAAGACACATGTAGGCTTCAAGGATGAAAGATTTTCAAGGGAAATGTTTCTCTTGAAGACTCAGAACATATTTAGCCACCTAATTTCTTGACAAGAATTTATAGGTGGCTAACAGTGAGGAACCAAAACATTCCAACTGATTTTGCAAATTTAAAATGTACGGAAATAAATAAATAAATTGAAACCAAATTTCTTCAACAAAATATCAAATAAAATTAAAAATTCAAAGGATTTCTAGTGTGTGTAGTTGTACTTTAAAATTTCTATATCCATAATTCATTAAATCACTAAGAGAAAACGATCTAAATTTCTGAATGCAAATTTTGGAAGGAATTAATTGAGGAAATAAATATTTCTATATTTTGTGAGTTCTTAGTTTTGTGGAAAGAAATGGAAATTAGACTATAATTCGATGAACCAGATACCACCCAAAAGCATCAATAAACTTGTGCGAATAAATAGCTAAGTTGTAATGAACATAATAAAAATATATTCTAATGTTACATCTCTCTAGTGGGGCCTCCTATTGAGTGCAAGTATTCAAGACAAATATCATATCACTCAGCCACGCATTTATCGAAATCAAACAAAGTATTAATATTAATTGAAAAAGTATTAAACGCAAAGAGATTGCAAAAATTAACAATGATAACTACTATATCTAGCCTCACCTCAGGGATTTTCACACTTTTATTTAATAATTGTCCAAAGAGTCATAAGCTTAGAGGTAACTTTACTAATTCAACATCTAATAAGTGAAATCGAAATAAAATTATTTATTCTCATTATTTACTCTAAAATTATGAGGGATTTAATAAATGACATCAACTCCGAAATTCATTCGATCATTTCTACACACACTTGATCCTGCCATGAACCGCCTTGAAACTTTTCTCATCATTGGATTGTCATAACTAGAGTTGACTTCTGGTTTAACTTCTAGATATCTTGAGCCATGTGACTTTATAGATCGCCAAAATAGGTGGATATCCATCAAGAATATCATCTCACAGAGGAATTTATTCATTTAAAGTATCTTCTTGATTTTTAGGGAGGATATTTTACCTTTTGTTGCAACTCTTTTCTCCAAATATTCCAAAAAATCATAAATTTGGTGTTGCATTAGATCAATCTCTGGTATATTCCTAGTCAGAATTAGAGTTTAAGGTGATTTTCTATTCCATTCACCTATGATGTAATCTTCTTCTTCAAGGTCAATTATTTCTAGAGGCTATATACTTGAGAATTTAGATTCACCTTCTTCTCCTCAATTTTACCTCTAATTATTTTGTCTCTTGGAAACTTTCCCTTTTTTTGGTTTTCCTTTATTCCTTATCCCCTGGTTATTCTCCTTTTTCTTCAAGTATCTTGACACTTGATCTAGATTTATTTCTTGTAACATTTTATTTTCCATTTTTCTATTTAATCTTTTCCAAAAAATGAGAAGAGGAGTGTCATCTTCAAGAATTTCCAGTGGATCTTCTAATTCCTCTATTTCATAAAGAATGAAACCTTTTCGTCATTAATTTCCTTAGGGTTCGGGTTTGAGAGTATTCTTCATCGGCTCCTTATAAATTTTATTCTTGTTTCCTCCTTTTGAGCTTCTATAAAATGGTTATGACCTAGAAAAGTTCACCAATTATCTCCCTTGGCATCTAAGTGTGCTTCAATGAGAATTTTAATGAGTACATGATGATAGAGGGAATTTTCGAGGGTTTTTTATTCTCATTCCACACTAGGGGAAATTTTTTTAAGGACACAAAGTAGGAAATATTACAAATTTATATCATTCCCATCAATGAAATGCATCAGAAGTCGGACATGGTAGAAGAACCTAGTTCCAAACCTCCCTTCATAGGTTAATAACTTTTGGAGGACTAAAAATAAATTCCTCCATTTAGATTTCAATTTTGTTACTAATATTCCCTGTTTGAAAATAGAAATATCCATACCTGGGTTTATTAGGAGTATAATCCACTCTTTCTCCTTGATATTCCTATTTTTGACCCAATTTTATCCATTTCTGGGAAATTTTGTAGCATCTTCCACTATGGACTTTGTAAGTGTGAGTTTGATGCTGTCAATTTTTACCTCTACCCCACCAAAATCCCATTCAAAATATTTTGTGACCTCTCTCTCATGCCCATCAAACTTCTAAAATAATTTGAACCAACCCACTTGTTGCAACTATTCTCTAACTCCTGGATATGCCTGATAAAATTTGACTCTGCCAGGCTCTAATCAAATAATGATACCCATGTTGGGGAGAATTTTTAGTCCTAAACTGTCTCTTTTTGAAAAAGGTAGTGGAGAAAAATATGAATAATGGTTGACAAACATGGATGGCTAAGGGTATTGAATGGGGAGTTGAGTGATGGTGAAATAAGGTGCTTGCGTGGCGTTCAATCATAATAGGATTGATTTATGGTTTGCATGATTTCCACAATTTTAAGATATGGTTCCATACGATTGTTAAAATTTAGGCCATTTTAAAGAGATTTCATGTGATATGTCGGATTATTATGATAGGATAGAGCTATAATTATTATAAGTATAATAGTGGGTAGTGCTATGAGGTATTTTAATTGCTCAAAAATTGTTTCATGATCATCCAATGAATTTAAAAATATAATGTTCCTTAAATGAAAAGTAAGTCAACATCCTCCATACTTCATCATATTTATAATTTTTTTTCCTACTGCTTCTAGATTTTTTCTGAATGTATATAGATGTGGATTTAGAAATTGAAATCAACTGCAAATTTTAAGATTGGATGCATAATGTCACTGATTCCGTAGTTGTTCATTTTTCAAAATTTTGTTGTTGAATGGAAGAGAATATTTATTTTTTTCGTTTGTTAATGGAAATTTAAGAAGATTGGTCCTTAGAATTATTTCTTTGAGATATGAAAAACTACCAGAAAAAGAGGGATAACAAGGGAATGTGAAAGAGATATGGAGTTGTGAAAATCTAAACTTCCAAGAAATCTTGGTTTTAAGTTAAGATTCTTTGTATAAACATGCCAAAAATTTTGGTTTTCGTGCTTATACTCTATTTTTAATATGAAAATTAAAATTGAGTTGAAGAATGAGGAAAAAAATATCCTTTCTCAACCAACTTGAAATCATAATTATCTTGTAAATATTTGACAAATTTTTATGTTCTTAATGGCTTATAATATAACCTTAATGTATTAGCATTAAGAAGGAAGGTAAATTTTTCATCATCAATATTTTTATTTTGACTACTCCATTATCAAAGAAAATATCTATCTCATTTTTGGGTGTGTGTTATATCGTTTCCATGACTAGTCACACATGGATACCTATGTATGGTTTCGTGCATGGATTTTGCACATGGTTTTGGGCATGATGGTTTTCTGCACATGGTATTTTGTAGATCCGATCAAGTGATATGCAATTATGTTCTAATCCATGGTTAATGGATTGAGGTTTATGAATTTTTGAACATGTATATATATGTATTTTAACATTGAAATGAATATAAAGGGAAATCAATCTGGTAGTTCCAATTTTTGGATCCAAGGGAAAATCTCTGTGCATATTTATTTTATATTCACACCATTTTTTATTTCTCTATTTTAAGGATTTGTTTAATATAATTTTTGTACAGGGTCAAAACCTACATTTGGTATCATGTTTGTTTCGTCTTCAAGGGTATTCCTTTTTTGTTGAGGGGTTTTTGTCGGGCTTGTTGTAGACCCTTTTCAATGTGAGATCTATGGGATGGATTCTTGTGGTGAAAGAGGATGGCAGGCAGTGGAAATATAGAGATTGAGAAATTTAATGGTCACATTTTTGAGTTTTGGAATATGAATATGGAGGATATCTTGGTGGATAAATATTAGTGGATCATAGTATATATGGGTACTAAACCAACGACAATGTCAACAAAATATTGGGTGAAGTTGGATTGGAAGGCAAAGAGGACAATACGGTTGTATATATTAGATTCAGTATTTTTGAATTGTTGGGTAAACTTGACTCGGAATAGAGTGAATGTTGACTAGGGTAAATAGTAGTGGTTTTGGGGCACATGGTATTGTGCACCCATGGTTTTAAGCCCATGGTATTTTATGTAATGGACCCTATAAAAGGATGGGAATACTTCATTTTAAGGAAGGCCTGGAGGTGAGTGGTGAAGGCTCACTTGGCCGAATTGGCCAGGGTTTTGGCCAATGGTTAATGAAATTTCATTGGTTGGGTTTTTCCCTGGAGTTTGGGGTTTTCTCAGTAAAATATTTGTGTTAATGTTTATGATTTGTTGCTGGTTATTTTTCATGATTATTATTCCTCTCGGTAAATTTATTATTTCTCCGGTAAATTTCTAACAAATGGTATCAGAGCCATATTTGGCTTCAGAGGGACGCTTTTGTAGCCAAGGGTTTTATTGGCCTGTGAATGGATTAATAAATGCACCCTTTTGCAGATCTGGCCATACAGAGCATGGTGTTTCTAGGAAATAGGAAATATCCAGCTGATTTTTCCATGGGAAATTCCATGGAGGGTTTCTCAATGGATAAAGAGAACAATGGTGCTGCCACAACTCAAATCTGGCGGCTAGCAGTGATAAGAATTTGGTCCGAGAAATTCAGAGATGAGAGGATTTTGCACGTGGATTAATTAATTGATGACCCAAGTATCTGAAGAGAACTCCTAGAGGACTAGCGATTACAGAGGTTGGTGACCCATGTAATATGGTAGATGGGTTCTTTTTATATGGACATTTATTTCGTATGTACAAAGGCAGTAAAAATGAAAAAAAAAAAAATTTATTATAATGGAGTTAATTTATTACATGTAAATGGGCATACTGCTGTAAGACCTGGTATGGCATGCGTACCTTGGGTAATCACTGGTAAAGTCTGGGTTAGAACTAGGTGATAGGGGGGATGTCAAGTTAACAATTACCCTGGATAAAAATATTGAGGGGGGAAAGGGCTATAGTGAGCGGGGTTGTCTCACTAAGCAATTTTGGCTGGATTTAGTCAAGAAATCCCAAGTCAAGTTTAAGGGGGGAATTGTTGGGTAAACTTGAATCGGGATAGAGTCAATGTTGAATAGTGTAAATAGTAGTGGTTTTGGGGCACATGGTATTGTGCACCCATGGTTTTAAGCCCATGGTATTGCATGTAATAAGCCTATAAAAGGCTGGGAATACTTCATTGTAAGGAAGGCCTGGAGGTGAGTGGTGAAGGCTCACTTGGCAGGATTGGCCAGGGTTTTGGCCAATGGTTAATGAAATTTCATTGATTGGGTTTTTCCCTAGAGTTTGGGGTTTTCCCGGTAAAATATTTGTGTTAATTTTTATGATTTTTTGCTGGTTATTTTTCATGATTATTATTCCTCTCGGTAAATTTATTATTTCTCCGGTAAATTTCTAACATGAATGTAACAGGGGTAGCTAATATGAAGGATTTGTGGGACAAGTTAGGAAATTTGTACCAATCTAAGTCTCTGGGGAAAAAATTGTTCCTATGGAAAAATTTGTATAACCAAAGGATGAAGGATGGAGACTTGGTGATAGAGGATACGAAAGAATTTAATATTGTGTTAATTGAGTTGTTATATATTGGTATTAAAATTTCATATGAAGATAAGTGCATCAATATTTTTGTACTCTACCAGATTCATGGGATAGCCTAGTTGTTGCAATAGGTGGAAATATAACTACGTTGAAGTTTGATGAAATAGTGTCATCCTTACTGTCGAACGAGATGAGACGGAAACATATGGAGAGCCAGAATGGAGATGCCTTGTTTGTACGAGGACGATCCTAGAGTAGAAATTAAAATAATTTCTCCAGTGGGAGATCTAAGTCTAGAGGGAGACCTAAATATCTAGGAAAACCTCTAAAGGTGTGTTGTAAATGCAGAAATGAAGAAATATGAAGTCGTCGACAAGTTTGAATAACATAAGGCTCTAGTGGAAATCCAGACAGAGAATAAGATTAAGGTGTTGAGGAAAGACAATGGTGGAGAAATATGGAAGAAGGAATTTCAAGAGTTTTGTAAGAAGTGTGGTATAGCATGGTATAATACTATCCCATACACACCTCAAAAAAATTGAGTTATAGAAAGAATGAACAAGATGTTGATGGAAAAGGAAAGAATAATGCTCATTGGTGTTGGGTTACGATAATAATTCTGGGCAGAGGTAGTGGATACAACATGTTACTTGGTTAACAGATCACCTTCATCAATGTTGGAGGATAAAACTCCACATGAGGTATGGAATGGTAAGAAACCATTTGTTTCACATATGAGGGTATTTGGTTGTGATGTATATGTACATTTTCCAAGGGAAAAAAGAACCAAGCTCGATAGTAAATTTGAAATGTGCATATATATTAGGAATAAGGATGGTTTAAAAGGTTATAAGATTTGGAACCCATAAACAAGGAATGTTGTGTACAGTCGAGATGTTTTTTTTATAGAGGTGAAAGATGTTATTAAACATGAATTCCTACCAAAGGAACCTGACAAGATGGAGTTTGAGCTAAAGAATGAAGAACCAGACTCTACATCAAAACAAGAATCAGAAGAGGAAGAGCCACAAACTCCAACTTTGAGAATATTATCTCAAGAGAGAAGGCAACCAAAAATGTAAATTCTATTTTCTTTATACTCAAATTTTTATTTATCTATTACTAATGATGATCCCAGAAATTTTAGGGAGGTGGTAGATTCAGAGGATGGAAAACTCTGGAAATAGGTCATGTTTGATGAAATGACATCTTCAAACAAAACTGAGGCTTAGGATTCGATGGAATTGTAGGCTAGAAGGAAACCCATTGGCAACAAATGTTTGTTTAAGAAGAAGATGAATACATAAGGCAAGGTGGAGAAATACAAAGCTCGGTTGGTAGCAAAATGTTATTCCCAAGTGTCGGGGATTGATTTTGGTGATATTTTTTCTCTTGTTTCCAAGTTGGCTTTTATTATATTACTTGTATATATTGCTATCACTTTCGATTTTTATGTATAGAATATTGATGTGAAGAAAACATTTCTTCATGAGGATTTGGAAGAAGAGATCTATATGAAGCAACCTGAAAGATTTGTGGTGAAGAGTAAGAAATAAATGGTATCTAGGTTAAAATAGTCTCTGTCTGGGTTGAAACAATCACCAAGGATGTGGTATCAGAAATTTGATACATATATATATATGGGGACTTGGATTCACCAAGAAAAATGAAGATCAATGTGTGCATTTTAAATTAATTTATGGCCATGTTATTTATTTGTTATTGTATGTGGATTATATGTTGCTAATTGTTAATGATGAAGAAAATTTCCAGGATTTTAAGACCTAATTGCCCTCTGAATTCGACATGAAGGATGTTGGTGCTACAAACTATATTTTGGGCATGGAAATTAAATGCGATTAGGAAAACATGAAGCTTTGGTGGGACAAGAGGAAGTATGTCGAGACAATACTATAGAGGTTTAATATTTAGGATAGTAAACCAGTGAAGGTTCATATTCTTGTTGGTATAAATTTATCTGTTGAATGGTATTCCAAGACACAAGAAGCAGAAGAGGACATGTCTTGTGTTACACATGAAACTACAGTTGGTAGTTTGATGTATTGAATGGTAAGTACTAGACCAGATATTGCACATGCAGTGGGACTATTGAGCAAGTTTATGTCAAAACCAAGGAAGGATAATTGGACAAGAGTGAAGTAGGTTTTTAAGTACTTGTGTGGAACTAGTGATTATGGTCTGTGCTACCAAGGAAGACCATGATTGGACAAATTTTGAGACATCTGTGGCTTTCTTGATGTATAATCACTGGAGATATAGATCAGAGAATATCTATAGGTGGGTATGTGTTTAACCTATTTGGAGGAGCAATCAGTTGTATGAGCCATAAATATTTTGTAGTTGAATTTTTTAACTAGAGAGGTTGAATTCATGGCACACACTCATGCAAGCAAGGAAGTGGTTTGGTTGAAGAGATTGCGTTAAAGTATGAGTTTGGTGTATTGATCTATAAGGATAGACTATGATAGCCAAAGTGCAATTTTCTTGGCAAATAACCTTTCTTATCATTCAAAGATAGATCACATAGATGTCTAGTATCACTTTTTGAGGGATATGGTTGAGGACAAAAAATGTGTTGTTGGTAAAGGTGGACAGTTTGAAGAATGTTACAAATTCATTAATGAATTTTGTGAGCACTAAAAATTTTTCTTGGTGTAGAGAAACAATGGGCAATGCTGGGTTGGACTAGTGACTAAGCTCTGTTATGCCCCCGTATGTGGAAAAGAAAAAAATAAGTGGGAGAATGTTGGCTGTCTGTTATATTATTTCCACAACTAGTCTCACGTGCTAGGGGATCACAAGGGGGGATGGAAGGCCCCCCTATTCATTTTGCTGGTTTCAGAAGGGGCGTCACAGGGGCCAAAGTAGATCCCCCTGTTGGGGGGTTTGGAGTGAGGTGGTAGCCCCCCTCCATGGGGTCCAGGGAAATGCCCCGGGAAATTATTTTTGGACCCTATAATATTGGGGCATACCTACCTATGGTTTTTTTCATGGGCTTTGCACATATTTTTGGGCATGATCATTTTCTACCCATGGTATTTTGTAGGTCTGGTCAAGGGAACTATGGTTATGTTCTAATCCAAGGTTAATGGATGAGTTTTATGAATCCTTCAACATGTATATATGTGTGTGCGTGTGTGTGTGTGTGTGTGTGTGTGTGTGTGTGTGTGTATGTATGTATGTATTGTAACATTGAAAGGAATATAATGAAAAAATAATCTTCAACTACAACTTTAGTGGAAGAAGTTGGTGAATCCCTATGTTGGATTTAAAATCTAGGCACCTTAGGAAGCCTATGTCTACCTACTATCAATGGAATGTGAGTTCTGGTGGATGGTGTGGTACTACCTGTTTTAGCGGGAGTGAGTGGTGGTGTTGGTATTGAAATTTATCCTCTACATCTACTTACATATCTAACCCTAGCATCCATTTCTTTATTCATTTATTCTAATTGATTTTTATTATGCTTTAATTGTGCATATACAAGATTGAATACATATAAAATGATATACAAACCAAAAAAATGAAATACTATATACAGTTCCCAAACAATGTTGCCAAAATGTTGGGTAATTTAATATATAGTTAAATTACTTCATTAATTTTCAACCAAGGTCTGTGTACTTATGAAGTGCCTATGCACAATCTATGATAGGAGTTATATTTTGGGTTTTTAAAAGATGATATTGGTCTACATATGTATGAGGTTAAATTAACTCACAGTGTTCCCACAAACATGTTATTTCCATTAAAATTACTCTTTTCAACACAAATTAAACTTCAAGACAAGATGAAATCAAGATTGTGATTACTAAAATGAACTAAAATCCTAATCTATTGCAACATGAATTCAATATTATTCCATTTACACTATTTTTAAAATCACAAATTATTCTAATTGGTACTGAATTGAGAAATTTATTCTAATTGCAGAATGAAAATTGTAGTCCCAATTGCGAGGAGTTGAACCATTCTAACTACTTTTGCAAATTTTAAATTGCTTGGCAGAAAGAAATAAATTGAAACTTGACTTCTTCAAAAAAATATTGGATCAAATTTTAACTTCAAATAATTACTAGTGTGTGCAGTTATACTTTAAAAATTATTTTTCCATCATTCATGAAATCACTAAAAAACAAGCATCTAAATTACTGAATGAAAATGTTTAATGGAATGAACTAAGGAAATCAAATACTTTTGTATTTTATGAGCACTCAATTATGTTTAAAGAAGTGAAAATTAAACTAGAATTCAATGAGCCAAATAACACTTAAAAGAGTCAATAAACATCCGTGAATAAAGAACTAAGATGTAATAAACATAATAAAAAAATATTCTAATATTACAACTCTCCAAGGGGGCCTCCCATTGAGTGCAAGTACACAATCAAAATATCATATTACTTAGCCACACATTGATAAGAAGGAAACAAAGTATTTATATTCATTGCAGAAGTCTTCAACATAAATAAATTACATAAATTAATAGTGATAACTACTATCTCTATCCTCGGCTAAGGGATTTTTATACTCCTTCATTAAATAACTGTCTTAAGAGTCATAACATGAGACATAAATTTATTAATTCAACAATTAAGAAGTGAAATTGAAATAAATTGATTTCTTATCATTATTTTCTAATGAAAGAGAAAATCATGTGGGATTTAATAGAACACATCAAATTTGAACTCTACTCGATCACTTCCACACTTTCTTGAACTCACCACGAATTTCCTTCAAAGTCTACTCATCGTTGGAGTGTCATAACCAGATATGACTTCTAGTTTGACTTCCAGATCTCCATGTGACTTTTAAGATCTCAAACAGAGGTGGATATCCATGTATTGACCATTTTACATCTTCTTGTATGTTTTATTCATTCTCTAATTTACTAGAACTTGTCTAACCATGAAGATAGTTGTAAAATTCTTGGTTACCTGCAAAATGAATGTGATTTGGTACCTATAGGAATATTTAAATAAAATTTCATAAATAAATAAAATTTATAAATCATGGATGATTAATACCTTTTTTAGATGTTTGAGCGTGCCTAGGATGACCCTTTATCTTGAAACCATGACAAAAATATTATGGAAAAATATGGAAGGAAGGAAAAAGGGTTGTCAAAAAGAGGAAAATTTCAGAATTCAACACTTATATAATCCTCCATTCTCCTTCATAGTTCCTTCACTTAGAATTAAAATTTCTAATCTTGGTCTAGTGCAAGACACATGAAGAATATGATGTCTAACATCACTTGCTTTCAATCAGAGAGGATATCCTCTTTCCTTATTGATTAGGGAATATATAATTTTCTCATTATTAAATATTCAGGGATACTTATTAATCCCTCTCAAACGTAGGGGATATTTTTTACATCTTTTTAATGGTGATGTCATAACCAAAATGTCTTTATATTTTCCTCATAAATACATAAACTACGATTTTTTTATGGATATCTTCAATTAGTATTTGCATTGATCCTCCTCTCCTTTCCATCTTATCATACTGAGATTTTATCTTTTTGAATATAATGGAGCCAAAATATGAAGCCATCAACCTATCATATCACTTTTTTCTATTCATCATCAAAATAGGAATTATATTGAGCCAGCCAAAGTAGAGCTAATCATAGCTCCCTCTAATCATGAACGTGTTATTCATCATATAAACATCAAGTTACCTTGTTGTACTTATACCATTCAATCCCTTGATGATATAAATATATTGACCATATAATACTCCAAGGATTACCAAATCGATTCACTCAATCCAAGTATTCATTGAGTTCAATAAAGTTTTATATATACCTTCCTTAACTACCAAAAGACATTTTTGTAACATTCGTCCAAGTAGAAAAAATATATACCAAATATATAACTAATACAAAAATATTAATGTCATAATTACTTCACCATGATGGCCTTCTAGTTACTTATTTTCTTTGAGATAAATATCCTTCCTCATCTTATATCTCCATATTGTATAATAATCCCTCTCCGTGCATCTACATTTTAATCAAAATTCCCATGGAATGAACTAAACATCAAGCTACAATATCTTATTTCTAGTATTTGTCATTATTAACTTCCTCTCTTTATTCAAGAGACCATAGTTGATGATGATCAATTTCATCATGTCTAAGTCCTACCATATTATGGAATATTCTTGATATTTAATCATTCCAAAGAATATTATACTCCTTTTTTTGAGCATCAAGTGTCCACATGGAAGTCCTTTCATGCTCATATTACTGAGCACATTCTTATGGCCAAATCTCTCCCCAAGATTCTTGTAGACATTAATTATACCTTATAGAGAAGAGTTTCTTAAGAAATTCATACCTTTAATTCCATACAACCATGTAGCCGTCATTCCTTTGAATGATCTTGCTTCTTTTCCTTAATTTTAATCTTCCTTCCTAATAGGAGTAAGTATTCAATTCTTGCTTTTAGATTTCCACTTTCCCATTTGCATGCCTTCATCCTTCAAGAATATTGTTTCCATAATAAGTGGAATATACTAGTGGTGTCCTAATGCCTCTTTGAAATATTGAATAACCTTCCGTAAATGATGGTTCTTATTGGAGGATCTTTTTTATCCTTTTTGCAATATGACTACCTCTAAAATTATCTTAAAAAATGTTTGCATGGACTATTATGTGAAATATAGTCCAAGTATTATCATTCTTGTTAGCTATATGAATTCTTAAAAATCACTCTAATTAATTTACTTTTATGTTTTCAATGATTCCATGCTTCCTTTAATGATGCTATAACAATCAAGTGTATTCTAGAGATTATAATTGTGCATGCTATTCTAACTTCTATTTTCTATTAATAGAAAGAAATATTGTAAATTGACCTCATAGAGATGGAGATTCCCTTTAAAAGTATATATTCTTGGGATCTTCACCTTTCATCTTCTTCTCAGGTTCTTCATTTTCTTTTTTTATGTGAGATTCACTCATTCCCTTCCTTTTGTTCTTCTTGTTTGGAAAATCCCTCTTAAAATAACCAAAGTCATTGCATCCAAAGCATTGAATATTGGAAATATTTTGTTTTCCTTTGGAATTTAAAAATTCCATTTTCTCTTCTTGTATTTTTCAAAAAAAGGATTGAGACTTCTAATTTTAATTGGTGTCATCCTTTTCCTTCAATCTTGTTTCTTCCAAGACACATTGATCCCATAGTTCATTGAAAGGAGTTGTATATTTTTTTGAGCAGAAACTAGTTTCAAAACTACTCCATTCTGGTGGTAACGAATTTAGTACACAAGTAGTCATCTCTGAATTGGAAATGAATTCCCCAAGCCCTTGCAACTAATCCCTCAATTGTGAGATATTCATGAGATATATGGCCATATATTCATTCTTTGATATCCTTGTTATATATAGTTGACTCCTCGAGGATAATTTTTGACTTGATGTACTTATAGAGTACAATGTTACAAACTTATCATAGAAATCTTTGGATGTACTTATTACCCACCACCTATGGGTAGTATCCATAGGAGATTTTTCTTATCCTAGATTGCCCTCAACTGGAAGTCAAAAACAGCTTGCAACCATTAAATAGCTCTATGTGCCTTTATATTTTCCACCTGAGCCAACCACATTGTCCCTCTCCCATTTTTTATGATCATACGTTTGAAGGTGGGCCCTGTAAACCCGAAGATGCAGCCTTTCATTATGTATGGTGTTTTAATTTACTTATCATGTACACTTTTTATAATGGATTATTGGAAGGATTTGGAGGAAAGAGTGGGCTAGGTCTTTAATCTTGTCTCATACGCCCATTTTGACAGTTAAACTTATATCCTAGTCTCGTGGGATATTATTTACTTGCTACTATCTTTAAGGGAGGAACTACATGGGAATATTTATTTTGGTTGTGTGGTATCACTTCTCAACATCTTATACATCACTCCATTTTTATAATTTTAACCCAATTTACCACTTTTCCCATTCGGACCCACATTTGTCCACTGGGTCCATAAGGGGTTAGCCCCCCGTCCCCTTGTCCACACCTTGGTTCAAGCCTGGAATGATTCCCCAGAGGTTCATACATATAAATAGAAACTGAAGAGAATAATTTTTCCACTCTCAACGATAAATGTACTATAAAATGAAAAATATTGTGAGGACATAAAAATTTAGCATGTGGGTAAAATCCAAGCATGACATCTACGCCTATTATGACCATCACCTAGTTCCTAAGGCCCCCCATATGCCCCCCCACTTTCCATCATTAAGGAACCCATAGTTTTCCCAACCCCTGGTGTATGATGAACTACCTAACATTAAGGGGGTACCCATTTTTATATCATCCACATCATTTTCTCATTCCTTGGATCCTCGAGTAGTTATAAGAGGAGAAAAATCAATAAAATGGAAAGTGCATATGAATAAGGGTGGAAAAATAAAGGATGGGGTAACTCATGTACCGATATTTCTCCTTCCTACATATATACACCCATGTGTGGGCTTCCCTCATAAAATTTACCTTTGTACCATAGTGAGTGGCTTGGAGCCTTCCCTGATGCCCCACATTGTTCCATCATTATATCTCATGACAACTACCATATGACAAAAGTACCATGGACCTGTCACTCTCTTAAATGTTGAAATTAATTAATAGGATAATTGATTAACCTTTACCATGCTATATCTATTAACCCTTTCTCTCTTATGGTATTTATCTCAAGTGTTTTTTCATGTAAATTCACCCTATATTCTCCCAAATCCAACACTTTAATTGAATGATTCCATTAAATGAGCCATCCTTGCCTCACTTTGAACCCTAGTATAAACACATCAATCAAAGGTTAGGGATTTTTGAAGTTTTGATCTTAGTCATGCATCATGTGTGAATATTCCTAGGCTCGAGGCCATCCTTGAAAGGTATTTCTTGGGGATTGTTTCAATTTTTCTTTAAGTATTTGAATCATTAATTGAGTCCATCCTTCTAAATGGGCCTACGAAATCAAGTTATACCTTGCCATTGACCCTATCATTCACCTGATTTCCTCCATACTGAGACTCCTCCATAGGTGAAATTCCATAAACAGTAGGAGACATCAACTAAGGTGACATTCATTCCTTGTCCCATTGTTTTTATTTGGTCTAGTAGTTCTCCCTTAGGAACCCATACTAAGGCCTCTACTATATTGAGTGGTAACAATACTCAAATCAAGAAAAAAGGGAATGAAATTCTCATTTATATATTCAATAAGAATCCTTTGTTCCATCACTTATCCCTTCTTGTATTTTTCTAATTCTTGATTATTCTCTTTATATGGTATAATAAATTATCCAAGAACATATTCCATGACTTCATTTCCTGTGAGCAACAAATCAATTCTCTTCTTCCAAGGTAGGTATTTTTTTTGATCCAATGAGGTCATTTATTTCCTTGCAAAATGTATTCATTTGATCTGTAGATTGAGACATGAAAGTTTACATGGTTCTTACTTTTCAACCAATTGTCCTTGTTAATGATACCTTCAACTATCTTGATGATTTCAAGAATCTTCTAGAGACTTAAAATACTTTCCTTCAATAAAAAAGAGTCTTCAAGGGAAATAAATATAGATTTACATCTTCAGATGATGAGAACTTCAATGAGATCTTGATGTAGTTACCTTCCATTCTTAACCATTTCCTTTTCTCCTTTTACAAATTATTCCCTATGACAAGAAACATCTTTTTATGCAAGCAAGGCAATCTTCAAGTTTCCTTTTATTATTCACTTTTATTAAGTGCATGTAATTGTGGGGAAATTTTAAGTTGGGGCTTCCTAAGGATAAAATTTTAGATATAATTTTCAATATTAACTATGTAGAGTAGGTCATTCAACTATGACCATATCCATGATCATGGTCTCAACTAATCAACTTTTTTATGATTTCGAATAGGCCACATGGCACTCTCCGCATAGGGTGATGCTCACAAGGTTAAAGAAGTGGGATTAATAATAGAAAAATAAATTACATGGAATCAATCATCACCTCTACGGCTTGCACCCAGTAACCAAGACTTTTTAGGATGTCACCCATCCAAAAAATCATATGATTCAAGCATACTTAATTGTGTGGATTTTTCCCCATAATAAAGCCCACTTAGCTTTATAACCCATATTTTGGAGTACAATCCATTGAATAGGTCCATGATGTAGCCCAAATATAGGTAATCAAGGATGCATGTGACCATTGTGAAATGGTGCTTAATGATGAATGGGCCTTCCCATAGAATCCTATGCTTTCTAGGGACCAAGCTATTGTTAGTGAAATGAGGATGGATGGGTCAATAATAAGTAGACATGGACTGTTTTTTGATAGCTTCACTATTTTTTAGTCGTAAATGTTGATCATAATCAATTCTCCCTAAAGGAACAAGGTGTTTTTGAAGAAGTGTAGTGTTTGGAATTAGTTGTAATGTCATTAAGAGGGTTGATAACTCACATTCTATGGGTAAGAATACCTCGACACCATTAGCAAGGTGGAAATGCCTAAATCCATCAGTGGTATTAATGATTATTTGATATATACAAAGTGAAAATAAAAACATGTGATTTTAATTTCTGTTTGTGGTTATTGATTATTCCCGTTAGCATGGTTTTTCAGACTTTATTAATGAATTCAACTTGGTGAATAGAATTTGTATAAAATAAGGAACAGAATTCATAGGTGAAATTTAGGAGGGGGGAAACCTCTTAAAATAATTATCCTAGAATTTTTTTTTTATGGTTTGAGATAATTTCCTTCGGATCTCAAAATAAGTAATGACATTCTTAAGGAAGAACTCGGTTACAATGTCTGTGTTGTTTAAGTGTTGGTATATGTTCAACCCATTTGGTGAAACAATTGATTGGCACAATGATGCATTTGTGGCCATTTTTCCAATAACAAGGTATTGGGTAGATATAGTTATGGTCATCTTGATAAAGATGAGGGCAAATATTTTGATCGTGAATGCAAGTGGAACTTTCACTATAGCATGAATCACTAGTAAAAATGATAAATAGGTGTTCATTTGGGAAATTATTGTCTACAACCAAGTCATTGTGTCAAATTGTATGTTAGGGATGATATCAAAATGAATGAGTACCCACTCATCCACTTTCATACTTGTACTATGTCATTACATTCAACTCTTGACAGCTACTTGGAAGAGAGATATCAATTGATGTCAAGTATATATTTTGGCATCTAATGGGTTTGGAATAATTCCATTCCCATCGAATGTATGGAATTTCAAATCAATAAAAGGAATTATGGTAAATAATAAACATGCACAATAAACAATTCAAATATAATAAAAAAATTGTTTATAATTTGACATACAAATATATTGGAATATTTTCTATATATATAAATATATATTGATACAAAAACTATAATTTCAGGAGACTTTCAATCTTAGGGTTTATTTTTTCTTTTCATGTCTTCACTTAAAAGAGGGGCATGTCTCCCTCATTTTAAAATGTAGTTGCAAGAACAATCGAACTACCTCCATTTGTCTTCCTTAATGGGAATCATAAGGAAGAAGAATGTTAAAGACTCAAGAATAATGGAAAATATCATCCCTGGCATTGAAAAAGTACATATTTTTCCTTCAAAATATGAATTTCCTCATAAATTCCATATAAGAACATGCATGTTACAAACTAACCATATTCCAAAATATGGGAAAACCTCAATAAGAATTGTGGAAAACGTCCAATACATGTAAGATTGTGTGATCATTGGAAATTTCATTGGTATCTAGGCAACAACAAAAAAAATGCATCTAGTGGATCAAAACATAATGGAAGCCAAAATTCCATGTTGATATTAAATTAGGACTAAAAGGTCCTTTTAAGGTCATCCTTGAAATATTGGAAGATAGGGAGGTAGTGTCTCAAAATGGCCCTTACTTCTTAAATTATATCAAAAATTTTACTTACTTATGGATAGGAATATTCAACTCATATAAGAAAGATTTCATGGCCCATTTAGTCTATGTCTATCTATGTTACCTCCCTCAACAATTATTGGGCGAGGGGGTTCTCGAGCGGATAGGAAACACTTTAGGCACACACATGAAAATATCATACACAACTAAGCAATTATATTACACATATTAATCTTGTATTAGCATCTATATGAATGAACACAAGTCACTTTCAAAAATTAAATGTTTGAGCTAGCCCAATAATAGCTAGAAAAAAGTTGGTGATTATGAATGTATTCCCTTTTGATGTTACAAATATAATTATCATGGGAGTGTTTTTAGGTATTGTCCTCTTAATCAAGCTTACTCTACCCCTAAATCACAAATGGAGATAGAACTTAGGAGATGTGAGAAAATGATAAGAAGGAATAAAATAATGTATAAAAACATCCTTGAATGCTAATTTTGTTGGAGATGATTTATAAACAAAGATTCTAAAATAAAAATAGCTATACTTACTCTATAGGAAATAAAGTGCTCAATTGACATGCTATCTAAAATTGCTACTACTTTTTCAAAAACTATAACTCAATGACATTAGGTGCACATGTGGCATCAAGGGGAATTAATTTATTCTAGATCCTCTATGAGATTATGCTTTCAAACTTGTTTTCCAGTCAGAGAATTTTCACAATAATGTTTCAACTAATAGTATTGGTATAAATGTGATTCATTTCCATTGTTTATGGACCCAATCTATCTAGGAATATATATTTTTATTTCTTCAAAAAATGCATGCCATCTCTAATATTCTAAGAGCTGGTTATCAGGTTGTGGAACATGATTTATGATTGAATCCTTGGATGAAAATAAGGGAGGTTGATACAAATCCTGGAGGCTAAGATCTAGGCACCATAAATACTAACAAAGAGGAGGAGAGACAATATAGAAATACACCCTGGAACTATTCAAAGAAAAACATTAAATAGAAAATACACATAGTGAATACCTAAAAATATATGAACAAAAGATAATTATATATTGAATGGAGCAATCATTTACACCACATTGTGCATGACACATTTATCCTTTTAAACGGTGAGGTCAATTATTTAAAATATTCTAGGTGCCTCATAGAGATCCAATACCATGGGTGGATATCATGGTTAAATACCATGTGTGGATGTCACTTTGCATTCAAATCAATCCTCCTCCCTTACGAAGAAATGTTCCTAATTGTGTCAAATTCCTTCTTGAGAAGATTTTATTAAATATGAGCCAATGAATAGAAGGGTTTTATGTGTTTGGCCCATCACTATGGGCTTCTTCTTGACCGATAGTTGTTAGGAATGAAGGTCCAAAGATAGATATAATATGTGATTCCTGTGGGTAAATTGTGATACCAATAATATATGACCTAGAAAATGGAATTAAGTGACACAGTTTTTGTGTGGTTGACCCATAACTGTGGGTTTGTTAGTGACCATAAATAATATTTTTTAAGATAAGAAAAATATCTTAGAATAAAAGGGAAGCGTAAATATTTTCTATAGTAAGAATTTGAATGAAATTTTTCTCTAGATTATTAATCATGTGCTCTAAAACTAGGATCTTCTCTATGAAATGTTGAATTTGTAAGCCATATTTTAGGAAATTAACTTGACATTAAACCATCCACCTTAATTTGTGAATGAATTCTTGATAATGGATATGCATGTGAATCATCCCTTAGTATATTTTTATGCAATTATTCCTTTGGAAGTGATGGAGATCATGAATCATCTATAAGGATACCACACAAATCATGTCATTATATAGGTTCACTATGAAAACCTTATTGAAATACAATATATAGATGTAAATCATCCTAAACCAATGGTGGTGAAGGAAAATCATTTAGGAATGAGATGCCTATAAAAATTATCCCTGTGTGCATCTTCCTTGATAAGTGACTGTTACTGAAAGATTTCCATTAAGAACGGTTGAATTTGCAATATTTCAAATGGTTATGGATGAGTTACAGAGATTTAAATTGGTGATGGTAGACCAGAGAAGCTTTACATCGATGATCACATCACAAATAAGCCTTATATTGGTGTTGGGAAAGTTGAAAATTCTTCCATTAGGGATGTATGGGTTGATAATCACTCCATTAGTAGTGGCGTAGCTTAGAATCCTTCCATTTTCAATTCCCTAGTTGATACTCCTTCCATTTTTGGTGCCCTAGTTGAGGATACTTCCATTGGCGGTGACCTAGACAAAAATATTTCCATTAGAATCTCCCTAGGTGTAAAACTCTCCATTGATGTGGGTATGTGATGGAAGTATTCTCTTGGTAGGTTAAGGTGTCAAATTTCTTCCTCTTGTAGTGTATGATGTTGAAAATTTTCACCCAACTAAGGCCAATGTTGGAAGTATTCCATTTGAGGGGGTCAAGAATGATAATATTCCATTAGAATGGGCTAAGAATAGGAATATTATATTCATAAGGGTCAATATCAGAAGTATTCCATTAGAACCTCTGAAGTCTTCTCTAGGTTGTGGCTTTGGAAACATCAAAAATATTCCAATTGCATAGTCGTTGTTGAGGGTTGAGATCTTAAATACTAATTGTCATTGTGATTTTAAATCAAATTGAAATCTTCCACATGTAGTGTTTGTAGTCTAATGAAAGAAGTGGATTTCACTATGGGATCTCATGCACAGGATATGAGCAAGCATATTTGGGAGAATATAGGCTTGAACCAATGGATTGAATCATGATTTTGGATCTTACCATAGGACATACATAGCCTTTTTCATACCTATTATGGAGCCCAAATTTGTCACAGACCATTTCCATCACGTTTTATTCTATGCATGTGCACTTCTATGAAAATTATTTAACTCCTTCAAACTTGTGAGTGCTGGCTAAAAGCATGGTTGGTATGAGATGAAATATAATGAATTCATTTACACCATTTCCTATGACATTCATGGAGATTATGTCATCACTCATGTCAATTTCATTGTAATATTGAAAGTCATAAAGGTTTGAATTTGCTATGTTTGAGAGGTTTGAGAGGGACTCTGCATTCAACAAAATGGCTTCCATTTTTCCAAGTATCTTGGTAAGAAAATTCCCAATTTTAATGTTGAGGAGAACCATAGGAACTCCAAAGGCCTAAGAGGCAGTGAGCCAAGTGTAGGCCTTGTCCATGGTATCCTCCACTCATTGTAATATTCAACCTTGTAGTTTTTTGTGTGGAGAATGGTGAGCAAAGAGAAGAAACCACTAGATGAGTTGTGCATCTTTTCCTCCTAATCATATACCATGTAATCATACTTAAGTTATGCATGGCTAGAATTTAACGATTCTTAGAGGGTGAGACTATCTTCCAGGGTGGAATCAACCAAGGTGACGACATAATCAGGATCGTTAGGGGCTCTGAGAATATACTGTTTCTTCTTGGGAGCACCATCATTGGGCATGGTGCAGGCCTACAACTTGGACGTGAAGTAATTCCTCCACTAGATTCAAACCTAGACTAGTGTTTTGTGCTTACAAAAAAAAGCTTTTGCAAACCATTTTTTCCATTCTTGAAGGGAAAATATAGTCTGACATCAGTTCCAATACAAACTCGCCCACCATACCTCTAGTGTTAAGAAAGTCATCATTCTACTCCTCCTCCTTGGAGATTCCTAAAACCACTTTAATGGCTACCACAGTTATAGGGTTTGATATCCCCCCCCCCCCCTACTAATGATTTAATGTGGGATTCATGAGTCATGAATCCTCTGGACCCTGTTGATGATTTCACCAAACACATATGGTGAATGATCTAAGAAAAATAAAAGGCTTAACCCTCTCCAAGGGGAAAAGCCAATCTTCCATGTAATAATAACTACAAATCAAAGCGATGGTCTTGACTTATAACAGTTGGATCAACATGGCTCTGATACCACTTATCTCAAGATCTCAGGGGTTATGATCTAGGAACCACTATTGCGGGGAGATAGTAGGAAAGAGAGAATAAAATATGCCCTGAAACTATTTTTTCAAAAACCTTGAACATAAAATACACATAATGAATACATAAAAATATATGAAAATCATATAATTTTTTATTTAATGCATAAATCCTTTACTCTAAGTTTTGGAGGACCCACGTCTCGATTTACAAGATGAGGCTTATTATTTATAGTATTTTGAGTGCATTCTTGAGTTACAATAGCATGGGTAGATACCATTAATGGAAGACACTTTCCATTCAAAGCATAGGTATAGGATGGACAAACGTAGATTTATAGTTTTTCAAAGTCACTAACTGAGGCCTAATTATAGTTGAATTGGAAATATCTGATGTAAGTCATAGCTAGAACATTAGAAGAGGGGGCCTTCATCACATAGCCTCTAGGAGAAATTTGGTTATGGTGAAGGTAGAAAATTCCTTGATAGCATCATTTTGGCCCATAAATTGATTTTATCTCTAAATATTTCAAATTTGTGTATGGTCAAGGGCTTATTCTTGATCCTCATAAATGGGTCACCCTCCTCAATAGTCACTCCACCTTGTGGTACCAAACAAGGGAGCCCATTATCCCTCTTCCACTTTCTAATCGAAGGAGGATTGAGTTGAGCCATTAAGGCTATGCTACCCTCAAACAAAAATAGGGGTATGAAACTTCATGGGGATGATCAAATTGCATCTAATCAAAAATTTGTGGATGAAACTCATCTTTTGTTTGGACCAATAGTAGGAGAAGCTCATGCATTCGAATAGGTATAAGGATACTTTATGGTAGCCTTGGGCACAAGTATAAATCATGGTAAGTCACAAATATTCCTCTTGAATGTTTCTATTGTTATTCAATTACATATTTCCATAATTCTTGGATATGAATGGAGTTCCCTTCGATATAAATAGATGGGTTTTCTACATGTTAATAATGCCCTTTGTTATGCCTCGTGGGAGTATCTTCAATTCTATATCCCTAGTTCTTTTCACATTATCATTCTAAATTAAATTAGTGATTTTATATTTGGAATCAAAGTTATGAAGTGTTGAGATAAAGCCTAGTAGTATTTTGTATTTAGAGCATTTAGAATGTATTACATGAAATAAGTGTGAAAAATTATATGAGATAAAGATTTTGACTAGTGTATAAAAAACTCTACATTTTGGTTAACCATACATTTACTCTAATAAATGACAATGCATTCATCACTAATAAATGATAAATGATTAAAAATAAATAAATAATATACATGATATAATTAGTGCAATTATTATTTTCTATCAAACGACTTAAATTTTTTAGTATAATTAATGTATGTATTAAATAATAATAATAAATCAAAATCATCAATAAATTATTTAATTTATGTCAAATTTACTCTCTTAGAATTAAAAAATCAAAATTATCAACCATTATCATTATATATATATATATATATATATATATATATATATATATATATATAGAAAATATGTATATTATTGATTAATATCTTTATTATAAAGACTAAAAAGTAAAGTGTTCTATACTCTCGTTACATTTTTAGTTTTTAATAACTAGCTTGCAAAATTGAAAATCTTGAATGGATTAACTTGTTAATATGAAAATGATGGCTAACAAATTTTACATTTATGATATTAGTGGCGAATGAATTTTACCACATCTTTGTAATTGGAAAATTTGTAATTTACATTTTGATTAATGAATTTTATTCTATTTAACTACCGAATTTGGAATGTTTGATAGATTTAAAAAAAAAATTGAAATCGGCGTCCATCATCATGCGACAGTGCCACTACGAAATTGAAAACGGCCAAATGGCATAACCGTTGTGGACGGGAAGCCGCTGTTGAAAATGGCATAACCATTGTGGATAGGAAGAAATATAGTGAATTAAAAATGGCATAGCCGTTGTGGACAGGAAGAAATAAATAAGGATTGAACTTACCATATTTTCTATGGGCGGAGACAGCGAAGGCGAGAGATGATGCTTGGTATTCAGACAGGGAATGCAGACCCATGCATACCGTGGGTGCCACTGAATGTGAGCGGACACATCGAATCCTCACCCTCCTCTGAAGGCTCAAGGCATTTCGGAGGAATCCAATAAGTGATTTATAATCCCATGGAAATTTCTTTGAATTGCAGGTTGCAGAGCACGATCAGATATTGTGTGGGAGTGGGAGTGGAAGCATGGTGGTTCATTTCATCCAGGTGATCGTGCAGACGTTGCAAGTTCTAGAGGTTAAGGTGAAGAGCGGAATAGGTGTTCCTGGATGCTTTGTAAAATCGAGCCAATTGACATCATACAGATATCGTCGGCCCCTCATGGTAGGGCAATTTGACCCTCTAATATTCAATCCCTAGTCGCTGCCACGAAATGTTAATGGGGACTCTACATCTGTGCAGGAGTGATGCACATAGAGACAAGCCACCGTTTAAAGAGCATAGACAGGAAGAAGAAGGGTGAGAGAGAGGAAGAAGAAGTGTGAGAGGACGTGGCTGTTCAATTCTTCTGGTGAGTGATGGGATTTCTGAAGGCCATCAGATTCCATTTTTGTGAATACCCTCTATTCATTAATAGTATATATATTGATTGCCTATGTTCATTGTAGTTATATATGATTATTATTTCTATTCATGAAAACACGTGTTCTTATCTCTATTATTCTTATACATAAAAACATCGCTAATCGCAATTAAATTCTGTATACCTCTAATCCCTTCTGCATTCGAACTGAGCGTAGTAGAGAAGAATCATACTATGGAGGGTGGCTGGTTTTTTATTTGGGACTTGCTGAGTGGAGAAGAATGCTGCTGTAGGGCAGGGAATATAGGGCTGTGGGTTGATTTAGCGTTGCATGTGGTCGATATGTCTTCTGTGTTTTCTTTAGCAATGTCCATAGCTATTTCCCTCTTCTCGTTGCAGTTTTTTCGTGGGGTTTGGGTTTTATTTTTTTGGGTTTATGTTTTTTTCTATTTATATATTGGTATTTATTTTTTTTCACTATTTTTTGGGTTTTTTCTTTTACTTCCCACATTCCGTGCACTTAAAAGAGGTGTTTGGGTTTTTTTTTTTAGGGTTGTGCATGCAGGTGTGGGAAGATTGTGGAGAAGCTGGAGGGGAGACTTGAATACTCGACTCAACTCTGAACGATACTCATTGGAGGTATTTCTCATATACTTTATATTTAGATATGCTTTATACTGAGCTCTATTTTAGTTGCTAAAGAAATTAGGTTGTATTATTTTAGTTGCTAGAGAATTTATGTTGTAATTTTTGTGGTTGTTAAAAAAACATTTATGTTGTATTTTTTTTTTATTGCTTAACGATGTTGTAATTTGTAAGACAAAAAAGTTTAGGATAGTTAAATGAAATAAATAAAATAAAACCATCTTGCTTAAAGGGATTCTCCTTGCAATGTTTTTTATTGTTTTCCGCTGGCAACACCGCTATCAATTTACAAACAACATGGAACACCTTCATAAGTAAAATGATAAAAGATCCGTGGCATCTGGTTTGGGCGAAGAACCGTATATACCAAATCTTTATTTCCGTTTACATTTCTGTTAGCATATTCAGAAATCTTTTGATCTAATTCAATATTCAAAGCTATTTATATACATTATGTTGATCTATTACAATCTTCCAAAGTCCATAGTTATTTATACATGGATTTTTTTTATTTTTTATTTATTTGGAGGCTGGATGAGAGCGGAATAAGTGTTCCCATCAGAAATTGCAGCAAGTCCTGGATGCTCTGCAAAATTGAGCGAATTGACCCTCGGAAATCGTCGGCCCCTCATGGTAGTGCAATTTGACCCTCCAATATTCTATCCGTAGTCGCTGCCATCGAATGTTAATGGGGACTCTGCATCTGTGCTGGAGTGATAAACATAGAGAGGAGCCACCGTTTAAAGAGCATAGAGAGGAAGAAGAAGTGTGAGAGGACGTGGTTGTTCAATCCCTCTGGTGAGTGATGGGATTTCTGAAGGCCATCAGATATCGATTGCCTATATTCATTGTAATTATATATAATAATTATTTCTATTCATGAAAACACGTGTTCTTATCTCTATCATTCCTATACATAAAAACATCGCTAATCCCAATTAAATTTTGTATACCTCTAATCCCTTTTGCATTCGAACTGAGTGTAGTAGAGAAGAATCACACTATGGAGAGTGGCTGGTTGTTGAGTTGGGCTTTGCTGAGCAAAGAAGAATGCCACTGCAGGGCAGGGCGTATAGGGCGTGGATTGATTAAGCATTGCAAGTGGTTGATTTGTCTTCTGTGGATTCTTTGGCAACGTCCATAGCTATTTCCCTCTTCTACTTGCAGTTTTTTCTGTTGGAATTTATGATAATTACAGAACAAAAGATTGAGAGAATGATACTCTCCTTTCAACATAGAGAATTAAAAAAAAAATTGCTTACTACCAAATAGAGGCTTCACTAAAACACTTTTATTCCATTCACTGTAAAAACTATTACAAAAAAAAAACTTCTTCCTCTAACAGAGGGATTTACAATGCTATACTACTACACACAATGCCAAGAAAAACACTTCACTCTCCTTTTAAAATTGCACTTTGTCTACGCTATTACAAAACTATGTCTCTGTTTTTTTTCATACACTGTTGTGTAAAAATTTTTCATTACATTGCCTCTCGGGCCTTTTTCATATATATATGACATAGCCAAAAAAAAATAACATAACATATAACAAAAAAAAATCTATGTATGGCCCACCGGGCTCATATTACAAAATGCGCATATGTTTTAATATAAATTAAAACATGAGTATATAACCAAGGTTTTATAACAACGTTCGATGCGTGATGACATAAGACCTTATAACATAAACATTATCAAAACATAACATAAAACATTCGCTCAGATTTCAAAAGAGAACAAACCAAAATGTAATAAAAAATCGCGTCACACTTTGCCTGACGTCATCAAAGCCCAAAAGTTGCACGATCACTTTTTGATTGGTTGAGGGCTAGGGCCCACAGATTCCAAATGTTTTATATGCCAAAACTTATAAAAGTTCGCGTAACACTTTGCCCCAATGACGTCATGGGCTTTTGTTACGCGAAAAGCTTTGCATTGTGATTTACGAACGGTTTTGGGTCTGGTTTAGCCTGTGGTGATGTAGGCACCAATGCTGCGTGATAATGACGATTGGCCTATGTCCCTGTGCACTGGATGATGATGTCGGTTGCTGTCGTGGCCTACAGGGACCACCAAAATTTAAACAAAAACAACTTCCCGCATACACAGAAAGATAAAAAAGGCTATGTTTTCAATTGTAAACTCTGTTTTCCAAAATACAAAGGAATTTAAGGTTTTAATCTCCGAACTTGACTGTTCAACTGAAATAGCAAGCGGCTCTTTGACAGAAATTTCTGAAACAAAATTAGAAAGCGGCGCAGCTTTGCAGGGTAGTTGAAGTTAACACTTCAACACTCCCCCTTAAGTTCAACTGCTGGGTTATCAGTCATACCCATGCATTTTCTCAAATATTCAAAGTTTTTCTTCCCTAATGGCTTTGTCAGTATATCTGCAAATTGCTCCTAAGTCCTGCAATGTTTTAAAATGGTTTCTCCATTGTTCACTAATTCCCTGATGTAGTGAAATTTAGCATCTATGTGCTTTGTCCTTTTATGAAACAAAATTTTTTTAGAAAATGCTATGGCTGAGCTATTGTCACAATAAATCATTGTGCCTTTTACCTGTTCTTGACATAAAATTCTCAACATTCTCCTCATCCATAGTATTTGACATGCTACTACTGTAGCTGCCACATACTCTGCCTCTGCTGTAGAGAATGCTACAATAGGCTTCTTTTTAGAAGTCCATGAAATGGCTATTGAACCCATATGAAAAACATAACCATATGTGCTTTTCTGATCATCTACACTTCTAGCCCAATCACTGTCGGTGTATCCAATCAACTAAGAATTTTCTAAAGTGGTATACAAAATACCATACCTTTTAGTTCCTTTCACATACCTCAGAATTCTTTTTGCTGCCTACCAATGTGCTTCTTTTGGCCTCTCTATGAATCTGGAAATTAAACTAACAGCATGCATAATATCAGGCCTAGTTTCAGTCAAATACATGAGGCTGCCAACTATGCTCTTGTACAAGCTAGGACCAAAATCCTCGCTGTTTTCCTCTTTGTTGAGTTTCAATCCCATTACTGTGGGTGTTATTGTTGCCTTGCAATCCTGCATGTTAAATATTTCCAAAAATTCATTAACATATTTTGCTTGTGAGATAAAAATCCCATTTTCATTTTGCTCTACTTCTATTCCTAAGAAGTATTTCAACGATCCCATGTCAGTCATTTCAAATTCATCTTTCATGATTGTTTTAAAATTTTCAATAAGGTAATTATCATTACCTATGAATATCACATCATCAACATATAAAACCACAATCAACATCTTACCATCTTTTTCTTTGATGTATAATGTGTGTTCTCCTTCACATTTTTCAAAATCATTCTCCAGTAGATAGGAATCTATCATACTATACCATGCTCTTGGTGTTTGCTTCAACCCATAAAGAGATTTCTTCAATCTGCAAACTTTGTGCTCTTGGCTCTTTTTCTCATAGCCTAGATGTTGTTCAACGTAAATCTCTTCCATTAACACTCCATTTAAAAATGTTGATTTTACATCCATTTGGTAAACCTTCTATTTGTTTTGTGCTGTTATGGACAACACTGCTCTCACTATTTCCATTCTTGCAACTGGTGCAAAATTTTCCTCATAATCTCTTCCATGTTGCTGCTTATAACCTTTGACAACAATTATGACCTTGTGCCTTTCAATTTTACCTTCAACATTGCTTTTGGTCTTGTAGACCCATTTAACTCCAATGAATTCCTTACCTTTTGGGAGTTCAACCAAATCCCATGTTTTATTTTTCTCTATTGCTTTAATTTCTTCATGCATGTCTTCTATCAATTTTCTATCTTTTATAGCTTCCTCAAAATGAACAGGGTCATCAACATGACAATACAAAGGAAATAAAGAATTCATACATTCATTTGCTGTCTCTTGCTCATAAATTTCATTTAAATTTCTGAATCTTGTTCCTCTTTCATTAGATGTACTTGTGCTTGAAGTAGCACTCAAATCTGCTCCATTTGGTGTGCTTCGAGAAGCACTCTAATTACTTCTCAATGGTGTTCTTACTCTTGCTTGAGGTGTCCCTTGCTATCCTTGTGTTGGTGGAGGTTGTGCTACTGATGATGTATTATTTTCAGCCACATCTTCCTCATCTTCATCATGAGACAAATATCTTTTAACATTGATTGTTTTCTCAATGCTTCCATCCCATGCTTCTTCTTCAATGAATTGCACATCTCTACTTATAACAAATTTCTTTGTGGATGGGTTATATAATCTATATCCCTTGGAGTCTTCACAATATCGAAGGAAGATGCACTTCTCCCCCTTACTTTCCAACTTCTTCCTCAACTGTTCTAGAATGTGTGCATAAGCCACACACCCAAAAACTCTCATGTAGGTGACTCCTTGTTTTCTACCACTCCATGCTTCTTCTGGAACTCTGTTCATTACAGCTTTTGTTGGGCATCTATTTAAAATATACACAGCACAAGTTGTAGCTTCTTCCCAATACTCATTTGGCAAGTGTTTTTCCTTTAGCATACTTTTCACCATTTCCATTATGGTTTGATTCTTCCTTTCAGCAACACCATTTTGTTGCGGTGTGTATCTTGTACTAACTGTTTATGTATACCATTTTCTCTGCAAAAATGCAGAAATTGTTTTGAGATGTACTCACCTCCTCTATCAGTTCTAAAAACTTTGATATGCTCCCCACTCTGTTTCTCTACTAGAGCTTTAAAATGGAAATTTTTTTCAAAGACTTCACTTTTATATTTCAAGAAATAAACCCATATTTTCCTTGTGAAATCATCAATGAAGGTTAGCATGTAATTGCTTCCTGAAACTGATGTTGTTTGCATCGGCCCACATAAATCTGAATGAATAATTTCCAAGGGTGCTTTCACCCTTATGCTCTTTCCTGATGGAAAGATTTCTTTGTGTTGTTTTCCCAAGATGCAGCCTTCACATAGGCTATCCAGTTTCTCAATCAATGGTAGTCCTCTTACCATTATTTTTCTATGCATCAAATTCAGACCTTCGAAACTTAGATGTCCAAACCTCAAGTGCCATAACCAATTCTCATCTTTCACTTCCTTTTGAAAGACCTCTTGAGTTACAGCTGCTACATTTTTTTCTTTTTCCTTCAAATCTGTATTAAGCTCGAGTGGAAACATTCTATTACTGTTCATTTGTATTTCAGCAATAATCTTCTTACTTGGTGGTATGTCCATTATTGTGCACACATCATTTTTAAAAACTACATTGTAACCTTTGTTTATGAGCTGCCCAATGCTCAAAAGATTACAATTCAAGCCAGGAACATAGTACACGTCTGGCACACATTTCTGCTCACCATTTTTTACACAGATACTAACTCTGTCTTTTCCTTTGACAAAAATCTTAGTATCAGTTCCTGTTGTTACTTTTGATTTAAATTCTTCATCAAGATTGACAAACATTGCTATGTTTCTAGTCATGTGATTACTGCAGCTTGAATCTAAGAACCATACATCATCCTGTCTATCTTGTGCTACATTACATGTTAATAGCACATTCTTTAGGTTCTTTTCTTCTCTTGCTACATTAGCATTCTGCATATTATTCATGTCATTTTTCTTTTTCCTACACTCATTGGCATCGTGCCCATATTTTTTGCAATAATGACATTAGACATTTGATTTGTCATACCTTTGTCCTTGAGCATGTTGGTGTCCACCTTGCTGGCTGCTGCTTTGGTCGTGGCTTTGATTTTGACTGTTGCTCCTTCCATGTGAATGTGTAGAGCTATTTCTTCCTTCTTTGTTTTGGCTTTTGTCTCTTCCTCTTCCTTTGCCTTGACCTCTTCCTCTTCCAAAAGGCATCTAGGTCTTGAAGACATGCTCTAGAGATGGGTTTACTGATCTTCCCAATCTCTGTTCATGAGTCATCAGTGATGTATGAAGTTTATCTAATGTGAACTTTGAGAGATCCTTTGTCTCTTCAATGGTGGTAACAATAACATCAAACCTTGAGGGTAGGCTCCTCAATAGTTTCTCCACTATCATTATTTCTTCAAGTGTCTCTCCATGAGACCTTATCTGATTTACCATCCCAATCACATGTGTGAAGAATGAGTCTATGTTATCAGACTCTTTCATACAGAGAGTTTAAAAATCTCTCCTTAGCAATTGTAGTTTTGCTGTCTTCACTTTCTCCATACCTTGATAGGCTATCTTCAGAGTATTCCATACATCCTTGGATCTTTTAACTGTTGCTATCCTTCGAAACACACTCATGTACTACTTGATAGAGATAGAAGAGGGCCTTAGAGTCCTTCTTTCTATTGCTCTTCAGCAGATCCTTCTCTGCCTGTGTTAAAGCATTATACTCTTTTTCATCAACTAGTTCCTCAAAACCATCTTCTACAAATTCCCATAAGTCATGGGAGGAAAACAGGGCTCTCATGGTAATGGCCCAATAATCATAGTTCTTCCCATTAAATTGGGGAAGATGAGTATTTCCAATACTCATACCAATGCTTGCTCCAACCATTGTTTATAGACCAAAATCTGAAATAAACTTGACTGTGTTTTTTTTTAAACAAACTGTTTTTCCTTCTTTAAAGGAAAAAACTCTGTTTCTGAGGACTGCTCTTTTAAACAAAACAACAACTCTGTTTTTTTTTTAGAAATACCTGGACTTTACTTCTGCTGGGATTGCTAGATTTTTGCTGGTGAACTGTTGCAACAAATCCTTCTTCCTTCAGCTTCTTTGACACCTTCAAAGAGCCTGGATAAGCTCTGATACCATGTTCAAATTTATGATAATTCCAGAAAAAAATATTGAGAGATTGATACTCTCCTTTTAACACAGATAATTTAAAAAAAAATTGGTTACTGCCAGATAGAGGTTTCACTAAAACACTTATATTCCATTCACTGTAAAAACTATTACAAAAAAAAACTTTAATTTAGGATTTGTTGTAAGTTTGGACTCATACATACACAAGAAAACAATTCATTGTCTCCTTTTAAAATTTCACCTCCCATTCCCGCTATTACAAAACTCTCCGTCTCTATTTTTTAATAATACGCTCATTTATAAAATTTATTACATTAATTTTTGCTTTTTTCTATATATATATGACACAATCCAAAAAAAAACATAACATATAACAAAAAATTTAAAGACAAACAACGTGGCTCATATTGTTAAAGAAGCATATGTTTTAATATAAATTAAAACATGAGTATATAACCAAGGTTTTATAACAACGTTCGATGCGTGATGACATAAGACCTTATAACATAAACATTATCAAAACATAACATAAAACATTCGCTCAGATTTCAAAAGAGAACAAACCAAAATGTAATAAAAAATCGCGTCACACTTTGCCTGACGTCATCAAAGCCCAAAAGTTGCACGATCACTTTTTGATTGAGTTTACATTGGGGTCACGGATTTTGAAATCGTTTTTTGAGGTGTTCAAACAGAGAGACCTTGCGGTAACATTTCGGGTTTCAATGACAAGTGGCTTTTTGTTACGCGAAAAACTTTGCATTATGATTTACAAAGGGTTTCGGGTCTGGTTTACCCTGTGGTGACATAAGCACCAATGCTGCGCGATAACGCGTGATTGGCCCACGCCCCTGTGCGCTGGCTGATGATGTCAGCTGCTGTCGTGGCCTGCAGGGACCACCAAACTTTAAACAAAAATAGCTTCCTAGGTACAAAGAAAGATCAAAAAGGCTATGTTTTCAATTGTACACTATGTTTTCCAAAATACAAAGGACTATAAGGTTTTAAACTCCGAACTTGACTGTTCAACTGAAATAGCAAGCGGCTTTGTGACAGAAATTTCTGAAACAAAATTAGAAAGCGACGCAGCTTTACAGGGCAGTTGAATTTAACACTTCAACATTTTCATGGGGTTTGGGTTTTATTTTTTTGGGTTTATGTTTTTTTCCCTGTTTATATAATGGTATTTTTAAAAAAAAAAATTACTGTTTTTTGGTTTTTTGTTTTTACTTCCCACATTCTGTGCAATTAAAAGAGTTGTTTGGATTTTTTTTTAGGGTTGCATGTGCAGGAGTGGGAAGATTGTGGAGAAGCTGGAGCGGATACTTTAAATCTCAACTCAACTTTGAACGATACTCATTGGAAGTGTTTCTCATCTGCTTTATATTTAGCTTTATTTTAGTTGTTATAGAATTTATGTTGTATTTTTGTTTATAGCTTAAGGATGTTGTAATTTGTAACACAAAAAAGAAATAATGTAAAACCATCTTGCTTAAAGGGGTTCTCCCTTGCAATGTATTTCATTGTTTTCCACTGGCAACATCGCTATCATTTTACAAACAACACGGAACACCTTCGTAAGTAGAAGGATAAAAATTCTGTGGCATCCAGTTTGGGCGAATAACCCTATATACCAAATCTTTCTTTCCGTTTACATTTCTGTTCGCATATTCAGAAATTTGTTGATCTATTTCAATCTTTAAAGCTATTTATATACATGGGGTTGATCTATTACGATCTGCCAAAGTCAATAGTTATTTATACATGGATTTTTGTTTTAATTTTATTGGAGGCTGGATGACCCAAAAGTATGGTGTTTTTTAACTTAATTTAAGAGCAAGTGATAGAGTGCGGTGGGTTGTTGAGTTGGGCTTAGCTGGGTAGAGCATGGCATATAGCATTGCCAGTTGGTTGATTCTGCTTCTTTCTTCTGTGGAAGCTTCTTGCTTGTAGCTTTGGGTTTTTGTTTTTTATTGGTATTTTTTTTTTGTTTTAAACGGTTTAGATTAGATTTGCTACTAAATTTTCTGGGAAATGAGATGATATGTTTTCAAGGGTTACACCCTATAGCTGTGGTTGATGTAATTCCCACATGCTGCATTGTGGTTAAAAGAGGTATGCATTGTGGAAAAATCGCAAAGCATTGTTTCTTGTGGTTTTTACGTAGGAAGATTGCGGAGAGCTTTGGTGGAAACAGACATGGGACTATGCTGTTAACAATCAACACTTTGTCATACTTCACTCTACTTTATTTGCTAAAGAATTTATGACTTTTTCTCATACTTTATACTTAGCTCTACTTTATTTGCTAAATAATTTATGTTCTATTTGTTTGGTTGCTATAGAAATGTTTTTGTAGTATTTGTTTGGTTGCTAAAGAATTCATGCTTTATTAAGTAAGAAAAGAAAAATTACAAAAGCTAAATGAAGTAAATAAAGTAAAACTATCTTGCTTAAACTGATTCTCCTCGGAAATGATTTTTCTATTTATTCCACGATTTCTGGAAAGAATAAAAAGCAAGGCAACACCATTTTTAGCTGTCCATTGTTGTTGTACAAATTCACATACGCAACATCGAACACCTTTCTAAGGCTTTTGGTTTGGGGGCGAGTAACTTTGTATACCAAATATTTCCTTCCGCTTACAATTTTATCAGCTTATTTAGAATTATATTGATATATTTCAATATATAAACGTCAAAAGTTATTTATACATTGATATTTTGTTCAAAAGTTATTTATACATTGATATTTTGTTACAATCTTCAAAATTTAATAGTTATTTGTACATGGATTTTTTGTATTTTAATTTTATTAGTGTCTAGATGACCAAAAAGTCGGGTGTTTTTTTATTTAATAATCAAGAAAGTGCTCTTATGTAAGTGTTTTTTTATTAGAGGAAGAAACAACTTTGTTTCAGGCTATTTATTAGTCCCTGCCGCCCTGCTGCATGGCTAGCCGGGACTATTGTAATCGAAATTTTAGTTAGCATTAGTTCCCATTGTTATTAATCTAAACTTTTTAAGTGCATGTAGTTTACAGACCGTTTAACAACCAATCAGATTGTCGAAATAATTTGAAAGCCAATAAGATAAATGTTCTTCTTATTTTGCCTCTTCCGGAGGCGCACATGCTATTCTTTAGCTCTATTCATAATATTTTTAATAAATTTCATTCATATCTGCTAACTCTTTCCATCTCCTTGCGAACTACAAACTAATGCTAACATTACTTGGAAAATATTAAATGCTTCACTATTTTACTGCCCATCTCTTTATCCTATGTCTATTATTTTGTCATCTTTGAGTAACGTCAACGAGTGCTTATTTTTATTGTTAGTTTCACAAATCGAACTAGCCGAACTAATGTTAGTTCGGTAGCAACAAAAGTTTTATGTTTTAATGTTAATTAAACTATACTTTCTACCATTAAGCTTTGCTGGCACATATTTTTCCACCACCCTGTGAATTTTGTGACATCTGGGCTTCGAGTATCGATAGCTTTCTACATGTATCTGCGGGCTCAAATTATCGACAACACTTTCTTTATGTATCTGCAGGCTCCGAGTATCGACAACACTTTCTGCTATTAGGTCTTCTACTGGCTCTATGGCTGGGACTGGTGTTTCAGCTGGACCAACATAACCCACTGAAACAATAACTGTATACAAAGTATAGACACAACACAAAGTCTCGCAGCAATTCCAGACACAACGCAAATTCTGGCAGCTATCCATCGGTAACACAAATTCTGGACACAGGGAAGAGGGAAGAAGGTTATAGTCGGCATATTCCAAACCCTTGTTCGGTCCTCTTGACTCTAAAACTCCACTCGAGTACCTCCATGCCTGTGGGTGGTCCCGAGAAGCGTTGTACCATGACTTGAGCCTTGCTTCATCTCACAAGGAAAGCAAGCAAAGAGGCGTCGTGCAAGCATATGATGAGCCAATCAAATCAGAGTTGGGGAGAGCTTGACTACCTGCTTGGGGGCCGAGACCTACTGTTGGAAGGCTTTGTTTTTTGTGAGATTGCCATTCATCACAAGAAATAGGGAACCATTATTCAGGTAATTTTTAGTGTATCTAATTTCTTTAGTCAAACCTAAAACCAATACATTTTTTTATCATTTTATTACTTAATATATAGAGGCTAAAAATCCTTCAGAACTCTTAGAAAATCGAACTCTAGAATAAAAAAATAAATAATTTATGAGATTAGTATTACCAATCTTATTTGTTGCCTGCTACAATTCAATTAAAGTAAACCATACCAAAACCTGCTTGGCTTGAGGTAAATATTCGCCCATATTATTACTGTAGAAGCGGCTTACCAGGCCTGTCATATATCGCATGCATCCTTTAAGCTTCCACATTTCGCATACATGTTGACAATATTATTTTCCAAATATATATCTGGTTGAAACCAAAATTTGATGATGTGTTGATGAAGTCGCTTTCCCAAGGAATTTTTTTTGTCAATGCATTTCTGTAAGATGCAAGAATACGTATCAAAATCTAGAGGATCAACTCATTCCACGTCATGTAGGGTGCTATGATTCTCTCATAGAAGAAAATATTTTCTAATTCCAATAGAAAACTAGAAACCGTAACTTGAATCAAAGCTTCCGAAAATCGAACTTGGGACCTCTCGCTTATGGGGGCTCATGTAAGACAAAACAGAGCTATTACATAATACATAAAACATTTTCATTATCCTCTTTGTATGAAGAGTACAAGTCACTGACTATGGTTACGATAAAAGAAAATGAATTAAAATTCTGCAATTTTTTAAACAAAGGAAAAGACATGTAACTAAATCCTCTGATTTCGGCATTGTTCCATAACTGTTCATAACTATACATAACGGTGGATGGCCAAATTTTTAACCAATTTTTATTTCAGAATATCTGCATTCTTACATGATTGCACTATCTAATATATGCATTCCTACAAAATTGTACTGTTTATTATCTGCATTGTTACAAGATTGTACCTGTTTATTTCGGCATTGTTCCAAAACTATGGATTGCATAGGTCAAGTACTACTTCAGAACTTTGCGTTCTAGACAGGAGCTCAAGCCCTACTTCAAAACCTTGCGTTCTCCTCCAAACAATTTCTGCAAACAATTTAAAATAGTGTTGCGTTCTGGACAGGAGCTCAAGTCCTACTTCAGAACCTTGCCTTCTCCTCGAAACAATCTCTGCGAACAATTTAAAATAGTGTTTTACAACGACGTGTCCTGCATGCAAACCAACCTTAGGGTGTCAATCCATGTCCATGTTTAATTTTATTCATTATTTATATTAATTTTTTTTATTATTTTTTATAAAAATATCTTACATGTATCTGGCCTTTATAAAAATTTCTTATCTTGCTTTTGTTCCACTAGGCGGGTGAATTGTTTCTGTAGCAGAGGTTAGATACTTGTATGGAAATCAATTTCCAGAAATCAACCATTTTATTTGCACGCTGAATGTTAGTGACAGCAGCACACAAGTGGAAATCAGTTGACAGAAATCACCCATTTTGTTTAATTTCATTTCTAGAGGATTCAATTAAGATCCACACATTTACCAAACTCTGCTAACTAATTGTAAGGAAACTACCCAACTCACGAAAATAATTGCAGATCTATATAAAATTCTATGATGCGTTTTTTTACACTGTTGGATATGCTAAAATCTGGAGAGGAAATGGATATCTAGACATGCTCATTTTAATAAGTTTTCACACAGTTGAATTGTCATTATAAATCTAACGATTAAAACTAGCATATACTTTATAATATAGTCTGTGTGTTTACCTTGTTTTTGTTCTATTGGTTGGCTGGTAAAAAAAAATTCAATAAAAAATTCATTATCTTGCTTTTGTTTTACTAAAGACATGTCTTACGCTGGAGGCAGGGACTTGCTGCGTCAGCAGCCATCCTTGTTTTTATTTGTAATTTGTTTTGTTATTGTAATTTTCTTTTTAAAAATCAACTTTGTTCCACGGCATTTATTTTTATTTGTAATTTCATTTTTTAACGATCATTATGGAGATAACGCTTGAAGTAAATGTTTATTCACGATCTGTTTGAATTGTTTTTTTGGTTTCTTTTCTTTTTCAATTAATTAATTTAATATAATGTAATTAAATTAAAATTAAAATAATATTTATTAGGAATATAATTAAATGATATTTTGTGGGTTTGCATTAACTGTAGTTATGAGAAATAATATTTTCGAGATATTTTCATTGTATTGTTTTAGTATAAAATATATGTATTTTTTGGTGATCTAAAATTAAAATTGAAATTTATTTAAAGTAAATAATATATTTAGTAGTGACAAAAGTATTAAGAAGAATAGTATATTTTTATTGAAAATAGAAATTTAACTTGAATTTTGAAATAAATTTTAAATTTGTACATTTATTTGTCATATAAATGTGTTTGTAATTTTTCATATATTGTATTTGTTAATTTTGAAGATTTTAATGTATTTTTTCATATAATTTTTATATAATAAATTAATACCTTTTAACTATAGTTTTTTTAAATATATTTATAATTTAGAGAACGATGGGAAAGAAGGGGGATATAGAAAGATATAGAGAGGAGAGGGGAGAGAAGAGGAAGGGGATTTAGGGTTAGAGAGGTGGCCAAAAATAGGATGGAAATGATTTAAAGCAGGGTGAGGAGGATTTAAAGAGAGAGAGAGAGAGAGGGGTAGGTAGGTAGGGGGAAGGGAGAGGGAGAGGAGAGGGGGGAAGGGAAGGAGGGGGAAAGGGAGAGGGGGAAGATAGGGGTAGAGGGACGATGATGAGAGGGAAAGGGAGAGGGAGGAAGGGAAGGAGGAAGAGAGTTGGATAGATGGGGTGAGATGGGGAGAAATAAATAGGGAGGAGAGGGAGTGGAGGGTAGGGAAGGAAGGGGAGAGGGAGAGGGGGGTAAGGCAGGCGGACAGGGCTAATGGGGAGAGGTAGAGGGAGAGTCAGGAAGAGAGTTGGAGAGATGAGGAGAGAGGGAGGGGCTGCGGAAGGGGGTAAGAAGGAGGGAGAGAGGGGTGAGGATGGGGAGAGGGAGAAAGAAAGGGGAAGAGAGAGAGGGAGAAGGAGGGTGAGAGGTGTTAGCCAGCTATAAAATTTGTTATATCAAATGCTCGCTAAATCACTTTTTGAGTCTTCAAGAAACAAGTTTTATTGCTAAAAAATGTTATCTCTTGAAGACTCTTGAATGCCTCATGCTTCTGTCCAAATATTCACTGTTGTTCTTTTTTTATACTCAGAAATTCTGCTGATCTCATGAGAAAAGACTGCTGCAAAATCATCATTTTTCCCCTTCCCCCACTCAAAACTAACCTTCATTTGCTTCCATTTTTTTCCATAAAATTTTCCCTATTTTCATGTTTCCCCTTCTTCCATTCATGAAAATCATTTTTACAGAGTTTAAAACTCTTCTTTGAACTCTGTCAAAACCCCCAAAATCCATTGAAAAGACTTGGAAAATTTCATAAAAAATGCGTTCATTACCACAGGCTTAAGCCCCCTTGGGCTAAGTCTTAACCACTTCGCCTCCATACGCCTTGGTGCTAAGACCAAGCACTAACCCCTTTCAGCGCTAATCTCATCGCAAAATCCCAGCGCACAAGTTTATTTTCCATGTTTTAAAGTGTTGTGATGCGATTAAAACCCTTTTGTTTAAACCCCACCCCTCCGCTTTTTTATTCCATATAGTCTACACCCGGGACCAAGAGTTCAAGTCCCAAGGCGCTAATCGCATTACAAAAGTCTAATGGGTAGATCGAAAAGACAAGGCCTGACCTCTGATTGCGATTGGCGATCATGGATAAGCCCCGGGCCTGTTACATTTCATAAAGACCAAAGGCCCCGTAGTCGGTCGCCTATCTGCTTTATACATATAACCCGCCCCAATGGATAAAACCTTTGTTTATATTAAAATTTTGGTTTTCATAAGGTATAAAGGGTATCCGCCGATACAAGTTTTGAAGCAATATATGCCATTGATCTGAAACCAATCAACGATCCGCGCATTATCGCATCAGCAATATTCAAAGGCGCATTTTCGCACATGTTATTCCTCCTCCTCGATTGATCATTCCTTGATCAATCGTGAGCCGTCAATCTCCTTCCGCCTTCCTTTGATCCGACAGCCCTCATTCACTCTGATCACAAGTCTTTCCTCCGCTTTCCGAACCCCTCCGATTCAACTCCCACCGTCGATCTGATCTGCAGATCGACGGTCTACATTTAATTGCATCGAATATTTTTCATCGGGTGAATTTTTAACATTTTTTTTCCCCCTCCGATTGGATCTAGACCATCCACATGTCCAGATCGGACGGTCCCATATCTTTTCTCTCATGGTTTCATCATGGGCATTGATTCCTCACGAGCCCTGTGCGGCCCTACACATCAACAAGACACAGTCAATTAGACAAAACAAAGAGTTTCAGTGTCAAAGACCTGCTGCAACAGAAACAGAAGATTGAAGACAATTTGGGGACTACGGCTAAGATTGATTATCAAAAGCCTAATCCCCCAAATTAAAACACAGTTAAAGAAAATCGTAAGTGTTTATCAGACAAAAAGGCCTCCACCCCCACATCAGAGGCAAATTGATTCCTCTCATCTAGCACAGTGCCACCTGTAGCCACAAGCATTCAAATGGAGGCCGAATTTATTGATCAAAATCAGATATTTGCCTCAGTGCAGCCAAAGATTAAATTCTGCTAAGGGAACTTAATGCAAAAAATATCAGCAGAGTTATTACATCCTGAACAGAGCCTTAAAAGTCAACAAAAGCTCCCACCGAGCTTTAATCTTAATTGTAAAACATTAATACAGAAAAACACCTTTAAACTTCTCCATCAAGCCCCTCAAAGGCCGAGAAGTCCTTAGTCTGTATTAATTTCTCTGGGAGATCTTTTATCAGATCTCACCTCCTCATTCTTCTTTAAATAATGTTGTAGAAGATGAGAAAATGTTGGTTGTTGAACTTTGAAATATACTTGAGCTTGAGATTTCTACTTGTAAATAGTGTTCACTGGCCCTTGAAGCTCTGCTTGTGATAGAATAGTTAGGCTAAAAGCGAAGAAGATTGCTGAACTGAAACATTGGACCCGAAGACTATAACTGGTTTGACATCAATAACAAGTTATTTCTTGGGATCCTAGTCTATATCATTGGTGAAGTGCCCCTTTCTTTGCTATTGTTTTTTCCTTATATGTATCCCATATTTTTCACTATTCTCTGATAAAGAACAACAATTATAGAGTTAGGATTTACTGTTTACCAGTACCCTTCTCTGAATGATAAGCTTTATCTCAGTGTTTTCCTCCGAAATTGTTTATTTAAGAAGGATTCAATACGGTCTAAGCAGCTAGGAATGTTGGTGTTCCCTCGTCCTACTATTTGCCTTAAATATTCTTCTTGAATGTTATCTTCATTATTTTCTTATTAAAAGTTAGACTACAAAAGTGATGTTTTGCCCTGTTTCTAGCTTCTTTTCTCCAAAGGCAGATTCTGAAGGTTTCCCTTGGTGTTGGCTGAAAGCAAACTAGGTTTAAAAGTACCTTATCTGATCCTAAGTTTCACTTTGTTTCTCTTATGTGTTTTCATACTTTCTGAAGGTGATTATGCGGATTACTGGATTGTTTGTCAATTAAGCTGCTTTAATACAAACTTTCCCAATAAGTCTATGCTTAGTCTTGTTCTTGGTTGGTTTTAAACAGTTACTTAAGAGGCTTTTCTTGTTTGGACTGACTATAAATCCTTGTTGAAATGATTATCATTTTCCACCCCTCCAACATTTTATTGTTTCCATTCCATCATTTTAATCTCAATAATATTGTGATATAGATGACTTTCCCCTTGGATCACTCTTGATGTTGTTGCTCAATTAAAGCCCTGTTATGATTCCATAGCCCAGTGGACTAAAAACTAGCGTCATATCTATCCTTCATCCAAAGCTTGTTCTGATTTCTTACAACTTCACACCTTTGAAAATCTTTGCATTTAGGACTTTCCACTCAAATGATAGTTATGCTCAACCATCCAAAAAAAAAACAAAACCCTCGGCCTTCATAACTAGCCTAATATCATTACCCAAAACCTTAAAGATAAATCCATCTTTACACTTAATGGAGAGATCCCTCTCCGGATTCAGGAGGGCTAGATCCTAGAATCCCAAAGTGGTTGAAATAATGTTGCTTCTACAGTTTTAGTCTCACCAATCTGCTAAAATTATAGATTTCTAACAAGAGGAAGGGAGGGAGAGGGAGAGGGAGGAAGGGAGGGAGGAAGAGAGTTGGAGAGATGAGGAGAAATAAATAGGGAAGGGGGTAGGTTGGTAGAGGGAAAGGAGAGGGAGGGGTGGAGCGATGATGGGGAGAGGGAGAGGGATGAAGGGAGGGAGGAAAAGAGTTGGAGAGATGGGGAGAGAGGGAGGGGGACGGGGTAAGAGGGAGGGAGAGAGGGATGGGGAGAGGGAGAGGGAAAGGGAGAGGGAGAAGGTGTGAGAGAAAGAGGGATGAGGATAGGGAGAGGGAGGGAGAGAGGGGGGGAAGGATTTAAAGAGGAATGGAGAGAGAGAGAGAGAGAGGTGGGGAGGTATAGGGAAGGGGGAGAGGCAAAGGGGGGAAGGGAGAGGGAAAATTGGAAGAGGGAGAGGGAGGAAGGGAGGGAGGGAGATAGTTGGAGATATGGGGAGAAAGAGAGAGAGGGAGGGGAGGGGGTAAGAGGGATGGAGTGAGAGGGAAAGAGGGAGGGAGGAAGGGGAAGGGGGAGAGGGAGGGAGACAAAGGGGGAAATAGAGAGGGAAGGAGAGAAAGAAGGATGGGGAGAGGGAGAGGGAGGAATGCAAGGATGGGGAGAGGGAGGGAGGGAGATGGAGGGGGTGAAAGTGGAGAGGGGGAGAGGGAGAAGCAGAGGGAGAGGGGGAGAGTGAGATGGAGAGAGAGATGGAGAGACGGAAGGAGAGGGAGAGGGCGAGGGAGTGGGAGAAAGAGGTGTGAGAGAGGGAGGGAGGCAGAGAGAGGGAGAGGGAAAGAGAGAGGGAAGGAGATAGAGATGGAGAGGGGAGATGAAGGGAGGGAGAGGGAAAGAGTGAGGGAGGGAGAGGGAGAGGGATGGAAGGATGGGGAGAGGGAGAGGAGGAGGTAGGGGGAGAAAGAGTTGCGAGAGAGGGAAAGGGAGATATAATAGAGAGAGAGTGAGAGTGAGAGGGGCAGAGAAAGGGATGGAGAGAAAGAGGGATGGGGATAAATGGGGGAGATGGAGAGGTAGGGAGGGAAAGAAGGGATGGGGAGAGGGGGAGGGAGGGACAGAGATGGAGGGGGCGAGGGAGAGAGAGAGAGGGAGGGAGGGAAGGAGAGAGGGAGAGGGAGGAGGAGGGGGAGAGGGAGAGAGAGGGATTGGGAGGGGGAGAGCGAGAGAGGGGGAGGGAGAGAGAGAAAGTAGGGAGGGGTCGAGCGAGAGAGGGAGAGGGAGAGAGAGAAAGTAGGGAGGGGGAGTGTGAGAGTGAGATGGAGGGAGAGAGGGAGAGGGGGAAGGATATGGAGAGGGGGAGGTAACGGGATAAAGAGGTGTAAGAGAGAGAGGGAGAGGGTGGGAGAGAGAGAGTGGGGGGAGTGATAGGGAGAGAGTGGGGAGGGGGAGTGGGTGAGGCAGAGTGAGGGAGGGAAGTATGGGGAGGGGGAGGTGGAGAGGAAGGGAGGGAGGGAGGAAGAAAGAGAAACGGAGGGAGAGAGGGAAACAGATAAGGAGGAGGAGGAGGAGAGGTAGACAGAGACGGAGAGGGAGAGAGAGGAGGAGGAGAGGAAGAGGGAGGAGGAGGGAGAGGGAGGGAGAGGGGGAGAGGGAGGGTTAGTGGGAGGGAGAGAGGGATAGGGGGAAGGAGAGGGATAGGGGTATGGATGGCAAGAAAGAAGTGTGTGAGAGAGAGAGAGGGAGAGGGAGAGATAATAGAGAGAGAGGGGAGAGAGGGAGGGAAAGAGAGAGTGGGGAGGGGGAGGAGGAGAGAGAGAGAGTGGGGAGGGGGAGGGGGATAGGGAGAGCGAGGGAGGGAGAGAGGGAGAGGGGGAGTGGGAGAGGGAGAGTGAGGGTTTGATGGAGAGAGGGAGAGGGAGAGGAAGGGAGAAAACAAAGGACATAGGGAGGGAGGGAGAGAGAGAGGGAGAGGGAGGTGGGGGAGAAGAGGGAGAGGGAGAGGGAGGAGGATGAGGAGGAGAGGGAGAGAGAGGTAGAGGGAGGAGGAGGGTGAGGGTGAGAGAGAGGGAGGGGGGGAAGCAGAGGGGGAGGGGGAGTGGGAGAGTGAGAGGGAGGGAGAGAGGGAGAGGGGGAAGGAGATGGATAGGGGTAGGGAGGGGGAGAAATAGGTGAGAGAGAGAGAGAGAGGGAGATGGAGATATAATAGAGAGTGGGGAGGGAGAGGAGGAGAGAGAGAGTGGGGAGGGAGAGGAGGAGAGAGAGAGTGGGGAGGGGCAGGGGGAGGATGGGGGAGGAGAGAGAGAGTTTGTAGGGATGGGGAGAGAGAGAGCGAGGGAGGGAGAGAGGGAGAGGGAGAGTGAGGGAGGGATGGATAGAGGGAGAGGGAGAGGGAGGGAGAAGGATGGGGAGGGGGAGAGGGAGAGAGAAAAAGGAGGAGTGGTAGGGGGAGAGGGAGAGCGAGGGAGGGAGAAGGATGGGGAGAGGGAGAGAGAGAAATTGGGGAGGGAGATAAGGAAAGAGAGGGACTGAGAGGGGGAAGGAGAGGGAGAGTGGGAGGGAAGGGGAGAAAGAGGTTAGAGAGAGAGAGAGGGAGAGGGAGAGAGAATAGAGAGAGAACAAGAGAGAGGAAGGGAGAGAGGGAGTGGGGGAGAGGGATATAGAGAGAGTGGGGAGGGGGAGGTGGAGAGGGAGAAAAAGGGAGGGAGAGTGTACAAAAGAGGGGGAGCGAGAGCAAGGAAGGGTGAGAGGGAGAGGGGCAGAGAGAGGGAGAGAGAGGGGTAGAGAGAGGTGAGAGAGGGAGCGTGACATAGGGAGAGTGGGAGAGGGAGATAGAATAGAGAGAGAGGGAGGGAGGGAGAGAGGGGGAGAGGAGGAAAGAGTGATAATCGGGAGGGAGGGGGATAAGGGGAGGGGTAGGTTGGAGAGAAAGATTTAGGAGAGAGAGAGAGGGAGGGTTAGGGAGGCGGAGTGGAGGGGGAGAGAGGGATGGGGGGGAGGTAGGGAGAAATAGGGAACTTTTGGAGGGAGGGAAAGGGTGAGGGGGCAGAGAGAGTGAGGAAGGCAGATAGAGGGACAGAAGGGGAAATTTATGAAGGGATAAGCAGAGAGAGAGAGAGAGAGAGAGGAAATGTGTGTGTGTGTGTGTGTGTATGTGTGTGAGAGAGAGAGAGGAGGATAAATAGGTGAGAGGGAATGAAAATGGGGTAATGGAGAGAGAGAGAGAGAGAGAGAGAGAGAGAGAGAGAGAGAGATGGTGAGGGAGAGGGAGAGTGAGGGGTGTTGTAAAATGTAACTAGGTTGGTCTTCATGATGACTATGTAATTGTGAAAAAAAGAAAATAATAATAAAAATGTATTTTTGTCTCATGAGTTTCATGAGCAATATTTTATGTAGATATAATTCTTCTTGATAAATATTAGGTTCATTCTTAAGTGTCAAAGACATGAAGGATCTAGACCTTATAAAGAGGCTTTCAACAACCCTCCAAAAGTGTTGAAATACAAGCTCAAAATATGGCAGAAACAACATTCATCAATCTTGGAATATATGTGTATTAATATGCCAGAGAAACAAACTAAAAGTCGGCCCAAATTGAAGTTATTAAGTCAGCCTAAAAAGTAACCCAAGCAACTCAAATTCTCCTATATATAGTCAAGGCTCAATTGGAGACAACATAATTACGGTAAAGTCTAAGGTGAACGACATTGGAGAAAGAATAAGCATTGCGGTTAAATCTAATATTGTACAACGTTAAAAGGAGTAGAAGAGTAGAATACGAATTGAAGGAATAGACTGCAGAAGTGACTGAAGGTGACTAAAGGTGACTGAAGGTACGATGTTGATGACTGAGGGTACGATCATGACTGAAGGTACATGATGACTGAAAGTGCAGAAAGGGTACAGTAAGAACATCTCTAAGTTTAAAGTATCTAAGGAAAGAATTTGTCAAAGTCAAGACAGTGATCTAAATGTAGTAGAAAGTGAGGAAGGTAAATCAAAGGGAGAGGGAGAGTGAGGGAGGGAGAGAGGGAGAGGGGGAGTGGGAGAGGGAGAGTGAGGGTTTTATGGAGAAAGGGAGAGGGAGAGGGAGAGGGAGAGGGAGGGAGAAAACAAGGGACATAGGGAGGAAGGGAGGGAGAGGGAGAGGGAGGGAGAAAACAAGGGACATAGGGAGGGAGGGAAGGAAAGGGAGAGGGAGAGGGTGGTGGAGGAGGAGAGGGAGAGAGAGGGAGGAGGAGGAGAGATAGGGAGGAGGAGGGGGAAGGAGAGAGAGAGAGGGAGGGGGAGAAGGAGATGGGGAGGGGGAGAAGGAAAGAAAGAAAGTGGGGAGGGGGATAAGGAGAGGGGGAGGGGGAGTGGGAGAGTGAGAGGGAGGGAGAGAGGGAGGGGGGGAAGGATAGGGATAGGGGTAGGGAGGGGGAGAAAGAGGTGAGAGAGAGAGGGGGGGGGGATATGGAGAGATAATAGAGAGAGGGGGCGATAGAGAGTGGGGAGGAGAAGGAGGAGAGAGAGTTGGGAGGAATGGGGAGAGAGAGATTGAGGGAGGGAGAGAGGGATAGGGAGAGTGGGAGTGGGAGAGTGATGGAGGGAGAGAGGAAGAGGGAGAGTGGGAGTGGGAGAGTGAGGGAAGGATGGATAGAGGGAGGGGCAGAGGGAGAGCGATAGGGAGAACGAGCGATGAGGATAGGGAGAGGGAGAAGGAGGGGGAGGGGGAGAGGGAGAGAGAGAGAGAGGGAGGAGGAGAGGTAGGGGGAGAGGGAGAGCGAGGGAGTGAGAGGGGGTGAGGGAGATAAATAAAGTGGGGAGGTGGATAATGAGAGAGAGGGATTGAGAGTGGGGATAGTGAGAGGGATGGAGAAAGGGAGAGGGGGGAGGAGAGGGAGAGGGGGAGGGAAGGGGAGAAATAGGTTATAGAGAGAGAGAGAGAGAGAGAGAGAGAGAGAGAGGGAGTGGGGGAGAGGGATACAGAGAGAGTGGGGAGGGGGAGCCAGAGAAGGAGAGGAAGGGAGGGAGAGTGTACGGAAGATGGGGAGCTAGATCAAGGAAGGGTGATAGGGAGAGGGGAAGAGAGAGGGAGAGGGAGAGGGAGGGGTAGAGAGAGGTGAGAGAGAGGGAGGGGTAGAGATAGGTGAGAGAGAATAGAGAGAGATGGAGGTAGGGAGATTGAGAGGGAGAGGGAGGGAGGGATAGAGGGGGAGAGGAGGGAAGAGTGATAGGGGGGAGGGAGGGGGATAAGGGGAGGGGGAGGTTGGAGAGAGAGAGTTAGGAGAGATAGAGGGAGGGTTACGGAGGGGGAGTGGAGTGGAGGGGGAGAGAGGGATGGGGGGGAGGTAGGGAGAAATAGGGAGATTCGGGGGGAGGAAGAGGGGGGAGGGGGCAGAGAGAGTGGGGAAGGTAGATAGAGGGACAGAGGGGGAAATTTAGGGAGGGATAAACAGAGAGAGAGAGAGAGAGAGAGAGAGAGAGGGTAGGAGAAATAGGTGAGAAGGAATGAAAAGGGGGTAATGGAGAGAGAGAGAGAGAGAGACAGCGAGACAGAGAGATGGTGAGGGAGAGGGAGAGTGAGTGGTGTTGTAAAATGTAACTATGTCGGTCTTCATGATGACTATGTAATTATGAAAAGAAGAAGACAATAATAATAAAAATGTATTTTTGTCTCATGAGTTTCATGAGAAATATCTTATGTAGATAGACTTATTCTTGATATCTATTAGGTTCATGGTTAAGTTTCAAAGACATGTAGGATCCAGACCTTATAAAGGGGCTCACAACAACCCTCCAAAAGTGTTGAAAGACAAGCTCAAAATATGGCGGAAACAACATTCATCAATCTTGGAATATATGTGTATTAATATGCCAGAGAAACAAACTAAAAGTCGGCCCAAATTGAAGTTATTAAGTCAGCCTAAAGTAACAGCTGAATGGTCGGCCTAATAAGATCAGTCTCCTATATATATATATACTGCGGCTCATTTGGAGACAACATAATTATGGTAAATTCTGAGGTGAACAATGTTGGAGAAAGAATAAGCATTGCGGATGAATCTGAGATTGTACAACGTTAAACGGAGCAGAGGAATAGAATGTAGATTGAAGGAATAGAAAGCAGAAGGTGACTGAAGGTACGATGATGATGACTAAAGGTACAATATGAATGAAAGTTTAGAAAGGGTACAATAAAAACATCTCTGAGTTTAAAGTATCTAAGGAAAGAATTTTTCAAAGTCAAGACAGTGATCTAAAGGTAGTAGAAAGTGAGGAAGGTAAATCAGACATTTACCTTCCTAACTACATTTCAAGATGTTCAGTTACAATTGAAAATTATTCTGTCTCTACATTTGACTAATTTCTTTGATAATTGACTTGATGAAAGACTAACTAAGTGAAATATGAGAATACATAAGCAAGCTCACAAGTAATTATCAAGAATATAATTTGAGTTAATCAATTTCCCTACAATTTCTCAACAAGGGGGAGGAATGGGGAGAGGGATAGGGAGAGGCGGAGAGGGAGGAGAGAGTGATAGGGAGAGATAGGAGGGAGGGAGGGAGTGAGGGGGGTTAAGGGGAGGGAGAGGTAGGAGAGAGAGGGGGAGGGGTAGGGAGCGAGAGTGGAGGGGGAAATAGGGATGGGGGGAGGCAGGGAGATATAGGGAAAGTGAGGGGGAGGGAGAGGGGGGTCAGAGAGATTTGGGGAGGGGGAAAGATGGACAAAGGGGGGAACTAAGGGAGGGATAGCTATAGAGAGAGAGACATAGAGAGAGAGAGATAGAGAGAGGAAATGTGTGTGTGAAAGAGAGAGGGGGAGGAAGCGAGAGGGGGAGAGGGAGGAGAGACTGGTAGGGAGAGATAGGTGGAGGGAGGAGAATAAGGGGAGGGAGGGTAGGAGAGAGAGGGGGATGGGTAAGGAGCAAGAGTGGAGTGGGAGAGATGGATGGGGGGGAGGTAGGGAGGGATAGGGAGAGAAGGGGGGAGGGAGAGGGGGATGGGTTGCAGAGAGTGGGGGAGGGGGAGAAAGGGATAAAGGGGGTAAGACGGGGAGGGATATGTAGAGAGAGAGAGAGAGAGAGAGAGAGAGAGAGAGAGAGGAGGAGGAGGAGGAGAAATAGGTGAGAGGGAATGAAAGTGGGAAAATGGAGAGAGATGGAGAGAGGGAGATGGGGAGATAGAGAGAGGGAGAGAGTGAGAGAGAGAGAGGAGGAGGAGGAGAAATAGGTGAGATGGAATGAAAGGGGGATAATGGAGAGAGAGAGAGAGAGAGAGAGAGAGGGGGGGGGGGGGGGGAGGGAGAGATAGAGGTAATTAAAAGGGGACAATGGGGAGAGAGGGAGAGAGAGGGAGAGGGGGAGGGAGAAAGGAAAAGGGGGACATATAGAGTGAGATTAAGAGAGAGAGAGAGAGAGAGGGGAGGAAAAATAGCTTAGAGGGAAGGAAAGGGGTATAATGGAGATATAAAGAGAGAGATATATATTGAGAGAGAAGAGGGGGTGTTGGAGAGAGAGTGAGAGAGAGTGAGACGATTATCAGTTTCAATTTCCATTTTTTCCTTAGGATTGATCACACCAAGATGTGGCATGAAACCTTCTCGTTGCTCACACATGTCATAAATTTTGTGGTAGAGCCTACCCTATCATGGGTGCCCTAGATAGTAACCTATTTTCACTTGGTACCTATGCTGAATTATTTTTCTTAGGCTCGAGAGTCCTCTTTATTGCCGCCATGCATTTGTGTTGAAGCCTCATTCTTCTTCTTCTTCTTCTTCTTCTTCTTTTTCTCTATTTTTATGGGTTTATATCCTAGAGGCTCCCATGTGTTGAGTTATATTATTGCCTTTCATATTGACTACTTGTACACCTTTTGGCCTTAAGCCAGCTTAAGTTCGACTCGTGCGTAAGCCACTTTTGAACATGAATTTTCTGCAAGTTCAAACCATTCATTAATTAGCCTTTGTGAATTGACAGCCTTTTCCATAGAGGGAATATCCCCTAAGTGTCGATGACCAACATCTACCACCTTGCACTGAGCATAGGAATGTTGCAGTCCTAAGAAATAGTGCACTTTCCTTTGACACTTTTTCTCTCCACTCTAGTAGAGGAACTAATTTATTCTTTTTAAGGATTTAAATATTAAAAAGAAAAAAAAATATTCCAAAAAAAAGAGCCAGAATGGGATAGTTTCTTCATAATTTGATGGAAGCAAGCATGAGTTGTGTTGCATTTGATCAAAGCACTTAGAATTAGTCTTTCCTCCACCAATATGGGATTTAGTTTCAATTTAAGGAATACATAACCTTGTTCTTGAGTTAGTCCTCCTTCGGTTTGTTATCTATTCTAGTCATATGGAGAGTTTTTTTAATGGATCTTGCATTGCAAATGTATACAAGGTTATTTTATGCTTCCATCAAGTCAAATCAAGTCATGCTTTTGTTCAGGCAAATTAAACCTATTGTCTGCCATTCTGTCGTGTCTCTTGACTCATTTATTTTGGCCATACGTAGTCTGTCATGTTATTCCTACTATCACATGAGCAATGTGGTCCTTGACTCGTGGTGATTAATAAGGTCCCTATTGACTTCGACTCCCACAAATTTCTCTGAGATTACACCTAGAGTTTCACCCTAGCCCTATTTACATCATTGATAAGTGACCTTGTGCTCAAAATTGATCAATATTATGGGTATTTTATGGTTGTTTCGCTTTTTTTCAAAACCAGCTTACATTATCACACATTGTGATTTGTGCAAAACCTTGGTTTCCATTTCACCCTATTGGTGGATTCCTCGCCTCTGTGTCAGCTTTCTTTATTGGTTGGTTTAGAGGATTTCTATCATATGCTACCTGCATCTCGTGTACATCAAAAATGTTCTTCAGAATGGTTACTTCATCTCTCTTATTCTGAGCTCTTCTAAATTCTTTTCCTACGAGTTACACTTGCATTGGTTGATGTGGAATGTCTTAATTCCCTCCTTCTAGTGGATCTTTTCCCATCAACTCCACTTCATTTATCTAGGAATAAGGTCTAGAGTATTTTTTTGTACCTTAAGGTTTGAAATCATCAATGGAAAGCTCCTTCACTATCGACAGTGAGAATACATCAATGTCTCCTGATTGGTATATTCTTTTAAGTGTTCATCTTCAACACATTTATTGACACTTGTTAGATTTTACAAGGGTACCTTGACACTAATTACCATTATTGGTGAGTTGTATCGTGTTTGTTAATGGTATACATCAATGAAATATAATCAATAAATTTCTCACATCATTGAATTCAGCTCATATATTCCCATAATGTAGAAATGTACCTTCGATAGATGGTGACGAGCTCGAGTTGTGTCAGCATATTGGTTCACTTGAAATCTACTTCAGTTTTCTACTAGTGACACCTCCCACCTTTATATGTTGCAGTTATTCACAACAACGTCTTATATGTTGGCACCTGAATTTATGCAGTACCACTATTACACATTTATGACTTTATAATTTTATGAGTGGCAGTTATGCAACATCATTGATTAGATAGTCTTCTAGCATAATTGATAGGACATTATTCTATATGTGATATTGAGAAATATCTCTGTTGTCTTTGTTAACATTGGAAAATCGTACTCTAGAAGATGACATTAATTAATGTCAAGCCAAAGGATTTACAGGGCAAGAAGACATTATGGAATCAAGAAACTATTTAAAATCTCAAACATTCAAACGAAATCAATATTGAACTAGTCATAAAATGTTATTTGCGCGCATTGTCCTTCGAGAAGAGTGCCTTTTGTGCACCTTTTTGCCCGATAAGCACGCATTTCTGAGAGTGGAAAAATGTCACTATCTGAGGCCACATAAAAGCAAAGGAAAAGTTACTCATTACATGAAGCTGCCTAAGGACAACCACTAGTGCCTCCTTAGACACTATGTGAGCACACAATGGAATATTTGGAGCACATAATGGAATCATACGTCTCCCTTGGGTCACCATCGACCATGTACCAAAGGAGGGAAGGAGGATTTGAAATCCCCTATATAAAACCACCATGAGATGAAGAATGGGTGGTCACATTGTTATGCCAGCCAGAATTTCCCAAGAAATACCAGCAGTGTGTGACCTGGAGCTAGAGATAGATGGGACTCGATTGTTGGCCATCCAACAATCTTAGTCCATCATAGCAGAGAGAGAGGCAGATTGCACTAAGGCAAGCTTGGAAAACAACATCCTTGCATTGGGACCTAGAACCATTGTCCTTTGATCAGATCCATCAAAGACCTGTGCCTCCATAAGCGTCTCTGTCAACAATACTTACACGAGAAGGTCCCAGCCAACACCTATGCATACATTGTGTAGCTATATGCCATACCAATTTTACACATATGGGTAACACATTCCACCTATCGTTAAAGAAAAATCGCCCCTGAGTGTGTCATCAGTCATTTTCAACGACTGCTAGCATCACTACCATAGTAGTGACATAGACAGAACATGTATCTATCAAATTTATATAACTAGCCATAGCATCACGAGCATGGGACATGCCCGCCTCCTTGAAATTTTGTATATGTATTGTAAATTTTATTTACTTACAGGGATCCCAAGATGTGGTCATTCTTGGAACCCGTGTCGGGTGTTTTCAAATACAAAGCTTCACACAAGTCTCCCTCTCTCTCTACACACGATACAAAAAATAAACTATAATGTATTTCGGCTATACAGTCCCTCCTAGACCTCACACATTAGGGGGCAACTGTTAGCACTGGAATATCATACAGCAGAAGATGACATTAATTAATGTCAAGCCAAAGGATTTACAGGGCAAGAATACATTATGGAATCAAGAAAATATTTAAAATCTCAAAGGCTTAAAGGAAATCAAGTTCGAACTAGTCATAAAATGTTATTTCCATGCATTATCCTTCGAGAAGAGCGCCTTAGGCACACCTTTTTTCCAGATAAGTGCGCATTCCGGAGAGTGGAAAAATGTCACTATCCAGGACCACATAAAAGAAAAGGACAAGTTACTCCTTACATGAAGCCGTCTAAGGACATCCACCAGTGCCTCCTTAAACACTATGTGAGCACACAATGGAATATTTGGAGCACACAATGGACTCATACCTCTCCCTTGGGCAGGGAAAATTTTAAGGATGGAAGTTTATCTTAAAATTTAAAAACTTGGCGAATCTTAGTAGTCCCCAATATGTGAATTGTACAACTTTTGATGTTATTTTTGTAAAAATATTTAGTTTTGTAATCATTTTATATTAGTATATATAAATTTTTGGCGGATTTTAGGGTAAAATATTTTTATACTATAAAATTTGGGCGAATCAATTTTTAAAAAAAATGGGAATTGGCGAATCTTTTTTTTTGGAAAAAGCATGGAAAATTAGCCCACCTGTGAATATTAGCCCCTAAAATTTTCCATGTCCTCAGGTCACCATCCACCATGTACCAAGGGAGGGAAGAAGGACATGAAATCCCCTATATAAAGCCACCATGAGATGAAGAATGGGTGATCACATTTTTATGCTGGCCAGAATTTCCCAAGAAATACCAGCAGTGTGTGACCCAAAGTTGGAGATAGTGGGGACTTGATTGTTTTCCATCCAACAATCTTAGTCCATCACAGCAGAGAGAGAGGGAGCTTGCACCAAGGCGAGCTTGGAAAACAACATCCTTGCATCGTGACCTAGAAGCATTGTCTAGGGGCCCTTTGGCAAGTGGGTAAATTTTCTTCTTCGTATTAAACGCTTAATAAGAAGGGGCCTAGAGCCAAATTTCGCATTATTATCATTTGACTCACTTCAATAGCTTCTGTGTATTTTTGTTTTAGTTTTAGTTTAATTTGAGTATATATTTGCATGCTTTTTCCTCTAGATTGTATGCTTTCGAAATCCACCAGTTTCTACCTTTTACAAATAGTATCAAGGGGTAAACCACACCCCTTAAACTATTGTGATTTCGTACATCCGTGCACCAAATCCACCACAACACGATTGGCGACGCCACTAACATTTTACCAATTTTATGTGGTTGTGCCTTCTTTTGCAGGAGACCTTTGTCTATGTTGGGGAGTGGAGCTGATAGTCCTTTGATCTATGTTATAGTCCCTAGATTCACTTTGAGTGACAGACTGAAGAAGAGCAGATCCTAACTTTTTTACTTGCAGGAATTTGCGCGCATTTTTTCCTCATAGACGTGCAGGGCGCGCGTTCAGTGCTGACCCATGAGCAAGAAAGCGCACCTATCAAGACCTTTTGCGCGCAATTCACAGAATGAGAAATTTATCCCTATATTCTATCTTTTTCTTCTTGGAAGGTTCTTGGAAGCCCCTAATGCATCTTCCAGCACTTGTTGTGATACCCCACAGCTTGTTAGAACTCACTTTTAGCTTCTTTCTGTAGGATTAGAATCAGTTTTTGATTCAAGTTGGTGTTTGCAAAATATTCACATAGTTTAAGTAAGGGGGAAATTAAATTGCATTCCAAACAATTTATGTTTTGCAAATTTCGGTATTCACACCTAGATAACTAGTCCAAGTAAGTCGCCCAAGACCATGCATGCATAGCTAGTTTTCTTTTTTCTAGTGTAGAAATTGTTTAGTTTAGTTCAATTTTTGCATTAGGAATTGTGGGACTAGGACCGAATTGTCTATAGAAGATAAATTTATCTCTAATACCTTTTCACCCTTCGGTGATCCTAGGAAAGCATATGAATGCTCCATATTCACAATTCACCATCTCCTTATAGTTAGTCACATATATTAACTAGGTATATTTGAAAGTGACCCATTATCCACACATGTTTTCCATTTGAGCCAGGAACAATATAACATAGTTTAAATAGGGGTTTCTTGTAAAGGATCAACAATATCCACATGTTAAAACTATGTGCTTGTTCACCTTATGCTCACACACACTCACCCACTAAGCAAAGCAAGACACTTAAAACTAATATAACCAAACTCACTAAATTCTCCCCAGAGGGGCCACAAAAGAATTTATAGCTTAAGTTAGGATCAAGGGGTTAGGTATCCAATAATCCACCTTGATCATAATTAATATTGAAACATATAATTTTTGTATTTAGGGAGCTTCAAATCCACCTATCGGCCCATGGCAAAGAAAACCTGAGCATGGCATAGACCTGATTCAGAGGGGGTTAGGCTTAGGTGCAGTGTGTGCGGTATTGCTTGGGGCTACCTGACCTGGTTGATACTTGGTACTGTTAGATGACTACCAACAAGCTCAAGACTTGAACACTCACATGGGATGGTGGTTCCTAGTGGCCAAAAACTAGGGCATCCTTTACCCTATAGGTGACGGTGCAAGCAAGCGCCAGACCCTCTACCCTCACCTTGGTAGATTCTCTTCAGTTGACTGGGGGCATCGCTGGCTCTTACGGGACGTTGTGCCAACACTCGCAAGAAGTATTCTCAAGGCCGAATTACTTTTGAGTGTGTGAGGATGCAATAGGTTTTCTAGGATTTTGAGTATCATGCACAAACAAACAAAAACCACTTTTCTTCTTGATTGATCACATAAATTAATTTAAAGGGAAATTTTATTTTATTTTCACTTTGTTTTATGTATGTGGCCATAATTTTTCTTTGATCATAGACTCTATCCTCTCAAATTTTTCCAAAACCTACATGGTCGACACCCGAACGGTCCCAATGGAACCTCGTCGATCCAGGCATCTTTTGGACCTCCCCCCATTACCGAGAGGGGTTCCAGGCCTTTTTCCATTTAGGCGTCAAAGGTGGAACACTGCCACCATAATTGGTTCATCCTTCATTGGAGCAACCATATTTGGGAACCGTATTCAGTCTCCCAACACCACACGACACACAACTCCCCCCTCGACCCCTAGGGGGCAGAGGAGTGCATCCCATTCGGGAAGCCAGCTGAATACACAGCAGGGTCCATTGCAAACTAACCCTCGTTCTAATCAGAACTTCATGTCTTCACACATTGCAATGGTGTCACCCTCCCAGTCACCTTTCTTAGCTTCATTAAATCTACTTGATTTAACCAAGCTAACGAATGACCCCATCGCACACGATCCTACATGGCCCCCCATGCCCACGAAACTCCCTTTGGATATACCAAAATTCGAAGGCGAGCAAGCAGAAGACCCATGTAATCATGTAATGACCATTCAATTGTGGTTCTCATCGAACAATATCATCGACAAAACTATTCGATTGAGGTTATTTAAATGCACTCTTACAGGAGAAGTTGTGAAGTGGTACATGGAGAAACCTCCTAATTCACATGGAACCTTTAGCGCCCTTGCTACTGCGTTCCTCACATATTTTTAGTTACCCATTCACCACGATTTGGGAATGGATTTACTGAACCATTTTAGACAAACCCCCATCATCCATATCTCAGACCATATTCATGAATGGAGGTGGCATCACAGTTTATGTAAAGATAAACTCGACAATTGGGTCCTCTTAGTTTGTTCTTGAAAACTCTGACGGTGGAGATTTCAAAGGATGTGGCACAGAAAAACCCCACATCCGAAGAGGATGCAATCAGTAAAGCCCAAAATCTTGAATTGATTTATAAGAAGTCAGGATACATTTAAAACATCCTGCCTAACGCCCCGCACCTGCAAACTTATCAAGGATTTCTAGGTGCGTCGAACTCTGCAGATGGGCTAATTGGGTCAATGACCCAAGGTTACCTAGGCAACAATAGTCAAAACCTCGGTTACACATATAGTTCAACCAAAAACATGTCTCAACCCAGATTTCAAAGTCATCATATGCCTCAACAAAATTTGACTAATAGGGCTTAAGCGTATCACTAGGGAGGACCTTATCCTCCGGCTGAGGGGACCCAGTACATAGAAATAAACACTGATAGAAGAGCTCCCCTCCAATGGCCAGGTGTAAACCCAAGACATCGTTATGCTCAATCCCCAGCACATGACCCACCTACACAAACCAATGCACAAGTGAACTTTGTGTAGCCATCCCAAAACCAACCACACAAGTATAACCAGGAGAACTATCTTCCTAACATGGTAAAGAAAAAATCCAAAAACAAACCAAAAGGGAACCCTAGACAGGGGTTCAGCAGCCAACAACGCCCACCGCAATACCAAGCTGGAGGTAACTCCAACCGAAATCAGGACCAGGAGCCAAGCAATGCCCAACGACAGAGAAAAAGGCCACCTCTTCAAACAAAACACTCCTGTTCGATATGTGGAGAGTACGGGAAATATACTCACCATTGTCCCGATATCCCTGAGCTAAAAAAGCTACAGAGTAACTGAGGATAAGGAGGATCTTCCCAACAACCTGCCATGATACAAGAGCCTTTTCCCCACCAAGGGACGGTCAGCACTCAGTAGCAAAACCTAGACAACTCCGAGAAAATAAGCCATGAAATCTACATGATTGGAGAAGATATGTCTTTCTAAACACAGAATCACAACTATGACACCCCACCAGACACCACGACGTCAGTGGGCTAGTACTAGTGTGCCGATTGCACGTTTGACCATTTCAAAGATGCCTATAGAACCATTGCCAAAGATGGCAAAGGGACCCAATAGATGAGTAGGAAACTATTATAGCATCGTGGACGATTTAGCTTAGTCTCCAACTACTATGTCAGCTCTGGAATTACTAAATTCATGCAATAACAACAGAAATCCCTAATTTCCGCATTAGGCACTATCAACCCTTATGATACGCACCTTCTGGCTTTTCATTTAGACAAATCCACCCCCTATCTTCCTTCCATGGTTGCCTTCCAAATACCAATTTTGGTCCAAAATATCACTATTCACTGCTGAGTCATAAATGAGGGTGCATCAACATGAATCATGTCAAAAAATGTTTGGCAGAAGTTAGGTTCTCCTAAACTAAAAACCTCAGTCATAACGCTTCGAGCATACAATGGTCGTCCCTCGACCCTCGTTCGCCTCTACCAAAATTTCCCAGTCTGTTTAGCCAGAAAGACGGTCAACATAGACATTGAAGTCTTGAACACTCACTTGGATTGCAATATACTCCTCAGATGGAGTTATATGTATGCCATGTCCGACATAGCCTCCTCTATCTTCCACATTATGATGTTCCCCCACGAGGACCACATTATTATTGTATAATAGTTGACACACAATGAGAAGCGTCCCCTAACCAATATGGATGTAATTCTACCTTATGTAGATACAACCTCTGATGGTCTTTCACAGTACCAATAATATGGCCTTGGCCAAATCAAACCGTCATCCATTCTAGGGTCATTCATGGAGATCCTCCCATTATCCCTGAGGCATCACTCGATGTCGCAGGGGCTCCAGTATGCATGACATCGATATCAAGCACCAAGGCTAGTCAATACATGGACTCAAGTAGTAACGACACCGAGGTATCAGCCACAACAGACTCTCTATCTTACACCGCCTCCCAAACCACTTTCCTCTACCCCCTAGCTGGCTTCGTCTCCAAGCATGTTTTGGCAACACTGGTATTACCCAACATATCATTGGAATTCCTAGTTTGGTACCTCATTCCTCCTTCCAGAATAGGAGCCACCATGTTATTTCCAAAATATTGAAGCCCCCATCAGTCCCAAGGAGCCCCCACCCATCCAAGAAACAGTTGAGACCACCCCCACAAAGGAGTTTCCCATTGCAAAAATGGTGATCATGGCCAAGAAAATTGAGAAGAGAGGAAAGAAGATGGTGAACCCTGCCATTCAATGGGAATCACCAGTCTGCACCATATGTGATGTAATAGGTCATCCTACCCATATATGTCTAGAGCTAGATGAATTAAAACCACTGCTTAGCTCCGAAATAGACATCTCGACGTCGCGTTCTCGTAAAAAGGAACCTACCACCAAAGGTAAATGCAAAGCGCTACATACCAATCATGCATGCACTCTTTATAGCAAATATGGGCACTATACCCACCATTTCCCTAAGATCCAGCGATATAGGGATGCCTTACATGCCATCGAGCAATCTTATCAAGAGGATCCCTCCACCCAAGCGTCCGAAAATGAACCTCGTAACATCTTGTACCTACAGGAGGAATGAAGGTCACCAGAAAGAGAGCCATTTGTCCCTCCTCCCCCCAAGCCATGATACACCAACTAGGGATAGGGGAACCTAACTGCTTCATCCTCTTGAGTTATCACGCACGTCGATTATCAAATCTGCGCATCGATTCTACAGACGATTTGATCAAGTATTTTTCCCAAGGTCACCTAGGCAACAATAGCACCATGCACGTTGATTTTGCAGACGATACGATCAGGTATTTGGCCCAAGGACACCAAGGCAGTAGTAATAAATACCCTGGATACTCATACGATTCTACATAGAACATATCACAACCTAGCTATCATGAAATTCACCCCAGAATTCATATACCAACCAGGGACAAGGAAACCGATATCCCCCATTCCCCATACAGAATGGACCTATGGCACAACATAATGCGCTAGTCAATCTAGTGCAAACCTTCCTACGCTCATCAGCAACCATAAAACTAGGATAATTATGACAATCCTCCAAATGCTGCAAAAAGGAGCCAAGGAACAAACCAAAAGGGAGATCGTAGATAGGGGGAAGTAATCGGAAAATGCCCCCCATGATCTCAGTCTGGGGGCAACCCCAACTGAAATAAAAAATAGGATCCAAGTAAAAAATCCCAAGTGAATAGAGGAGATGCCACACATTCACACTCCCAAAAAAATGATTTTTCAGCACCGACAGGTATTCCCTCTCTCATCTTCCTTTTTAAAGCTCATGAATTTCAATAATATTTGATAAAAAGAAGATTCTTTCACTTGAGGTAGTTTTTTTTGTAGGAAAAGCCTGCAAACTGTCCACAATTTTATCTCCTGAAAGTTCCAAAGAAGGCATCACTCTACCCCCAGCATGATAGAGTGCCAGAGGGCTTTGCATACCCTGACATCATTTCTCCATCAGAAAGACACTATAGGGTCCTCATATCCGACCATGTTTATCATCACCTCACACTGCACGTGATAAACATCTGCGTTGGTTGGTAGAGCCTCCCCTCCATGGCGCTCATCACCCACAGTAGACCATATATCACAGAAAAAGTGATGCCATGGCCATACCACTTTAGTCCAGGAAGCACCTCATGCCCATCCATTCACCATGCATAAGGTCAAGTTTACCATACAAGCTGAAGCCCCCTTACCAGATGACCTGGTTGTACAAGCAGATCAAAAGCGCACCACAACACCTTGCATTTGGCCCACCATACCTCCACCAGCATAATCCCATCTGCGACATTTTTTCATCCACTTCATCAAACCTGCATATATACCAACCAATGGGACCCCCACCCTTAGCAAAACACCTTCCTCACAAAATCATTGAGCGAACATTTTAATGTTTTGAAGTACCCGTCTTTGTGTTTTGTACAAACCAAACACCATTATTTTATTCTTTTGGTAAGTGTACAAAGACCAAAAATGGTGCACTTTTCCCCTCCACCCTCTCATTTTATCTTTTCTCCCATGGTAGCAGTCCATAATCCCCCTTGGTTGGAGTATTTCACCCCCACACATGCCCCATCATGACATTCATAGCCGGTTTACACCCGTCGTGGAAGTCCTACCGACTCTGGGAATTTTCCCTTCAGAAATAACTATGACTTTCACCAAGCTGCTTAAGTATACTCTGACCTCGAGCCACTGAATCCCCACCATCAATTTCCAGTCATCAATTGACAACATGGCTATGTTAAACCCATCACATCCAATTCCCCAACCTCTTAGGTTGGCAACCCATGGTTCGGTTGAGGCTTCCTTCTTTTCAACCTTGATGCTTCTTTTCCAAAAAGGAAGCGGTACCTTGGATCACCCCTCGCCATGCAAAGGGGCATCCTCAGGTGGCACTTTGAGAGACATAATTTTCCATAGATTTCATCGATCCTTCTGAAATTTGACTACGACAAAAGCTTTCATGTCAATATGGTATCATAACTTACAACCATTGCACTTTGATCAGATCCGTCAAAGACCCATGCCTCCATAAGCGTCTCTGTCAACAATGCTTACACGAGAAGGTCCCAGCGAGAACCTATGTGTACATTGCGCAGTTATATGCCATACTAGGTTTAGGCATATGGGTACCACATTCCACCTACCGTCAAAGAAAAAATGCCCCTGAGGGCGTCAGCAGTCGTCGTCAACAACCGCCAACATCACTACCATTGTAGTGACATAGACAGAACATGTATCTGTCAATTTTATTTAACTAGCCATAACATCATCAGCATGGGACATGCCCTCCTCGTTTAAATTTTGTATATGTATTGTAAATTGAATTTTCTTGCAGGTATCCCTTAGACGCTATGATTATTAGAACCGGTGCAGGGTGTTTTCAACTCCAAAGCTTCACACAGGTCTCCCTCTCTCTCTACACACGATACAAAAAATAAACTATAATGTATTTCAGCTATACAGTTCTTCCTAGACCTCACATGTTAGGAGGCAACTGTTAACACTCAAAAATTGTACAACATAAGATGACATTAATTAATGTCAAGCTAAAGGATTTATAGGGCGGGAAGAAATTATGGAATCAAGAAAGTATTTAAAATCTCAAAGGTTTAAAGGAAATGAAGTTTGAACTTGTCATAAAATGCTATTTGCACACATTATCATTTGAGAATAGTGCCTTCTGCACATCTTTTTTCTCAATAAGCGTGCATTCCTGAGAGTGGAAAAATGTCACTATCCGGGACCACATAAAAGCAAAGGAAAAGTTATTCCTTACATGAAGCTGCCTAAGAATAGCCACCAGTTCCTACTTAGACACTATGTGAGCACGCAATGGAATATTTGGAGCACACAATGGAATCATACCTCTCCCTTGGGTCACCATCCACCATGTACCAAGGGAGGGAAGGAGGATTTGAAATCCCCTATATAAAGCCACCATGAGATGAAGAATGGGTGATCACATTGTTATGCTGGCCATAATTGCCCAAGAAATACCAGCAGTGTGTGCCCCGGAGCTGGAGATAGAGGGGACTCGATTGTTAGCCATCCAAAAATCTTATTCCATCACAGTAGAGAGAGAGGGAGCTTGTGCCAAGGCAAGCTTGGAAAACAACATCCTTGCATCGTGACCTAGAACCATTGTCTAGGGGCCCTTTGGCAAGTGGGTAAAATTTCTTCTTCACATCAAACGCTTAATATGAAAGGGCCTAGAGACACTATTTGCATTATTATCGTTCGACTCCCTTCAACAGCTTCTGTATATTTTTGTTTCAGTTTTATTTTAATTTGAGTATACATTTTCATGCTTTTTTCTCTAGATTGTATGCTTTTTAACTCCACCACTTTCTTCTTGTTACCAATAGTTTCAAGGGGTAAACCACACCCCTTAAACTGGTGTGATTTCGTACATCCATGCACCAAATCCACCACAACAGTCTTATTTCATGACTTTGATACGATGATCCACTATGTATTCTTCAACTTTTTATATACACTTACGAATACATTTTGGATCCACTTTATACTTGATTAGTAGACATTATTTACTACTTCTAATCATGGGTATTCCTACCTCAAACATGATTTCTGTTTCTGACTCCTTCCATAGGTATTCAATCGAATGGAATCTGGTGATCTCCTCCTCAATTTTCAAATGACTCCTCTCTTTATACAAAATATATTTCAACCATCATGTTCCCCTTTTGAACTCATATATGAGGAGGCATATGTTGTAGCATAATTCAACACTCTTGAAGGCTTGATGCTCTTTTATGGCCCTGGGTTGTCCCTTTTCCCATGCATACTAGACTTTATATTGAAAAAAAATATTTCAAAATTAATACACGACTCTCACCACACTAAATCTCATACATACACCGGTCCCATAATATTGTACCCTTGTATACCTTTTAAAATACAGAACTGTAAAATAAAATATTATTTCTCGGGTGGGGTTTATAGGTTTTACTAAGATCCAACCTATAGGAGCTCTTGGCCTAACTGAAATAGAAAATTTTAGGTGGTATATATACACCCCATTGGGTAGGCCTAATTACAACAAGAGAAAGGATATTAACACTATTCCTAATTTCTTCAATATCAAGTTCATTTTTCTCATGCCTCATGCACTCTTAGTCTCTAGGAAACCCTAGTTTGCTTTGCAGAGATGCTCAAAATCCTTATATAGAATATTATTTCACTTGTTAGAGAGGTTTTCTTCATGCCTTAGATAGATGGATCTAGAGAAAGGCTTCGTCTGTGCATGGGGGTTTCACTTAATGAACCTATGACATATCACATGTGTTAATGAAATATTAAAAAATACCCTTAATTTGACTATATATTGGAAAACACCTCTAAAATTTACATTATTTAACCCCTACCAATATGAACCCAATACACCTTATCAATTTAAAAAACCCATACTTTCATAAGATATTGTAGGTATCCATTTTTTCATTGACATTTTTTGGACCCCTTTATATTTTTTCATTAACTTTGAGCTCCATTTTTTATATATACCAATATAAAAACCCTTTACCCCTTATATATTCCCCAATATATTATGTGATTATTTCCTCAATATAAATCCCTCAATATGAATGCACGTGGTATGGTATTTCTCCCCTAGTGAAGCCCTTGTGTGTCGGTGCCTTTTGTCTAGATGAGGTTGTACCTTTCATGCACTTATTGTTGTTAATCAAAAGAAGCTCATGTCTTGTTCCTAATATGTTATTTTCTCATGAATGATATTTTATATGCTTATATATGATGATCTAACATATATTTTATATGCACATTGAATTATCTATCATTTCTATGTTTATGGGATTGACTTGCAGGTTTTCTAGTCTTGGAGGAAGCACAAGGTTTGGATCCTACGGGAACATCATCAATCGTACCACCTCTTAGTTTGTATCCAAATCCAAATTTGATCAATCATATGTTTGTCTTTCTTGTTTGAGTGCTCCTTTTTTATTATCTTTTTCTTCTTTAGTGAGGCTTTCAACCCTTGCCTTATTTAATTTCCCTGCCAATAATGAGAGAATGATATCACTGCCCAAAAAACTCTATACAAAAAGGCCATGAACGGATCCTCATAAGAATTTTTATAAACAAGGCCTCTATTTTATTTAATATCCATTATTTTTCTTCAATTTAATCCTCACATGCAACCTTTGAACTCTCACCTTTTAATTCTCCTAATTTCCATTATTTTCTATAAATAAATGTGAAATAATTCCTCTTTTCTTTTTCAGTGATTTTTAAATTTCCTTTTCCAATCTCCTTAGCCATAATAAATGAAAATGAATACCCACTAGGCCATTTTTCCCAAAATTCATCTTGGAATATGTGTTCGATCACCTTGGTATTATATTTTTCACATGGAAATTTAACTAGGGGCTATTATAGAACCCCCCCCCCCGGGGGAACACTATCCTCAGTGTTCAATGACATCTTAAACCAGGAAGCCATAGAAAACAAAACATACTACTAATGGAGGATGATAACATAGCTCATTGTATCATTTACAATGATCACTGTTGAAAGCATGGAAATCATGTCATTTATTATATATTTATAAAAAAAATTATTATAATATTTACAATAACAACCACATACTTATGCTCATTTTATTCTATCCAAAAATAACCATATTGTTTATTGAGTATAAATCTAGTTCGATAAAATATTTACAATAATATATACATATACACATATGCACATTTTCTCAACCCAAAAATAATAGGATATGATGCCTACATCAGTAACAAGGGAATCTAAAGGCGCACACCTCCACCCTCAAAGAAATCATGGGATTCACCTCCTTCCAAAGAAGTGCAAGATCCACTACCAATGTGAAAGCTACATCCAAGGTCCAGTACTATAATCCTGCATTGTTGTGCTCTCAGTGAATATTTATTGACTCGTTTTTCTAGGGAACTCTCCCAATGTGCATATGATTCCCTCTACTAATGTTATTGAAAAAAAAAAAATTCTTGACCTTCCCTTCTCTGCTACATAATCCCTTAGGAAATTCGGTAACCCACTCTGTGTAGTCACTCACCTTCCAATTTCATTGGACATCCCCTTCTCTGCTACATAATCCCTCAGGTGACCCCTTCCTTGGAAATTTTTCCACACATAAGAAGTCCAAAATCCTAGGAATATGCCTGCCTCAAAACCATCACATTGGTCATAGCATGCTCATTGAAATTAATGGATAGTATTCGGTACCAATGTTCCAAAATTTCCCTACTCCTGATGTGGTTTACTAGAATATTGTTTCCTGTTTTAATTACCATAATTGTTGTAGCTAAAATTCTTGCAGTTAGTTTCAAACACCCAAATAAACTTTTTCATGCTCTCTTGTGCCAAGCACATAATTCCCATTATATTCAAAATAAATTGAAATATATTCAAATCATACCTCATTGGTAGCTCATCAATAAGGTACAATTGCAATTTTGAATCATGAAACATGTACACAACACCACATGCACGCCATGTGGACAACACCACATGTACATAGCACCACATGCACGACATGTACACATCACCACTTGCTCAAAACAACCCATCTACAACATTTACACAACACCGCATGGACACATCGTCATATGTACAAGCATGCACACAACACAATATTTACATAGCACCATATATAAAATATTCTCACCACACCATATGTACACATCATCGCATATGAAACATGCAAAAAGTAGCATATGTAATAAACACTACATATCCAAAATGCACACAACAACATATGTACATAGTACCGCATATCCAATATGTGCACAACACGATATATACACAACACTACATAAATAAAATTCACACAACATCATACATAAACAACACGACGTATAGAAGCTATACATATCACCATATATAGACAACACTGCATATACAAGATGTACATATCTCCAAATGTACACATCACTCCATATACACAAAATCATAGGTACAATATATACACAATAGTATGGCTAAACATCTAAAAACTATGTTGTCTCTACTAGGAAACCTTTTTTCTAATGTTTTTCCATTATATGTGCTTGTCCTAGCATGCCACAAATCACACTACTTTCATTTTGCTGATGTATCCCTCAACATTACTTGTCCATAACATGAATATTGACATAGTATAATCACATAATATCAATTCATATCCACATGATACTAACCTCATATATCTGTCATGGATACTCTTCCCACATGATTCCTCATAAGACTAAGAACCTCTTCATGCCATTCACCTGTATAAGCAATCATTCCTCCACAAGAGTGATTCATGATGACCCTGTTAGAAAACGACATACATGCATACATATATACATATAGACATCAACATAAAAAAATCATGATCCTTGACAACCAAATCATATAATGGCATACATACATACATACGTACATATATATAATCAGTATCATAAATCAATCATGATCCCTGAAAACCCTATTAGACAACCAAATATGTACATACATATATATACATATATAAACATCATCATAATCATAATCACAACATAGTTACCAGATATAATAAGGTTAATGTTAGAGAACTTGCTTTGTCTATGCACAACATACACAACATTTAGAACAACATTCTCCAACTTATTCAACGCATATATTACCTCAATCCCATTTACTTTACTGTTGCTACTACCTTTCTCACAATTGTTCTTACATCATTCATTTATCCCAGTGGACCCAAACAATTTCAACAAGCTTCCATACTCTTTCCTTCATCTTCCCTTATTCATCAACCGAGCTTCATTCAAGTCTTACATTACCAGTTGGGCTTCATCCAGATCTTCCCGAAATCCATTAGCTTTCCTCTTTCTGAACCAATTCCAGATATTCTCAAAAAATAAAAGGAAAGAATAAAATAAAACAGGAATAAAACCATGACAACCAATAAAAATATGACACCATAGACAAAGTGGCATGATCAAGCAGTAGACATAAAAAAAAAGTGAAAATAAAGTGCAAGAAAATTACAAAATACTAAAAACAAAGAAATAGAAACAAACGCCATGACTCAACCCCATGGATTCCCAATGCTTCCAAGGGAAATATCAACCTGAGCCTTCTCCAAGATTTCATGGCAGTCTATTTTTCCATGCAATCCTGTACATCATATTGCCATAAAAACATAACTATTAGTGTATAAATTATACCATTTATCTTACCTTGTTGTGCGAAGCACACTGACTTGTAACTGAACATGTACATAAATCGCCTCTCAAGCAACTCCCATTACTTGACGAACCCAACCATAATGAAAGCTAGTTTTTATACCTATCAGATACATGTTCATGAATATACAAACTATCCACATAATTTACAATGAAATCAAGGTTAAGAAGAATTCCTGTATGAAAAATGCTCATTTTTTTGGAATCACGGTTTCCAAACATATCCAAAGGAATTCTCACCCAATTATTTTCTTTTAAATTTTACCTTGCTTCATTTGAGTCTTATTACATGCTATCACATCACCCAACCATTAGTTATATATAAACAAATCAACTGTTACTTTTTCACGATAATGCCAATCGTGTTTTAGTACAACTATTCCCACTTGTCAATCACACATTCCAAATATCAAGAAAACATATCTATTAATTTGAGATCATAATTTACCAAGACTAATAATCATGTCATAACCAATTGTCAACTCATAGTCATTAGTCATAATACTACAACTAGCACCCAGTTACACTCAGGTACATATTGATTATCTCTACACATAATGTGTTAGAAAAACTGCCTTAAAATAATATCATTCCTTCATTTAATATTATAGACACATAATCATATCACGCAATTAATAAAACATTCAAAGAATATGTAAACATACCAGCAGATGAAATAATCAGACTCATACCTCAACATATCTCATGGGAGGCTATCACATCTTCACAAGTCAATCCAGATTAGGGCTACACAATATTACAAGTATATCAACTCATACCTAAACATCATTGGCATAGCCATCTGCATAAGCCAATCTATATTAACACTATACATATATCATCTAGACCTTAAATTCAATGGCCATAACCATGATGCATATTGCCGCAATGCATATAACACAAATTTTTTATTTATGACTATCCGACGCATATGCATATGACCACATTGAACAACTAACATTTATCATGCACATAATCACAACAATGATACAATAATAGGCATGTACACAACCATAATTCTTATAACAACCATTAACCAACATAGCTACATTCCGAAAATACAAGCCTATATGGCAATATGATCTTACGTTGAGGTCCAGTGCTCCGAAATTTCTCTAATAATCCACTTCTCCTGATCTATCTCATCTAACATATGGACATCATAACATACCAACAACATAAGAATGACACAAACTACATAATGACCACCGTGATGCATGCATAACCATAACTATGAAAATGCATGCATTATAACATATAGACACTCACATGCATAAAAAATGCATATACAACTAACATGCATTCATGAGAAACTCGTCGTGACATCAACGCCATCAAATTCTACATGACAATGAAATTTTAATAATGACCATTTCCATGTGTACATAACAAGTACATATAAAACCTACATGCACGCATGAAAACCACATTCCGCACATCCAATCCAAGGGTTCAGAGATGCTCTGATACCATTCTATGGTATCATATATCATGTAAAGAGAATTGGAACCAGACACCACCTAAAGAGAACGAAACCCAATCTGATACCACTCTTTAATGCCCTCATCCAAAACTTACCCAAGTTTACCAGTGCACTAGGGTTAATATGCAATGAAGAGTTCCTATGATATGATTAAACTTTTATATCACCTTAAAGAAGTGGAATAAAAAAAATAAAACCTTACTAACATTCCTTAGGTGTTACAAGAGCCACAAGGGATAAACCACCCTTCCAGGTGTCCAAACCCTGATTTGAATTTCCTTTTCACTGATATGCACTCCCAGTTTGATCGAAATCTGGATTACGGAAAAAACAAAAAAAATCTCAAAATATTCAAAGTGCTAAGAATTGCACCAAACCCAAATGACATCGACCGGTCCATTGCTAGGAATCCAGCGCAACTTGTTTTGTCAAAATTGAGTTCGGATGAAGAAGTTATAGTCTATTGATCTTCGTTCATAACATTCGAAATTTCATAAAAAAAAATCATAAAAAGTACAGGTTGATGACATGGAAGCCCAATCAGCATGTAAGGAGTCTTCTTCAATTTTTTCCCAATGGGACTATGACAAGTGTCACTGCAGGATTCGCCAGTTTCGTTTGATAAGGTGAAATTTCCCAGTGTCCTCGTAAGGTCATCCTAAGGTTGAATTTGATTTCTTTTTTTTTTTATGTAGGAGGATATCGCAACCAGGGGCTGCCATGTGGCCCCTCTGGTGGACCCTCTCCATCTCCAAGGATTGAATTTCATTTCATATGCTAAGGTTCGGATTAATTTTATGGTGGAGGTGCATATTTCCAAAGTCTGAAGGTTAATGCATTTCAAAGGTTGGATGGTGGTTGAAATATTTTATATGGTTGGAATATCATTTAAACCTAAGTCTGAACTCTACGGTGTGGTGGCACTCAAACCTTGGTTTATGGCGCAATTTAATATGTCAATGTTCTAAACAGAAAAGTTGGAAATGAATCTCCTCTAGTACTGTACTGCACCTAGAAAATTACGGACCTTTGTTACATTGGTAGGCTTAGGCCATTTTATAATCACCTCAACTTTGCAAGGGTCTATTTTTAATTGAGCATTACCGAAAATATGACCTACGTAAACCAAAGAGGTTTTCCCGAACTCACACTTTGACAATTTTACATAAAATTCTTCCCTTTATAATACATGAAGCACTTTCTTTACATGGGATACATGTTCATCCCAAGTTCTACTAAAGACAAGAATATCATGTAAATACACAAGAACAAATTCATCAATGAAAGGCGTAAAAATATCATTCATGACCCTCATGAATGTGGCTAGAGCGTTGCACAGTCCAAATGGCATCACCATCCATTCGAACAACCCCTATTTGGTCTTGAAGGCAATTTTCCACACATCCTGATATGAAATTCGCCTGGTGATAACCACTACACAAATCCAATTTAGTGAAATAGATAACATCCTTTAATTTATCTAGAAAATCATCAATGTGAGGGAGAGGGTATTCATTTTTCACTGTGATTTTTTTTAGCACCTAATAATCGATGCATATCCTCCATGTGCCATATTTCTTGGGTACTAATGCAAGTAACAAGCCGCAAGGAGAATTACTTGGCTAGATGACCCCTTGGTTCAATAATTCTTGTACCTGATTTTTGATCTCCTCCATTTCGATACATGACATCTTGCACATACCAATATTTGGAAATGGAGCATCATGCTGGAGATGGATCTCATGTTGGATTTCTCATTTTTTAGGCAATCCTATGGGTTCCTGAAACAACTCATCATAGTTATAAATAGATTCACATAATTATTTTTTATGAGCCGGATCACATTTTCGGAAAGCTTTAGATGTTTCTGCATCTTTTTCTCTCACAACCATGACAAAACACCCCTTGCTGGAATTCACCAATCTCTTCATCTATCCTGTACTTACAAGACTGGCACTGATCTTGGTTTTATGAGCTCTTACAATATACTCTACCTCATCTTTTGTGATTTGGTATTTATTTTCATGTCGAAAGAAAACTTCTTTTATGTCATAAAGATAGGGACTCCCTAACACAATACCACAGATATCCAATGGTATGACATCCAGTTCTACTTCATCCACTTGTTTAGAAGCAATTAAAATTTTAACCTTACATTTCTTGGTTACATTTATTTTTACTTTGTCATGTATCCATCCAAGCGGATAAGGTTTCAGGTGAGGCTTATCTTCTAAGCGTAACTTTTTAACCAAGGATTCTCAGATTAAATTTTCTTGAGAGCCTGAATCAATTAGAGTTTCTACTTTTGTACGATTTATGAAAACTCTAATATGAAACAACTCAATTATCTTTCATTCATTAGGAATAGGCTCATATGTTGAACTAGTGCTTCCATGAGATTCAGAATTAACATGAAGGGAAGAAGTACCTTTTATGTCTTTTGTTGTGATCAATGCCTCATCGCTAGAGTCAGATCCAAGGTCTTGCTGCGTAGTTTCTACCATATTTTTCCTACCCTTTACATCATATCTCTTTGGATTATTTTCTGGGTACAACTTCCAACAATGATCGTTGTCATAACCTTCCCTTTTGCAGTGAGTGCAATAAGGCTTTTCTCCTTCATGTTTCTTCATTGATGCCGTCATATTTTTTTGTCCCTTTCCTTTCGCCTTGAATTTTCCATTTGAAGGTCTGAAAGGTTGTTTCTTTGAATGATCATCTTTATCATTTCTGCCCTTGTTTTAAAGATGAATGGCCTTTACACTGGCTGAGTCAATAGTAGTAGGTTCAAATATTAAAAATGAATTTCTAATGTAACTATGTAATGACCCAATATACTTAGTTACCACTTCAAGTGAATCTAATGAAATGCCCAAACTTAGTGGTTGTTTTCTGAATTCATCGGTAAAGCTTTACACGTTTTGGCCTTTGCCTTTCCTTAGGTACTACCACTCCATTAGTTATTTTTGCTTATAACCCAAGGGATAGAATTGATCTTTAAGTGCAACAATAAAATTTGACCATGAGGAAAGAAGGTTACCCAAATTACTGCTGCCTTGAAGTTTTCTCTCCCACCTGATGAGAGCGGTGCCATTCAATCGAAGAGAAGCCAACTAAACCTTTCCCTCATCATCCACAATCTGCTGAATACTATAGTAGATTTCACTCTAGCTAATCCAGTTGCTAATCTTATCTACATTACTTTCACTGTTATATATGGGTAGATAAAATTTGACATCTAATTTAAAGAAATTTTTATTAGATGCATTTCCTCAATTCCTATGACGATGGTCAAAAGAGGAGGAAGAACTTTCACTCGTTGGAGGAGAAGGATGTGAATCTCCTCCATTATCTCCATGCCTTAAAATTTATCATTCTAAAGCATTCTCCCCTGGTTTCTCTAGTCTCTCAAGTCTATAGAACAACTTCTCAACCCGATCTGCCATGGTGTAGAAGGTCTTGCAGAAGTTTAGCTCCTCCTCATTTTAAACATCATCATCCATGTTTCTTCTTCGATGTGCATGTCCCTCTTTGGGATCAAAAGAATTTAGTGTCCCTTAGCCTCTTTGTAGCCTCTTTCTAGTTGACATACAAACATGCATTTCACATCTACAAATACCTTCTTTGATACCACTTGATCCAAGGTCTTTCCTTTGGGATGTGTTAAAAAATTACATGTAAAATTGCATCTTAACCATGAGACTTTAAAGGAATAAACATAAGAAGGGAGAAGCACATAAAATCATGTAAGAAGACATAGAATTTATATTAGAGTTTTTCCAGGAGGGACTATGTCTCCAGGCCCTGCTCAATAAGTGGGGAGGCCCTCTTTCATTAAGTGGCAAATAAAATGAAAGTACAAGAATCAAATGCAAAAATACACCCTTATACCTCCATAGCTGAAAGTGCCCAAAAATTAGGGACCTATGATGAATAAATGGACAAGACAGTTGGATTCATGGCGTCGAGAGGTGAAAAATCCATATAAAATTTGTCTGATTCTGAAAAAGTGAAAATTTGGCCCCTCTGGAAAATGGCTAAGTTCATGGTTCTGCCCCCTTCCTACAAAGCCCTCATGATTCCACTCTGTATTGTATTGTATGTCGCTCCTAGCCTACTTCAGCACACTTATGAAATATAGGTTTATATATTAGGAAGGTGGGTGGACTCCCCAAGGAGTTCGCTCGCTGAGTTGGTTTCAGATCTAGATTTGAGTGAGGGGGTCGGTTTGTCAAACCACGCCCCTTCCGTAATAAGTCAAAATATATTGAATTAAACTATGGCATGTTTTTTAAAATAACCAACATACATTTTAATATAAATTGTGGCCCACCCCATATCTTTTTTGGCCATATGTATATATATAGCGTGTGGGTTGGGGTCACGAGGTCACGACCATTGGCCCAACGCATATTTAATATATGGTGTGGTTATGAGAATTGGGGTCTAGCAGGGTAATGTCCATCGACCCCTAATATTATATTAGTTTTTTGTTATGACCATTGAGTAAGGCAGTGGTCATGGTCTGCCCTGCCTTTTTTTAATATTTTTTTTATCCTTTAAAATAACCCGCCATTTGTTATTTCTTTGGAAATTGACCGAAGGAGTCAATTTAACCATCCCACAATTTCACCAGGAATCTAGCCAGAGTTGGCCAGAATCCCATGGCCAAGTTTCTAAAAAATTTTCACCTACTTAAGCTGGCGCATCACCAAGTCAACCCTCAAACTTTGACTGCTTGTAATATCCCAAAAGGGAGAATGCAGTAATACTCAAACACAATATAAGAAATACAACTAAGTAAACAATAAATCTCTAGAAAACATCAGAATTTACAGAGAAGGTGAGCCATTTTATTATATAGGATAAGTTTCAGTTTCATGATGTACAAAATACGAGTAGATCTAGCCAAAGAGATGGCCTAGAATCACCCTGAAAACATGCCACAATAGGCATTGCGTAACTGGAGAGCTGCTAGAAGAAAATATTGTATTGTCCCTTCATCAGGATATGAATATATGACTGTAGGATGAAAAGTAAAATGCAAATATACTGAAATCTGGAGCTCTAATGATTCCAATATTGAACATCTGACCAATGTGATGGATTCCCAAGATAACCCAGAAAGGATTTTCCAGATCTACAACTTTGGAAAATCACCCTCCTAGGGCTTGATCCTTTATCTACTGGGATTACAGATCTGAAGCTAGATCTGACAAATATATGGCTGAAATATGTCACAAGATCATATCTAGGCTTAAGGGGTTGATCCCTCCTTCATATCTACAAGCTAGAAGCTCTAGATCTAGCTTCTCAATCCTGCAATGATGATTACAGCTGCTGCAACACAATTGCTCATAAAAACTTTGTTGTAAGGGAAAGAGAGGCTCTATGCATACTAAAATATGCTGCAATAAACTCCAGGCTGATGGAAATACTGATGGAATGGTGGGGGGATGATCCCTCACAATATTACTAGCTGAAATGTTAGTAACTTCCTTCCTCCTTTTGGATTTGCAAAATGGACAGTGTAATTCCTGAAGGGATTACTGCTGCTAGGAGGTAAATAACCTTTGGCCTGATGCCAGATCTAATATGAAACTCTAGTAATGCTTATCTTTAAGCCCAAGGTGATAGGAATAAACCTTCACGAGTTCTCCAGCTGAAATACTGAAGACAACCTCCACCTTCCAAGCTGATCTTCAGAAATCTGCAATTTGTGAATATGGATGTTCTACAGAAAGTAGGAAAAGATATGTGGCACCAATGCCTAATATATAATGAAGCAAAATACTCTTTCCAGTGCTGCTCAAAGAAAGAGGTGGGATTCTTGACCAGGAACACCCTATGCTAAACAACACTTGCAATCTTTAGTAAATAGCCAAACAAAGAAATGGAATGTCACATGAGAATTCCAGATCTAAATAGATCCTCAACATCAATAATCTCAAGCATGTCTTCATTCTTTCCTTCATCTTATTTATATAATATTTGGGCCTCCCCATGCCTTGGTCCTCATCTAACATGTGTTTTGCATATGGACAAGATCCTCCATGTTTTATTACACTGTCTATGCAAGTCATCCATCATGTCTAGGTGAAATGTACACCCTCTCCATCATGTGTGCATTAACTGCACAACTTCCTCCATAATCTCATCATGAATGCTCCATGATCTTCTGTTTCATCTCTTCAAGATCTTAGTTGATTGTTTTAACCTCCATGATCTATCTCATTAATGAGACACGATCTCTAATTCCATTCACATTAGTAGTTCCTCAACTACCTCATTATGTAGATCTAGGCTTAATTAATCCACATTCACACAGAAAAAGTGGATATTTATTCATATTTAAGATTATGGGTCCATCCACCTTTTTATTTGCTTAATTTATTAAGAAAATCAAGAACTCTAATATTCCAAATATGATGTGAAAATTTGGGAATATTACAGTCCTCCCTGGAAAAGTGTTGCTTGTCCTCAAGTAATTGTAAAAGTGGATGCTACAGCAAACATCCTCCCTCCAAATGGCATCCTTATGTGGAAGGTATCCCCATCTGTCACAATGTGCTATGCATGTCCAGCTCCAAATCTGCCTCTCTAGAATGTCTAGAATGGCCTCCAAATGAAAAGTTAGATACCCTTCCTCATCAATGAATCTCCATGTGGCAACCGTATGATGACCAAATTTATCCTTTATACATGAGGTACATAAGATAAAGTGGTTCATTCCCAAAATGGAAAGTCCCAATTCATGAATTATATCTCCAACCCATGATACATAGAGTAGATTACATACATCAATTCCCTCATCGTTAGCCACGTTGGACATGTAGGAATCAAACATCACATCATCATAGTGAAAAACAAGAAGTAGAGACATGGGAAAATATGAACAATGTCGACCCATATTATCCTAATAAAAACCAACGCAGCAAAGCCTCCTACTGCCATGCTAGATCATCATGAAAAAAATTAAGAGAGCCATACTCTCTCAAAATAAGCCACCGCAACAATGCTTCTTGTTGCCATGACAAATAATCAATGATAAAATGAGAGCCATACTCCCTCAAAATTAGTCATCTCAACAATGCCTTTTTTTTCCATGCCACATCATCATTGTACCAAATGTAGTGGCCATATTCTCTCAAGAGGAGCCACCTCAATAAGGCATCTTGCTGCCCCATCACATGATCATCATACCATGTACAATGACCATAATATCCAAAGAGAATCCAACATTGTAAGGCCTCCTGTTGCCATCCTCCAACAATTTCATGCAATGTATGGGAAGAATTTAGCCCATACTCTCCCAATAGTAACCAAACCAACAAGGATTCTTACTGCCTCCTTGAATTATCATGATGCAAGTCATGGAGAAAAAATATAGTAATGGACATGTGAGATGTCTCATCGACATAATATAAACAAGCTCCTTTATGCCACATCTTGTGCGAGAAATAATTTCTCCCAAACCCAAGTACATACATGAACATGAGATACATCCCAAATAGAAATACATGTAAATACATGAGACATATCCCAAACAAGAGTAAATCCATGGACATAAGATATAACATGTGATTTCTAAACTCTCATCTCAACAAACATAGTAACCATGCCTTTTTCTTATGCATTCTACCATTGAGACATAAGGCATGAGACAAGAAAATATGAACCTTTGGGTAGTAACCATACTCACCCAAGAGCAACCAGTGAAACCATGCTTCTTGTTGCCCTGTATTATAGATCTACAAGTGGTTTGGCAACCCCTTGCTCCATACTATCAACTATTCATTACAATGTGGATGATGGATCTCATTCTACAAAAACTTGTTATCCTCCCATTGTAAGACATCAACCTTCTCAAACTATTGAAGAACCTTGAACTCCATGAAATTTTGAAGTGCACCTCGAATGACATCTCTTGTGGGACCTTCTTCTCATCCATGGCCTTCCAAAAGAAATGAGTTTTTGGATCTGCTACAGGTATAAGTCTCTCTCTGAGCTGTGAGATGCTCATTGAGAAAGTGTCATCAAGAAAAGAGAAAAGATTTCTCATATCAAGATGTCTATCATTCACCATCTTGTCCTCCATTGCTTCATGAGTGAATCTACCATCAGAATGGTCTAATAATAATCGGGCGTCTTCATTATCACTGCTACTAAGTGACAGTGTTTTAGATATACAAGGTAATACATATGTTGTCTCAAAGCAAGGTACAATAATGATCTCATAACTATTCATTGTACATAGGATCATGCTCATCCCTTATTCTGAAACTATACACTTCAACTCAAGATTTTTAATGTAGTCCATCCATGACAGACTAGGATAGCTTTTCATCTCCTCCTTGATTAGATCAAGGGTACTTTGCACTATGATAGTTTGCTACTTCAAATCAACAGTTTGTTCTAACGCTTGGTTATGCCTTGCCCTGATGGCATGTCCCCAAAAGTTTCAATAAGATCTACTGAAACAATAGGTGATGAATGTGTATGCATAACTTGGAACAAATGATATGTGGGAACCTCTTGATAGAACACAAGACTTTCTCCAACTAGGAAAATAGTGTCTCCCACTGCTGGTAAGAGAGATGGTTTCTCTTGTACCAATGTACCAGTGCTGGAATCTTCCTCCTCTTCCTCATGCATCTCCTGAATCATGCATGGGACTCTACATGTCAAGAGCTCAAGATTAATTTGCAAAGATGCAAGTATCTCTTCTCCAGATGTAAGTATTTTTGTAGCTGGTGGTGAATGTGGTGACTTCTTGTCCAGAGTGACAAGAATGACATCCTCCTTTATTTCCCTAAGAAATGTCTCTTTGTGGCACATCTTTGTCTTCTTCGAATTAGTATTATTCCTCAAATTATGAAAGAAATATGAATATTTAGTCACTTTTGCATGCCCCATGTGACTAAAACACCAATAATTTGCTTCACCTACAAGATGAAGTGTTGTAATTTGGACAGCCTCTTTTTCAGCCACATGATGTAGCATGAAAAATGTATCTAACTCTTTCCTCCAAGCCTTAACAGTGTTTGAGGAAGATCCATCAAATGTAGGAAAATAGAACCTATTGTGCCTCTTCCTTCTATTGCTGCTATAGGATCTTCTTTCTTCCTTGATTTCAAAGAATTCCTGGAGAGTTAGACTTTCTATGAATGCTCTAGATTGTTCCTTGTACTCTTCAAGATACAAATTGAGAGTCTCATGAGTCTCATGTTCTCTTTTTTCTTCATTTCTATACCTCTCACCTTCTCCAAAGAAAGTGGTCATAGTAGATATATGATTCTCCGGTATTATTTTCTGCTGATAGGAATTTCCTGGACCTTCCTCTTCAAATATTATTCTTGGATCTTATGTTTGCCTTTCCTTCTTCATTTGATTGACCTCCTTAGAGATCATGCATGGCTCTAAATAGGGGAGTGGCAAGATCCTCCTTCATGATAGATCTCATCTATTTGCTTCTTCTTCTGATGCAAAAGATGAAGTTTCCACAAGCTTAGACAAATATCATGCTCTGATATCACTGTAATATGCCAAAAGGGAGATTACAGTAATACTCAAACATAATATAAGAACTGCAACTAAGTAAACAATAAATCTCAAGAAAACATCAGAATTTACAAAGAAGATGAGCCATTTTATTATATAGGTTAAGATTTAGTTACACAATGTACAAAATATGAGTAGATCTAGCCAAAGCGATGGCCTAGAATCACCCTAAAAACATGTCACAATAGGCATTGCATAACTAGAGAGATGCTGGAAGAAAATACCTCATTGTCCCTTCAGCAGGAAATAAATATATGGCTACAGGCTGAAAAGGAAAATGCATATCTATGGAAATATGGAGCTCTGATGATGCCAATATTAAAGATCTGACCAATGTGATTGATTCCCAAGATAACCCAAAAAGGATTTTCTAGATCTAAAAAGGGCTTGATCCTTTATCTGTTGGGATTACAGATCTGAAGCTAGATCTAAAAAATATATGGCTAAAATGTCACAATATCAGATCTAAGCTTGAAGGGTTGACCCTCCTTCAAATCTACAAGCTAGAAGCTATAGATCTAGCTTCTCAATCCTCCAATGATGATTATAGCTGCTGCAACACAACTTATCATAAAAGATGCGATGTAAGGGAAAGAGAGGCTCTATGCCTACTAAAATATGATACAATAAACTGCAAGCTTATGGAAATATCGATGGCAAGGTGAGGGGATGATCCCTCGTAGGATTATTAGCTGAAATGCTAGCAACTTCCTTCCTTCTTTTGGATTTGCAAAATGGACAGCGTAATTGTTGAAGGGATTATTGCTGCTAGGAGGTAAATAAACCTTTTCCTGATGCCAGATCTAATATGAAGCTCTGGGAATGATGATCTTTAAGCCCAAGATGATAATAATAAACTTTCACCAATTCTCCAGCTGAAATAATGAAGACAACCTCCACCTTCCAAACTGATCTTTAGAAATCTACAATTTTTGAATATGGATGTTCTACAGAAAGAAGGAAAATATATGTTGCACAAATGCCTGATGCAGAATGAAGTACAATACTCTTTCCAGAGCTACTCAAAGAAAGAGATGGGATTCCCAACTAGGAACACTCTATGCTAAACAACACTTGAAATCTTTGCTAAACAACCCAAGAAAGCAATGGAATGTCACATGAAAATTCCATATCTAAACAAATCCTCAACATAAATAATCTCAAGCATGTCTTCATTCTTGCCTTCATCTTCTTTACATAATTTTTTAGCCTTCCCATGCCTTGGTCCTCATCTAAACTGTGATGTGCATGTGGAAAATATCCTCCATGTTTGACTACGCTATCTATCCAAGTCATCCATCATGTCTAGGTGCAATGTACACCCTCTCCATCATGAGTGCATTAATTGTACAACTTCCCCCATAATCTCATCATGAATGCTCCATGATATTCTGTTTCATCTCTTCAAGATCTTAGTTGATTGTGTCAACCTCCATGATCTATCTCATTAATGATACATGATCTCTAATTCCATTCACATTAGTAGTTGCTCAACTACCTCATTGTGTAGATCTAGGCTTAATTAATCCACATTCACAAACAAAAGTGGATATTTATTCATATTGAGGATTATGGGGCCCTCCACCCTTTTATTTAAATAATTTATTAAGGAAATCAAGAACTCTAATATTCCAAATATGATGTGAAAATTTGGGAATATTACAGTGCTCCTACATACTCCATACAGACTCAGAATTGAGTGTCATTTACACTATTGGAATCAGAAGGAAGAGATATTCAACTTGACACTAAGTTTTCCACATTTCTGACACTGATTTTTGAGCCTTTTTACCTAAGCCACTTGTACTTGGACCTATATGATCCACCTATATCAACTACTGCAAAAATCAGAACTTATTCTAGTTGGTATTGAATTGAGAAATTTATTCTAACTGCGGAATGTAAATTATAGTCCTAATTGTGAGGAACCAAAACATTCCAACTAATTTTGCAAATTTAAAATGTATGGAAATAAATAAATAAATTGAAACCAAACCTCTTCATCAAAATATCAAATCAAATTGAAACTTCGAAGGATTTACAGTGTGTGCAGTTGTAATTTAAAATTTCTATATCCATAATTCATTAAATCACTAAGAGAAAACCATCTAAATTACTGAATGCAAATTTTGAATGGAGTGAATTAAGGAAATAAAATATTTTTGTATTTTGTGAGTTCTCAGTTTTGTTGAAAGCAATGAAAATTAGATGATAATTCGATGAACCAAATATGAGTTAGTTGCATCAATAAACTTGTGTGAATAAAGAACTAACTTGTAATGAACAAAATAAAAATATATTCTAATCTTACATCTCTCTAGTGGGGCCTCATATTGAGTGCAAGTATTCAATCAAAATATCATATCACTTAGCCACGCATTGATCGAAATCAAACAAAGTATTTATATTAATTGAAAAAGTATTAAACACAAAGAGATTGCAAAAATTAACAGTGATAACTACTATATGTAGCCTCGCCTAAGGGATTTTTACACCTTTATTTAATAATTTTATTAAGAGTCATAAGATTAGAGGTAACATTACTAATTTAACATCTATTAAGTGGAATCAAAATAAAAGTATTTATTCTCATGATTTACTCTAGAAAATTATGAGGGATTTAATAAAGCACATCAGCTTCGAAGTTCATTCGATCATTTCCACATATGCTTGACCCTGCCATGAACTACCTTTAAACTTTTCTCATCATTGGATTTTCATAACTAGAGTTGACTTCTGGTTTAACTTCTAGATATCTTGAACCATATGACTTTCTAGATCACCAAGATAGGTGGATATCCATCATGAATATCATCTCACAAAGGAATTTCTTCATTGAAATTATCTTCTTGATTTTTAGGGAGGAGATTTTACCTTTTGTTGCGGCTCTTTTCTCCAAATATTCCACAAAATCATAAATTCGTTGTTGCATTGGATCAATCTCTAGTATATTCCTAGTTAGAATCAGAGTTTAAGGTGATTTTCTATTCCATTCACCTATGATGTAATCTTATTCTTCAAGGTCAAATATTTCTAGAGATTGTATACTTGAGAATTTAGATTCACCTTCTTCTCCTTAATTTTACCTCTAATTCTCCTGTGTTTTGGACACTTTCCCTTTTGTTGGTTTTCCTTTATTCCTTATCCCCTGTTTATTCTTATTTTTCTTCAAGTAGCTTGACACTTCATCTAGCTTTATTTCTTGTAACATTTTATTTTCCATTTTTCTATTTAATCTTTTCCAAAAACTGAGAACGAGGAGTGTCATCTTCAGGAATTTCTAGTGGAGCTTCTAATTCCTCTATTTCATAAAGAGCAGAACCCTTTATTCATTAATGTCCTTAGGGTTAGGGTTTTAGAGTATTATTCATCGGCTCCTTCTAAACTTTATGCTTGTTTCCTCCTCTTGAGCTTCTATAAAATGGTTATGAACTAGAAAAATTCACTGATTATCTCCCTTGGCATCTAAGTGTGCTTCAATGAGAGTTTTAATGAGTACATGATGATAGAGGGCATTGTCGAGGGCTTTTTATTCTCATTTCACACTAGAGGCCATTTTTTAAAGGATACAAAGTAGGAAATATTAAAAATTTATATCATTCCAATCAATGAAATGCATCAGAAGTCAGACATGGTAGAAGAACATGGTTCCAAAACTCCCTTCATAGGTTAATAAATTTTGGAGGAATAAAAATAAATTCCTACATTTAGTTTTCAATTTTTTTGCTAGGATTCCCTGTTTGAAAATAGAAATATCCATACCTGGGTTTATCAGGAATATAATCCACTCTTTCTCCTTGATATTCCTATTTTTGACCCAATTTTATCCATTTCTAGGAAATTTTGTAGCATCTTCCACTATGGACTTTGTAAGTGTGAGTTTGATGCTATAAATTTCTACCTCTACCCCACCAAAATCCCATTCAAAATATTTTCTGACCTCTCTCTCATGCCCATCAAACTTTTCAAATAATTTGAACCAACCCACCTGTTGCAACTATTCTCTAACTCCTGGATATGCCTAGTTAAATTTGACTCTATCGGGCTCTAATCAAACAATGGCACCCATGCTGGGAAGAATTTCCAGTCCTAAACTGTCTCTTTTCGAAAAACATAGTGGAGAAAAATATTAATAATGGTTGACAAAGATGGATGGCTAAGGGTATTGAATGGGGGGTTGAGTGATGGAAAAATAAGGTGCTTGCGTGGTGTTCAATCATAATAGGATTGATTTATGCTTTGCATGATTTCCACGATTTTAAGATATGATTCCATAAGATTGTTAAAATTTAGGCGATATTGAAGAGATTTCATGTAATAGGTCGGATTATAATTATAGGATAGGGTTATAATTATTAGAAGTATAATAGTGGGTAGTGCTATGAGGTATTTTAATTGCTCAAAATTTGTATCATGATCATCCAATGAATTTAAAAATATAATGTTCCTTAAATGAAAAGAAAGTCAACATCCTCCACACTTCATCATATTTATAATTTCCTTTTCTATGGGTTCTAGATGCTTATCTCAATGTAGATTGATCTGGATTTAGAAATTGAAATCAACTGCAAATTTAAGGTTGGATGTAGAATGTCACTGATTCTGTAGTTGTTCATTTTTCAAAATTTTGTTTTTGAATGGAAGAGAGTATTTATTGTTGTTGTTTTTTAATGGAAATTTAAGAAGATTGGTCCTTAAGATTGTTTCTTTGAGATATGAAAAACTACCAAAAAAAGAGGGATAACAAGAGAATGCGAAAGAGATATGGAGTTGTGAAAATCTAAACTTCCAAAATATCTTGGTTTTAAGTCAAGAGTTTTTGTATAAACCTTCCAAATATTTTGGTTTTCATGCTTATACTATTTTTTTAATATGAAAATTAAAATTGAGTTGGAGGGTGAGGAAAAAAATCTCCTTTCTCAACGAACCTGAAATCATAATTATCTTGTAAATATTTGACAAATTCTTATATTGTAAATGGCTTATAATATAACCTTAATCTATTACCATTAAGAAGGAAGGTAAATTTTTCATCATCAATAGTTTTATTTTGACTACTCCATTATCAAAGAAAATATCTATCTCATTGTTGGGTGTGTTTTATATCGTTTCCATGACTAGTCACACGTGCAGACCTATGTATGGTTTTGTGCATGGGTTTTGCACATGGTATTTTGTAGAACTAGTCAAGTGATATGTGATTATGTTCTAATCCATGGTTAATGGATTGAGTTTTATGAATGTTTGAACATGTATATATATGTATTGTAACATTGAAAAGGATATAAAGGGAAATAAATCTAGTATTCCCAGTTTTTGGATCCAGGGGAAAAACTTTGTGTATATTTATTTTATGTTCACACCAATTTTTATTTCTCTGTTTTAAGAATTCGATTGGATATAATTTTTGTACAGGGTGTTATAGGTCAATTTGGCATCATTCTCAATGACCTGGTTAACTTGACACCATCTCCAGGACCAATGAATAGGGTCTATCATCCCCTATAATTTCATTTGCTACATGCCCTAAGACAAAGAACAAGAGAAATCATCCATGACTTCCATTGAAAGGTTTCCAAGATTTGAAGTTTATATTATATCATATGAGAGCTCACTAAAGTTGCCTCTCAAGGGAGTAAGTGCGTTGCATATGTAGGTAACCCCATTGAAGGGTGCTTTGCAAAGCACTTCCTGACATTCATAGGTGTGTTAGTCACATTGGGAGTGAAATTCTCATTGTTTTGGAATCTCCACTTGGCTAGTGCCTTCTAGAAGAGTTCACATGTGTCAAATTTTGAATCCATGTGTCCATTTGATACCTATGAGACTAGGAACATGTCTTGCCTATTATTATAAATTAATTGATTGTAAAACTACCTTCATCTCCTCTATAAATTGAGCACAGATCCTAGTGATGGTAAGGAAGAATTTGAATAGAGAAATGCTGATGGAATTTCAATTGAGGAATTGATTTGAGTGGCATGTTGTTGGAGAGATGTGCATTGTGATGAGGCTGGGATGTTGCTGGAGATGGTGACACTAAAAAAGTCACTGAGTTGTAACCTCCCCTTCTAGCCATTAATAAATATTGATGCTTACTTTCCCACATATGTATCTGTCTAAGCTCATGTGTTTCATATTATGAATTCTTATCTGATGTATATCATTTATGTTTTATTGATTTAACTAAATAACTTGAATAGACATATATATTATTTCTATCTTTTGATGTTTAGCGTTCATTCTTGCAGGAAATATTTTTGGACATCTAGCTTGGATTTGGAGCTACAACAAGACTGACAGAAGGAGAATAGGAAGCACTTGGACTCCAAGTAATTTCTTTGATCTATTCTATGTGTCTATTTACACTTAGGAAAAGTAGTTGCAAAGTCTTTAACCTATTGTTCTAGATGAGCACTACATCTAGGGAAGAATGTTTATCTGTAATGCATAATTCCAGATAACAAATTGGCGACTCCACTGGGGAGTTTACCCTTCATCCTTAGTATATTTGCCTCTGATTTTCTTTGTTTAATCACCTAGTAACATTTAATCATAAATATTAGGCTTTTTGAAATCCAAAGTTGCATTAGAAGTGTGTTAAACAGTTGTATTTTTCACTATACACTACACCAAACGCACTGTTGGACATGACACAATGATTTTCATAGCACTATCTCCCATTCAGGGCTGCTTTGCAACGCACTGTCTCCCATTAGAGATTGTGTTTCCCATTGAAACCATCCAAATTCCATTGAATTTCTCATTGCATTTTGTTTTTAGTTTATTGTCTACTGTGTTTTAAAGAGCCTGACACCTCAGATTGACCAGTGAACTTACTTATTCCTTCCTCCTTTGAAAGAAAAGTTTGTTCAATGTTTATTTAAAGTATTTTCTCTTTACCATTGATGAATTAATTTCAAATTATTTTCATTTCTACATTAGATCCATTTTCTTTTGAAAAAGGAAATTGTCGTTAAATTCGTAGTTTCCTCATAGGAGAAAATGTTAAATTCCTCATTTTTCCTTCAAAAGAGAAATTGTTGTTTAAATTATTCATTTCTCAAAAGTAAAAGGCATTTGTTTTTATTGATTTGATGCACTTAGTTTCCTTTTCTGCATTCATAACATTAAAGGAACTAAAAAGAAAAACCTGCATTTGCATGTAGTGGATTATGTGTTTTGCAAAACGAACAATTAGGAAAGCTGCATTTTAGCTTGTGCTCTTTGATTTGTTTACTCTCAAATTGATTTCTCTTTCCCTCTAGTAGCTAGGATTTTCATTGAAAAATTTAAAGTGAAAGATTTCTTATCATTTTAGGAATTTCCAATACATCATCACGGTGAACCTTGAAAGGCAAATTGATAAACAAGATCAACTTAAAATTTATCTCAATTTACCTAACAAGCATTGGAAACATAACGATAACATTTAGAAGGTATAGGCTAGAGACGTGTTCCGACGTCGTAAAACATAGTAGTTATCATTAATTTTCTGCAATACATTCTGAGTGTGACCTCACTCCATGTACGTAAGTATATCGTAGCTCGTCCACGTACTTTCTAGTATATCAGGCAGTGTTACAGTACGAAAATTATAAAGGGGTGCTCTCACTATGCAGTTTCACATCAGACAACACTAATATAGACTTAGGCCTCCATGTATCTTCGAGTATATTTTGGAGGAAAAATTTATGTTGCTATCCATCCATAGTGAGCCAAGTTGGTTGCCTTGTAAATTGTGATACAATGAACACATCATTCGGGGAGATTACCTACCCATACGTCTTGGTTCGCCAGGAGGTATGCTACAGTTCAAAGTTTCTTGGTAAACCTTTTTCCTAGCATTACCCTTTTATTTTGTTTTTATTTTTTTGGTTAAAATAAATTAGTAATCATGGAAGAGAAAAATCCTTTCCCCCGTCATTTGCGTAGATTACCATTGAAACCACCTTTACCACCATAATTTACTCCTAGTCGGTGAAGGCGACAACACTCTACCGAATCAAGTACTACTAGTACCTCTGGTGAAACATTATCTTCCCATATGCCAGAGTTAGCTCAAGTTGTTTCTACACATCCTGGTTCGTCTACTGTTGTCGCGACAGAGTCCTCATAGCCGCTCGTGGTCACGATCCATCCAATCAGTGATAGAATACCTCTTGGACCCAACTTTGTTCAACCAGAAGTTGATCCAGACCCTGTCTCCTTTTTGTCAGAACATTTAAATCCTGAAGTTGAAAAACTGGAAGTTGTTCTTGCATTGGTCATCCCACAATTTTCTGTAGCCATCGAGTCTCCCATATCACACAACCAACCTCCTGAAATATACTTTGGGCCTGACAGCGAAATACTTCCACCTGGTCTAATTTCGATTGAAGAAATCCCACAAGACAAGACACCTTTAACTCCAACCCATTTTGAGGAGGACCTTTACCTGTACGAGTCTTTTCCTCAATCATCACCATATACTTTTTTTGATCCTATTTCTATTCAAAATATCGTTGATTCAAAAGGGTGTACCTTTGGTCAAGTAACCATGCATGAATAGACATCTTTGGTTGGGCCATCTGTTCCAATTACATCAGCACCTACCCTCGCTACCCCATCGATGTTGACAACTTCACTAGAGTCATATTTTCATGGTGGCCCTATGGTCCCATCAGGTAATAAATCTTTATCTAGAATTTTCTCTGGCGCATCTTCAAAACCATGGACTTTACCAATGTCATAGTCTAGTTTTCTAACTAGTAATCCTATAGTGAGTATTGAACGACTTGATTCTTTATACGCATCATTGGGAAATATCAAGTTGGTCCTTCTAGGTCTATTCCATCCAGTAACATATCAACTGGAGTCCCAGCATGTGGAGAGAAATATTTTCTATCTTGTCATACTCCTCATGTTGGGGGGCAACTTTTGGTCACCCAATATGATAGTACTCCGTCACTTTTTGGTCAACCTAATGTTGAAATGAATGTTTGTCAATGGCAGCCCACTCTCCCTATCCAACCACAAATGGTTTTACACTCTTATCAACCAGTTAAACCTGTTACACCCACATCATTTCCACTTGTTAATACATCTTTACCCTGTCACGGAATCAAATATTGTACAACAACCTTTTCAGGTGGGTCCTTCCACTCAATACCCCATAGTTTTGGGTCCACAGACTCCAAATCCTTCGGTTAATTTACAACAACAACCTATACCTGGAATCATTTACTCACAGGCTGGTTTACCATTTTATGGGATGTCACAACCACAATTTGGTTATACCTATCCTCAACTGAATCCAAGTTATTCTAATTTGGGTTATAACTTTGGTGGACAAACCCCTTGGCAGTCTCAGGCACAAATGCCTCAACCTTCATTTCAAAAAGTATCACATCCAGGTTTTGGTCAACAGAATCCTCAAGCATTTTCTTTTAAAAACAACCCTTATCTAGGTTACCAGCAGCAGATTCCTTATGCTGGTGCTAAAAGGCCTATTTCTCAAGCAATTCCGTCATACCTTGACTATGCTCAACCTCACCTAAATACATAGTTGCCCTTTGTTGCAACTTTAGAGTTACCAGATTTAAATCAGCTAACCAATGATCCAATCAACTATTCTCCTTGGCGGTCGGTGAAATTCCTGCAAAATTTCTTCAGAAGAACCAAAAATAGGAATAGTGATAGTATTCCTATTGAAATTGAACCAGGAAAAAAACTTAAGATCAACCCGATTCTTTCAAAATACCAAACAAATCAGCTCCTAAAAGTTCTTCAAAACCATAAGCAAGCCCTCACTGGATTATACCGATATGAAGGGGATTCCTAGTGGCTTTTGTACTCATCATATTTAAATTAATGAATACTTCCATCCGATGAGATAGCTCCAACGAAGAATGAATCCTGCTCTAAAGAACATTGTCAAGGATGAACTTTAGAGATTACTAGATGTAGGATTTATCTACCCCATCTAGGACATCCAATGGGTGTCCCCGCTGGTTATTGTTCCCAAAAAGAATGGTAAATGGTGGATCTACATGGACTATAGGTAACTAAACAAAGCAAGTCAAAAAGACCATTTCCCTTTTCCATTCATTGACCAAGTCCTGGATACCCTAGCTGGGAAGAAGTTTTTCTCCTTCCTAGACGGGTTTAGCGGGTATAATAAAATCTAGATAGCCATGGAAGACCAAGATAAGAAAACCTTTACATGCCCATGGGGGACCTTTGAATACAGGGTTTTCCCATTTGGTCTGTGTAATGTGCCTGCGACATTTCAGAGGGAAATTCTGGGAATTTTTTCTGATTTAGTTGATGACAATATTGAAATATATATGGATGATTTTACTCTATATGGGAATTTATTTGAAGAAGGATTGAAAAATATGGAAAATTTACTCGAAATATGTAAACAAAACCATGTGTCTCTGAGTACAGTTAAATGTCACATGATGAGGGAAGAAGGAATAGTATTGGGAAATTTTCTCTCAGCTGCTGGAATTCGAGTTGATCTGGCCACAGCAGAGGTAATACTGCACTTCCCCATACCTAAGACACCCACATAAGTATGTAGATTTATTGGTTGCATCTCTGATTACAGACACTTTATAGAAAATTTTGCTAAAATAACACATCCACTTTTTCAATTTCTAACAAAAGATGTAGAATTTTTTGTGGAAAGAGGACTATGACGCAGTTTTTGTAAAGATCAAGGGATTGGTTTGTGAAGCTATGATCCTTCAAGGACCTGATTGGGCATTACCATTTCATGTACTTTTTTATGCCTCTCAGACAGCAGTAGGAGTGGTTTTAGGAGATCAGGTAGACAAGACACCGTATGTCATTTACTATGTTAGGAAGAATTTGAATCCTACTGAGTTAAATTACACAGTGACTGAAAAAGAATTGTTGGTCGTCATCTATGCTATCAACAAGTTCCAATATTATATCCCCGGGTGTCCTACCTTTGTACATACTGATCACGCAGCAATAAGGTATTTGATGAATAAACCTATCACTCCCGATCGCATTACAGTATGGATGATATTGCTTCAACAATTTGATATTACAATAGTAGATAAACCAGGAAAGGATAACGTCTTTGCTAATTTTCTGTCCAGAATGGATAATAATGATGAAGGCACACCCATAGAAGATATTTTTCCAGATGAGCATCTTTTCACAATTTCTACTGATCCTCCATGGTATGCAGATATTGCCAACTATCTTGCTATAGGGAAGGTGCACCGTCATTTTTCATACAGGGAACAATGGAAAATTATGCATCATAGTGCTCGATATTCCTGGATGGCAGGATACCTTTTTCATATAGGAGTCGATAATCAGGTTTGGTGCTTTGTAGCTGAGGATGATATCTATGAAGTTCTAAAGGTTTCCCATGATGGCCCTTGTGGAGGGAATTTTTCACATAAAAGAACAGGCCATAAGGTGTTACAGATGGGATATTACTAGCCTTCTATCTTCCAGGATGTGAAAAGTTATGTTCGAAGGTACGATAGTTGCCAATGCATGGGGCTTCTTGGTAGATCCAATGAAATGCCTTTGTATCCCCAGGTAGTCCTCAAACCTTTTCAAAAGTTGCCTATCGATTTTTTTCGGCCCTTTAACCCACCTTCCCAGCAAAAGGTTCACATTTTGGTCTTCACCGATTATGTGACTAAGTGGGTAGAAGCCAAGGTTGTTGCGAAAGCAACAGAACATATGGTTTCGGATTTTCTATTTGAAGATATTTTTTCTTGTTACAATACTCCAAGGGAGATTGTTTTAGATGGAGGAGCACAATTCACGTCACACATGATAGTGAGGGTTATGCAGAAATATGGGGTCAAGCACAGGGTGACATCTCCATACCATCCCTAGGCAAATAACAAAGTGGAGAGCACAAACAAGGTATTGGAAAATATCTTGACAAAGACTGTGGCACACCATCATCAGGATTGGGCTCAAAATCTTCCTGAAGCTCTCTGGGCATACAGAACAACATGGTGGAAAAAAATTGGATTTTCACCATTTGAATTGGTTTATGGGAAATCCCCATTGTTTCCAATAGAATTTGAAATCAGTATGCTCAGAACAACTCTTGAAGTACGGTTGGACCTGTCAGATGCCGAAAAACACCGACTGGATTAGCTTAATGAATTAGATGAAATTCGTTTAATGGTTTTCCAGAGGATTACTGCTATTCACCAGAAGAGGATGAAATAGCATGATAATTTTATCAAAAGCAAGGTGTTTCATAGAGGATATTGGGCATTTATTCATGAATCCCATTTTAAGCATTTTAAAGGAAACTTTTCCACTCACTGGATGGGGCCTTATGAAGTGGATGCTGTATTTGATAATGGAATAGTTAGGCTTATCAAAATTGACGATACACGTGCCCCTTGCATAGTAAATGGGCATCGCCTGTGGCTGTACCACCAACCAGCCTCTAAGGATGCCTTAATTAAACATCTCTCTGAGGAATCTGGTCTGAAGGTTATAGTGTAGAAAATTCCTCCTCTGCATCCCCATTCTAGATATATATATATATATATATATATATATATATATTCTTACTATTAACTTGTTGTCTTTTCGTGGGAGCTACTACTGAGGTGCAATGTTGTGGAGTTGGAAATTTCCTAAGTATTAGATGTTTTTACCCCTTGGATGTTGTTACTCCTTGGATGTTGCTACTCCATTATGTTGTTACTCCTTGGTTGCTACTACTCCTTGGTTGTTCTTACTCCTTGGATGATTTTACTTAGGATGCTACTACTATGTCATGTTACTACTCCTTGGATATTGTTACTCTGGATGCTGCTACTCCATGATGATGTTACTCCTTGGATGTTGTTACTCCGAATGCTGCTACTCGGGATGTTTTTACTCCTTGGTCACTACTACTCCCCGATTTTGTTACTCTGTAATGTTGTTACTCCTCGGATGCTGCTACTCTGCGATGTTTTTACTCCGTGATGCTACTACTCGTAGGATTTTTCTACTCCACGACGTTGTTACTCCATGATGTTGCTACTCCTTGATTTTGTTACTCTGTCGGTGTCGTTACTGCAATAACATAATTATTTTGTTGTTATTCTACCATTATTCTGTCAACTTTCACTTCCCTCAGGTAGGTTTCCAGGTATGTGTCCATTTGAATCTTATGGATTTAATTAAATATTCCATGGATAAGACATTGATGCCATGGATGACTATTTCTAAGTTTGGTTTGGGGGGGGGGGGGTGTTGTCATAACTAAATGATGGCGTAATTAAACCACATTAATGATTATTCCGAAGCCATTATTACAACCTCGTGTTGTTGGTACGCTCCATGATTCTCACTGTATTTTGTATAATTATTAACATGTATTGGGATTAGCAACATGCACATGTTGCCAATCGAGCAGTACTTTCCAACTCATACGAAATAATTACCATCTCATTGAGCGCACTTACAATAATCTGCCATTATTTTCTTCGTTTCTTGAGAAATCACCTGTCGTATTCACCATTATTCCATCTTATTTTCCACCATGTTGTTTTTGCCGAAATTCGTAGTCTTTACTCCATCCAATGGTCTGCTGTGTCTAGAGTGCTTCTATATTCTCTACAAGATGGGAAGACTGGCTGTGCGGCATGAACCCAAAGATACAATCTTGGTTCATAGAAATGCAAATGTGTGGCACGTTTTTGACAATGTAGGATGGGATACCTTTTTTAATAGATTACAGGGATTCAAAATTGGAATTACGATAGATTTTGTGCTAAATTTGGTTGGGGATTTCTCTCGGGTCAGAGGAGTAGAAATTCCCATAAGAGAAGAAGCCATTGTAGAAGTTAGTGGGATATCATGGAAAGGAAAACACTTGTTTTCTTATAGGATTCCCCTACCAAAGTTGCCTGAACTATTTCTACAGGCAGGAGAAAGCATTGTTTAGTATGGGAAAGGGTATGACCATAAATATTTAAGGTATCCATGGAATGAGGTAGCAGGCTTTGTGATGAAATATATAACCTGCGGAGGATGGTCTACAACTTTTTTCAAGTACCATTTCAAAATCCTGGGCCATATTCGATTCTCGCATGCATAGTTTCACTCTTTAAAATATGCCTTTTTTTCATTGAAACATCTCCAACTCATGGCGCAGTCTGCTCGGTGCTTGCGCCAGGTGCTGGTAGTCCTCACCAATCACAGACTGGTTCGTTTTTTGACTATGCATGAAATTTCCCAATTCCAAGTTCCCTAGGTAGAACTATGTGACCTATCGGAGGAGGAAGTAGCAGTTGTCACCGCTTCTTGGGAAGAATGAAAAACACCGTCGGCTAATTACGTAGAAGAGGAAGAGCCAGAGGAAATGGAGAATGAGTGAGCACCTCTGACTAACTGAGTAGAAGACGAATATATGGAGGAAATGGAGGAAGAACCATCACCTCTAGTTAATTTAGAAAAGGAAAAGACAGAGGAAATGGAGGAATAACCGAAACCTCTGGTTAATTCAGCAGAAGAGGAAGAGTCGGAGGATATGGAGGAAGAAGAGGAAGAACCAGAAGAAATGGAAATGGATGAAACAATTGGTGATAAAATCGAGGCTGTTACACAAGAAACAACCTCGCTTGTGGTACCTGTTGAGGAAGGAACCATGGAGATAGGGGATGAAGTTGATACTGTCCCATAGAAATCAAATTTTATCAATGAAGCACAGGGAGAAGGAACATCAGCCAGAGGGCTGGAAAGTGATGTTTTTACACAAGAAACAACATCACCTAACCAAATGAATGTGGATATGGAAATAGGTAGGAGTGTTATAGAAGAACCACCCGACTCAGTCAGGATAGGAAAACATGGAAGGAATGACCCTTGGAGTTGACACTGCTCCACAACAGCCAGTGTTGACCATATAAAAAGAAGCAATTCATGAAGGAGGCTTGGCCCAATTAAGAGACAAAGGTGAGGAAGAAAAGGAACCGGAGGTGGCAGAAAAAACTAGCGCATATCAGGTAAAAGATATTCTTCGTTCTCCTTTTCAAACTATGAAGCCAAGAGGAGGAAGGGGGTTTTGTTCTCCCCAATGATTAATAAAATAAATCATTTTACTATCGGTACTGAAGCTTGTCTATTCAAGGAAATATATGGTTGATGTTAGTCCATTAATTTCTAATTCTCAACAAGAAACTCAAAATGAAGAAGGGAATTTTGTGGAAGCACTGGAGTAGAGAATGGCTGATGAAGTCACTGACTAGGTGACACAATTTCCCAAATTAAGGAAAGAAGAAGAGGGGAGTGCTCCTGAAGAAAGAGAACCAAGTAAATAAGATTTGGTAGAGAAGCCAATTGATGCCATTGATAGCAGCCCACTACTTTTTGAGCCTGCTTCAGGGTTGAGAGATAAATTCACTGCTAAGCAAGAATAGATAGAACAATGTGAAAGTAGGAGACCACATCTCAAATGAAGGCATCAACTTCAATTTAATGAGACCATGCAAATGAAGGAGGAAGTTCGGAAACTGAGGAAGCAATTATCTTTGTTGAAGAAAAATAGTAAAAAAATATAAATGGAAGGTCATGAAGCCCAAGTTCAAGTTTTCCTCTACTACCACGCAGACTGACCCTATCGAACATATGTTTGAAGCTCGATATTTCTTCTTGGTTGTAGAAATTCAGAAATGGAAAGCTACCGCAAACGATCATAAGAAGAAGACAAAGAGGTTTTGGGAGAAAACCGTTAGGATTATTACTGGGTATATAGAACAGTTAGACAAAGAATGGCAGAAGCAAGAGAAACAACAGGGTAAGATGGAGGATTTAAAGGAACAAGTACAAATGTTGAAAGCAGATAAAGAAAATATGTTTACCTTGGTGCAGCAGGTAATGACCTATAGACCTCCCACCCATATTTATTCTTTATTTCTTCATGAGTAGCTCCTTTTATTCTTCCTAGAAAGTATTTATAAGGAAATCATCGATGAGATTGAGGATCTTATACAGTTCCTTTGTATTTTGAAAATCCATGATGTTGTGTATCAACACTTAATGTGCAAACTTTACATGCATAATTATTTCTTAAAGGATGAACAAAACTTCAATCCTATTCTATTTGTGGGGGATATTCTCCTGAAAGAGTTCACCTCGTACACCATCAACTAGGTTAAATGGAGGAAGGCCTTTGATATTTTTTAGGAAAATCAAGTTACAAGGCCACTGATGATAAAGAGGGAGCATGGTCAGGCAGTGAATATTAATAACAAGCACTCGACCTTTTTTATAGATTGAGGGACATAAAGAAAATATGTTGACAACATAGAAGTGGTATGTTGACCTCTATGTAAAACAGGTACTTTCTTTCCATAATGATGCGCTCGACAATTGTCAAAGGAGATGGATGCTGTCATCACCAGCTTTTAGAAATTGAGAACCTTTTGGAGCACCCAATTTTGCACGGGAATTAAAAAGAGTGCGTCATTTTTTTACATGTATTAAGACTTGTGGGATACGGTGGATGGGACTAAGGTTTCAGTTCCCCCTCATTTGGTTGCTAATATATCAGTATACTCCATGATAAAATGTAAGTGAAGATTGGTGGAAGGATGTCATTCTGACAAAAGGATATAAACCCCCTAGAATAGAGAGGGCTGCATAATATGAACTTGTCTAGTTTCATGCTGACCATATTCAGTCCAACCCAAACCTAAAAATACGACGAGTCGCATGAGGACATGTAGATAGACCAGTTGGGGGGAGATGTTGGGTACCAAATCTACATACTTTTCTGTCCCATTTTCACCCACTCTTTCACATATTTGTATCATTAATATTCGTTAAATGCTCTAAACGCACAAGGTAAAACCTCCTTTTATTGTCTTATCTGGAATGTTTAATTAATGAAGTAATAGTCATGCGGGTTTTTCCTATGCAAGCACTAATTTAGTTATTGTCGCAGATTCGACAAAAAAAGGATCGCATCTGCAAGTCAAAGAAGAAACTCTGAGTTCATAGCCCTATTTTGATACGCTATAACAACATAACAGATTCCAACCTGACTCCAGATCTTCCAAACCTTTCTTCGTTTTCTCCTGGCAACTAGGTTGGCCATTGTAACCATTGTATATTTGTAGATATTAGTTGTCGAATTGGGAAGATGGTTTTATGAACAATTTTATAAGAAGGGTCTTAGGGATGTGAATGGGATTAGCATACGAAAGATTAATTTTTTAACAAAATATTGTTAATCAAATGAATGCAAGCTATTTTTATGTTCTATTTGTAAGCTGTGAGTTTATCGCAGCCCTGGTCAGAGAGTTGGGCCCAATCTTCTGATCAGGTGCTGCATTATTTCTATATCTTCCTTTTGCATTTATTTTTGGGCATTTTAACTGTTTGAAATACTGGGGGGGGTGAATCAATATTCCTTTCAATTATTGTTATTATTAATCTTTCAGAGCATTAGTTAATCTTCAATTATTATCATTGTTTGTACAATGATATCAGTAGACAAAAGGAATGCAACTGCACACATTTTTTAAGGTGGAAACCCTCTCCAGGACAAAAACCACCTAAATGACTTTTTAATAATTCTTTAATATTCAACTCCAATTGAAAATAAAGCTCCAACTTCCTAGAATATAGAAAAGCATTCTTCTCCAGGTCCCACTAGATGGATGCTCCAACGCCCTAGGTCCTTCAATATTCAACTGAATGAATGCCCCAACACCCAATGAGCTATAACTCACCCTAGCACCACCTTACCACCCTGAATTTTTCATAGGATTGAACCTATTTGTGACTTCATGCACCAGCCTAGCACCACCCTACCACCGTATACAAGAATAAAAGAAGAATGGACTCTCGTACCAGGGAAAATGGTCCACTTTACAATAATATAGAATGATGTAGAATAAGAAAACACACTAGACCATAACCCCAATTATGACACAACCACCTAATGATGATCCTAGACTTCCTGACACTGCCTCTTCAACTCTTGGTAGATAGACACTTGTACAATTTTTACAATGATGCATTTGCAATGACTTAGTACAATGATACCCTTACAATGACTGTATGCAGTGCTTCCCAATTGAAGAGTTCATGTGGTGAACTTCTTGCTGTTGTTATGAACCTTGATTTTTGCTCTTGTCATTCTACCCTCTACTGCACCTTTCTTTTATTTGCTACCCTAGAAAGTATGGTCCTTCGCAGCCCTTGAAAACACATGATTTATCTTTTTCTTTCATTCTAGGAGCTCGATATTGAATCTGGTGTATCTTTGTTATTTCAGATCCCAAATATGTAATTTTTGGTCCTATAGTATTCCTATGCGTCTTCTTTCCAATGCCACAGGTCTGACCCAATTTGGATTCTTCAAGAGAGATTTATGCCCAATCTCTCACAATGCCCTAATTATGTACTGGTTCAGTAGGGTGAACTTGTATTGTGTGCCACAAATCATTGTTTCTTCATTCGGCTCTGAAATTGATACAGAGAAAAAAATAGTCATTGCAATCTATTGGAGCAAAATACACAGCGGAAACTAAATAAAAATAGACACACACAACATTCAACCATGAAAGATAGATTTTTTAATGTGGTTCACCCAACCAATCTGGGCTACTTCTACCAAACAGGGAATCGACAATCTCATTCATAAACTGGAGAAATACAATAGCAGAGTTTCTCATCTGCTCATCTCTTCCACTCACCTCACATTCCTCATGCACATATGCCTCTACGGGCTTAAATTTTATAGCTGGGAGTAGAAACAGAATCATAAATTCACTCACAACAAATATAGGATGCATTAACTCCACATCAGAAATAGATGGAGTCAATTTAGCAACAAATCCTATTGTTGTCACCTTCATGAGATTTTCGCCAAATTTAATTAAAAGAAAATCTCAAAAATATCCACCTTGACAACAATTAGCCTAATACCCTGTTTCATTATTATTTTTATCTTTTCTGCAAGCCAAGAGAAGCCAGACACCATCGTAGCTTCTCTAACAAAACTGGTTTTGTGAACATGTCTACACAATTTTCCTTTGTATGCACCTTTTCAAGAGAGACTCCCCTTTCAGTGATAACCTGTCTTACAAAATGGTACTTGATAGGTATATGCTTTGATTTACTGTGATAGGCCGGATTTTTAGCCAAATGAATTGCACTTTGACTATCAAAAAATAACTTGATGTTGTCCTGTAACCTACCAAACTCACCAAAAAAACCTTTCAACCAAACCACTTCTTTGCAAGCATGTGAAGCAGCTATGTATTCTTCTTCTGTAGTGGATAAAGCAACAATGTTCTATAGGTTTGACATCCACCTAATAGCTCCACCTGCAAGAGTAAATACATACCCTGAATTTGACCTTCTCTTATCCAAATCACCTGCAAAATCAGAATCAACATATCTGTAAACAAATTCACTACTCCTGTTATAAGTGATACAGTAATCACTTGTGCCTCTCAGATACCGAAGCACCCATTTCACTACTGACCAGTGTTCTTTTCCTGGATTTTCCATATACCTGCTGACAACCCCAACTGCATGTGAAATATCTGGTCGAGTAGAAACCATCCCATACATCAAACAACCTACTACATTGGCATATGAAATTCGAGACATATATTCCTTTTCTTCATTACTGTTAGGACATAAACTTGAAGAAAGCTTAAAATGGGAAGCAAAAGGGACTGAAACAGGCTTCAAATTGTTCATACTAAACCTCAAGAGTATTTTCTCAATATACTTCTGTTGTGATAGCCACAGCTTACCATTTCTCCTGTCTCTAAAAATCTCCATGCCCAAAATCTGTCGTGCTACTCCAAGATCTTTCATATCGAACGTCCTAGCCATCTGAGCCTTTAACCTGTTGATCTCTGTTATAATTTTTCTTGCTAAAAGCATATCGTCAACATATAACACTAAGATAATGAACATGCCATTAATTAATTTCTTAAAATAAGCACAATGATCATATTCACTTCTTATATAATTTTGACTCATCATGAAATAATCAAATTTCTTGTACCATTGTCGAGGCGACTGCTTTAGACTATACAATGATTTCTTGAGTCTACAGTCAAATTTCTTTTTGTGATTCTGAACAAACCCTTCCGATTGTTCCATGTAAATATCCTCATCTAAATCTCCATGTAAAAATGCAGTTTTAACATCTATTTGCTATAATTCTAAATCAAGTAAAGCAACTAATGCTAATACAATCCGAATTGAAACAATTTTTACAACTGGTGAAAATATCTCATGAAATTCAATGCCTACTTTCTGAGAAAAACCTTTCGCGATGAGCCTCGCTTTGTACATGTCTTCTTTATCATCAACACCCTTTTTCAATTTGTAAACCCATTTACATCCCACAGTTTTTCTGTCTTTGGGAAGTTCTACCAGATCCCATGTGGCATTCTTTTCTAATGCCTTCATCTCGTCCTTCATAGCCTCTTTCCACTTACCATTGTTAGAACCTTCTACAGCTTCATGATAGCACAAGGGTTCATCCTCATTAGTAGTTAAAGCAACTGAAGTAACATAATCATCATACCTTTTAGGAAGACGTCTGATTCTCGTAGACCTCCTTAAAGATGTTTCTGGTACTTCCACAATTTGCTGATTATTATATGTAGGAACTTCTTCATGATCAGCGTCTGAAACACATTCATGATCTGCATCTGAAACTTGTTCATGATCTGAATCTGAAACTTGTTCATCTGGACTATCATCAGTATTTGAACTGGTTTCAAACTGAATGTGTTGAAGCTAAGGTACATTATCCTATTTCAATTTATCATCTACATCTGGATTTTCAAGTGAATATTAATGGAATTTAACATCTCTGTAAATGATGATCTTGTGAGTAGAAGGATCCCACAACCTGTATCCCTTAGTCCCATCACCATATCCAACAAAGATATATATTTTTTATTTAAGATCTAGTTTAGAACGCTGATTTTTCAGAACTAGATCATATGCATCACAACCAAAAACTTTCAATTTAGAATAATCACATGGATAACCTTTCCATACCTCTTGAGGAATTTTGCATCCTATCGCAGTTGATGGTGTTCGATTTACCAAGTAACAAGCCGTAGAAACCGTTTCTGTCCACAATTCCTTCTGCAAATTGGCGTTACTAAGCATACTTCTTGCTCTCTCTAAGAGAGTTTTGTTCATGTGTTCAACAACTCCATTTTGCTGAGGAGTATACAAAGTAGTTTTATTTCTTTCGATCCCAGTGTCCTTGCAATAATTATCAAATTCCTTTGAAGTAAACTCACCACCATTGTCAGTTCTTAAACATTTAATGGTTCTTCCAGTGATGTTTTCAACTAATGCTCTAAACTGTTTGAAAATTGTGAATACATCAGACTTCTTCCTTAACATGTAGACCCACACTTTTCTAGAGAAATCATCAATAAAAGATACAAAATATGACGATCCTCCATATGAGGTTGTAGGAGATGGACCCCAAACATCAGAATGGATATAATCAAGGATTCCCTCACTAGTATGTTTTCCAGTTTTAAACTTCTGCTTGCTTTGTTTCCCATATAGACAATGTTTGCAGAAATCTAACTTAGAAGATTTTAAAGTAGGAAGTAACTTACGATCAGATAAAAAATTTAGTCCTCTTTCGCTCATATGGCCCAACCTTTAATGCCATAGACGAATATAATTACTGTCGTTTTCAGATACTGTAGAAGCATGATCTGACTCTGTTCTTCCTTCTAACTAGAAAAGATTTCCAACCTTCCTTGCTTTCATTACTAGTAAAATTCCTTTATAAAATTTCATTACTCCACCTTGAATAAAGGTTTTATATCCATTTGTGTCTAGTACTCCTAGTGAAATCAGGTTTTTTCTTAGTTCAAGTACGTGTGTTACATCAATTAGAATTTTAGTTGTCCCATCAAACATTTTAATATGGATGCTTCCAATTCCCACAATATTACACAAGACATCATTTCCCATGTAAATAACTCCATCATTGATTGATTTATCAGTTTTAAACCACTCTCTATGAATGCACATGTGATTTTTCACACCAGAATCTAACAACCAATGTTGATCATGATTAGACAAACTAATTGATAACACTTCATCACTCATACCTGAAATGGATACCGAACCTGTATCTGTCGTGTTTGCTTCATTCTTCTCTGTCGAAGAGTCTCCTTTGGATGTTTGTTGTCTCTTCCAACAGTCCTTCTTCAAATGTCCTAATTTGCCACAAATCCATCACTTTACCTTACTCTTCTTCCCTTTCGATTTTGAACGCGAGTTGTTGTGCTTACTGAAGTGTATTTATTTAGAACGACCTCTGACCATCATTGCTTCTGATGTAGAGGTTTCTGAATTTGACCTCTTCCTAGTTTCTTCAGACAACAAAGCTACAAAAACATCATCAAATTCAAGGGTTTCTGATGAACTAAGACTTATAGAAGTAACAAAAAGATCCCATGACTTGGGAAACGAACATAATAAAGTTACAAATTTATCTTCTGATTCAAATTTTACTTCTATACTTTCTAACTACACCAGGAGAGTATTAAAGGTATTCAGATGATCAGTTATCGTCATACCTTCCTTCATGCACAAACTGTACAACTTTCTCTTCAGAAGAATCCTATTAGTTAAGGATTTTGTCATCTACATATTTTCAAGCTTTCTCCACAAACTAGCAACAATTTTCTCTGACATGATGTTAAACAAAACATCATCTACCAAACATAGTCGAATGCCGCTCAGTGCTCTTTCATCCAAGTCACTCCATTCATCATCTGTCATGGTGTAAGGTTGTTTGGATTTTCCCAACAGTGCCTTCGCCACGCCTTGTTGCACGAGTAGATCATACATATTCACTTTCCAGATCTCGAACTTTTTTTTTCCATTGAACTTCTCGATCTCAAACTGAGCACTTTGTGTTTTTGCCATGTTTAGTAGCTCGTGTCACAAAATCTCCAATTGCAACTCTTAATAAATGAATTTTTTATTTAAAAAATGCCCTTAAGTTAAAAAAAAAAATGCCCTTCACCTATAAAATGCCTTTCCCTTAATACCATATGAAAATGGAATTTTAAATTACAAATCGATTTAAAATTTTTTTACAACATGAAGTTCCAACTTATGACTTCATAAAAAATCGGTTTATAATGGGCCACCTCATATTAAATTAATAAAGTGCCACCCTTTTTCAATATTGCATATCGATTTTCAATATAATGCAAATCGATATATTTAAATACAAATTGATTAAAAAACATTGGATATTAAAAAGTGATTCATCGTTTTGTGCAACGATTCAACGTCATTTTGTGCAACAATTCAACACTGCAGGTTCACCGTTCAACGCTGCCACCGCCAGCAGCCTTCACACGCAGTGAATGACACAAAAATCAGCCCACGGTACGTTTTTTGCAACCAGTTCAACGCTGCAAGTTCACCGTTCAACACTGCCACCGCCGGCAGCCTTCAGACGCAGTGAATGACATAACAGTCAGTCCACGGCATTTCAAAACAAATCGATATATTTTAAGATTCGTATGCAGCCATGGAATTCAACAGCTCATGTGTTGATCACGAATTTCTTTCCACATCTTTGGGAATTCACAATTCACGGTTGTGGGATTCACAACTCACTGCTAACCAAAGAGAGAAATGGACTATCGGTCCAACGATTGCAGAGTCAAAATATTCGTACAGCCTTTGGATTCTAATGACTAGTTATCAACGCAGCGTTGCCAGATGAAATGCTGCTCCTCCCATTTAAACCATTTACAATGCAGAGATACCTCCTCTACGCTCTTGGAATCTCAGTCACATGAAACCTCTGCGCATTCGCAGAGTTTTCAACACTGGAAGCATATATTCTAGCAGCAATACCAAGATCTTCAACCTCAAGAGCTCTGATACCAATTGTTGGAGCAAAACACACAGCAAAAACTAAATAAAAAATAGACACACACAAAATTCAACCATGAAAGACAGAATTTTTAACATGGTTCACCCAACCAATCTGGGCTACGTCCACCAAACAGGGCATCGACAATCTCATTCATAAACTGGAGAAATACAATAGTAGAGTTTCTCATCTGCTCATCTCTTCCACTCACCTCACATTTCTCATGCACATATGCCTCTACGAGCTTACATTTTATAGCTGGGAGTAGAAATAGAATCATAAATTCACTCACAACAAATATAGGATGCATTAACTCCACATCAGAAATAGATGGAGTCAATTTAGCAACAAATCCTATTATTGTCACCTTCATGAGATTTTCTCCAAATTTAATTAAAAGAAAATCTCAACACACTCCGTCACTTTTTAGAGAATTCCAATCCGATACTCAGAGAGAGAGAGATTTATGACGATTTTCCCAAGGTCACTTCTTTGAGATGAAGTTTAGGAGCCTCCAAAAACACTGACTTCCACAGATCATATATCCGAAAATGTTGTGCACATTGATCTAAAATTTTTACAGGAGCTTCCTCAGGATTTTTTCTTCTCCATAAAAAGTTTCAACTTCTAAACCTTCATAGAAAAAAAGTTATAGTGAAAATTCCACGATGACCTGTTTTAGTTAGCGAAATCCTTGCATGAGGAGGATATGAGGATCAAAATTTATATAAATGCTTAGGTTGAGAGGGTCTTCAAAAAGTGAACGTGGGAGGGATTTTAGGAGCTTAAAAACTATTAATTATTGAATTTTCAATGACACATGCCACAACCTCATGGGGTTTTAGCCCACTAACTAGGGTTACAAACTTCAAACATGAATATCTCTCAAACCGTGAAGAATTACATGGCATGCCATATATCAACGGAAACATCTCAACAAGTAGAAACCATAAAAAATATTCTTGACCCAAAATATATTAATTTGGTAGTTCAAAATTACCATGAAATATCATGGTATCCCTTGGTGCTTCTTGGGTTGACATCAATGACAACCACTGATCAACAATCTCCCCCTTTGGAATTGATGGCAACACAAGTACTCCCCCTGGTATCATGACACCTCTTCCTATGAAATTCTCTTCCCCTTTGAAATCAATGGCAAAGTGTAACTCCCCCTGACGCAACCATCCTATGGACCTGTACACACTTCCACTCCCCCTTTATATTTTGAATAAGGAAAATATAATGAGAAATTGGGAGAATCTAAAGATTCTCACGAAGATGTTAAAATTCTTCACGAGCACTCTTATGATCATCAACGCTTCCTTCCTAATCAAAATCTCTAAAGGCTTGAATAATGAGATTGTTACCCTTGGGATACCACAAGCCATATTCTGTTGTTCCCTTTACATATCAAAGAATTATTTTGACAGAAATAATATGTCATTCTTTTCATGCTGCTTGAAATCTTGCTACTTTTCCAACTGCTTGCATAACATCTGGCTGGAAGGCTGTTACTTGGAGAAGACTACCAATCATAGATTTGTACAACCTTTGATCCACATCCTTAGATGAGTTGGTTATGCTCAATTTGCAACCTGTTACCATTGGATTAAGGATGGGTTTGCAATCTTCCATTTTGAATTTCTTGAGCATTTCCTTGATGTACTTGGCTTGACATATAAATATTCCTTTCTCTTGCTGAGATATTTGAAGCCTTAATAAGTATGTCAGCTCACCAAGTAAATACATCTCGAACTCACTTTGCATCTTTGTAGCAAAGTTCTTACTTAGTCGATCATCATTGCTACCAAATATTATATCATCCTCTTTAGCTAGTAGACGTGCTTTAGTTGCTTCATCCAGAACATATATGTCGTTCGGAGCTCGACTTGTTGTAGCCACAATTTCACCATACCCGACTTTCCTGATTTCACATTTTCTGGAGTTGAATACTATTGTGTGTCCTTGATCACACATTGAGTAAATTGTGATTCATGTTTTCAACCAATAGAACATTCTTGGCTAGAGAATTTTTTCTTCCGAGGGTGACAATACCTAATCCTATAACATTTGAAGATCCATCATTTCCAAAGGATACGGTTCCATCCTTCTTCGCTTTCAGAGATACAAATTTCTATCTCTAGTCATATGCATTGAGAAACCACTATCAACGTACCACACATCTTTTTTTTTTTTAGCCTTGAGAGTGAGAGCACAATTACCCGTCTTCTTCTTCTTCCATGTTCGTTCATTCTATGGCTTCAAAGATTCTTCTGGAGGATTTTCAAGTCTACAGTCTCTGAGTATGTGTCGAAAGTTTTGAAATTTGTAACATTCAGTATTATTTCATAATTGTTCAATTCTATAGATGTTTCGTTAAGCCCTGGGAGGTTCATGTTTGACCGATCTCCTGGAATTGTACTGGTTCCTAGGGTACTTGCGACATCCTACAACTTTATGACAAAATTTTCCACATGAATAATAATAGCCATAAAAAATATGTTGGTACTTGGATGGAAATCTCCATCGAGCAATTGTCTTCCAAGGCTGTTCTTGAAAATCTTGTCCAATGAAGTCTACATGCATGTCAGATCTCATAGGTTCATTGTATTTTGTTGTAGAAGATCTTTCTTATTCTTCCTTTTAACCGAGGCCAATTCTTTCGTTGTAAGATCGTTGACTGTTGATGAGTTCTTTCAATGCCCTTAAGCTGTTGGCATAGTTTTGGACAATTTTTTCCTTCTTCACTTCCTTACGCAGTGAGACTAATTCAGCTTCTAATTCTTCCCTTTCTTGGTTGCTTTCTTACAACATATTTTGAAGTGGCTCTTCAATACATTTGTGTTCTTCAACTTCAATTTTGAGACCTTGAACTTGTTCTTCAAGAGTATTTGAATAGATCTTCTCAGCCTTGAGCTCTTTTATAATCCTGATTGCCTCCTTAGAAAATCATTCTATGGTCAACCCTTCTTCTTCATTGTTTGATACCTCTTGTTTATTTTTCTTGGCCATAAAAATACTCTCTCATTCTCTTCTTCTTCGTTGTCACTGTCTTCATCGGATGATGAGTTATCTTCTTTAGAGAGAAATTTTCTTTTGGATCCTTTCTTTTTTCATTCACTTCTGTTTGGACATTTTGCTACGAAATGACCAACCTCACCACAGCTGAAACATATCAATGGAATTTTACGTTTGAATTTTCCCTTACCAATTTTTAGCTTTCTCGTAAAGTAAGAATAGTCTTCATCTGAAAGACCTTCTTCATCATCTCCCTATTCTTCACACGTCTAGGTGTAGGTCTTTTCCATTGAAGTTTTTTTGTCCTTATTGGTTTTCTTATATGAAACGAACATAGTTTCTAGATGCGAAGTACCTTCTTCTTCATCAAGTCTTATTTCATATGCTATGAGAACTCCATATAATTCCTCTTTGTTGAGTTTCTCCAATTTTTCACTATATTATAAGACCGATACCTTTGGGTTGAATCTTCCTAGTAACATTCTAAGAATCTTTCATATAATAGTCTTCTCTTCAACTGGCTCTCCCAATCCGTCTAGAGTATTGGTTATTTCATGAACGTATTGGAAGTATGCAACAATGTTTCCATCTTATTTCATTCTGAGTTGCTCAAATTTTTCTCTATAGATTTGAAGCTTTGCTTCTTTGACATTTGAGTCACCTACATATATATTCTCAGGCTTGTCCCATACACTTTTGGAAGTTTTGCAACCCAACACCTTATGATAAGCAAATTCAATAAGTCCAGTGATAATAATATTCTTTACTTTTTCATCATTTACCAAAGTATTCTTACGTTGTTCATCCGCGGTTGATGTAAATATATTTTGAATAGTGTCCAATTCTTTGTAACCTTGTGCCAAGAGATAGAACTCAATTCTTCCTTTCTAGAGTGCATAATTATTTTCATTGAACAGAGGTACACCATTCTTGGTATCCTCCATGACCTCCTTCCAGCTGCTAAAATGCTATTGAAGGAACTTGGCTCTGATACCAATTGTTGGAAATACTAATAGGATGGGGGGGGGGGTTGAATCGCACTTTCAATAAGTATTATTATTAATCTTTCAGAGAATTAGCTAATCTTCAATTATTATCAATGTTTGTACAATGATAGCAGTAAACAAAAGGAACACAATTGGACACAGTTTTTATGGTGGAAACCCTCTTCAGGGAAAAACCCACTTGAATGCTTTTCTAATCATTCTTTAATATTAAACTCCAATTGAAAATAAAGCTCCAACTTCCTAGAATCTAGAAAAGCATTCTTCAACAAGTCCCACTGGATGGATGCTCCAATGCTGGAGATTATTCAGTAGTAAACTGAACGGATGCCCCAACACCCAATGAGCTACAACTCACCCTAGCACCACCCTACCACCCTGATGTTTTCACAGGCTTGAACCTATTGGTGACTTCATGCACAAGCCTAGCACCACCCTACCACCCTATAGAATAATAAATAAGAATAGATTACCATACCAGGGAAAATGTTGCACTTTACAATGATATAGAATGATGCAGAAGAAGAAGACACACTATACCATAACCCCAACTATGACACAACCACCTAATGATGATCCTAGACCTCTCGACACTTCCTCTTCAACTGTTGGCAGATAGAAACTTGTATAATTTTTACAATGATGCATTTACATTGACTTAGTACAATGATACCTTTACAATGACTATATGTAGTGCTTCCCACTTGAAGAATTCATGTGGTGAACTTCTTGCTACTGTTCTACACCTTGATTACTTCTCTTGTCATGCTACCCTTTGCTACACCTTTATTTGCTTTGTTTCCCTAGAAAGTCTGGTCCTTTGCAGCTCTTGACAACACATGATCTAGCTTTTTCTTCCCTTATAGGAGCTTGATACTGTATCTGTTGTATCTCTATTATTTTAGATCCCCAATATGTCATTTTTTGTCCTGTAGTAGTCCTGTAAGTCTTCTTTCCAATGCCATAAGTCTGACCCAATTTGGATTATTCAAGTGAGAGTTATTCCCAATCTCTCACAATAGTGTACAAACTGTAGTTTGCGTTGTACAAACTGTAGTTTGCGTTGTATTCCTCTGAAATTGATACAACGCAAACTACAGTTTGTACACTATTCGCTACTTTTTACATAATTCCAATTTGATACTCCAAGAGAGAGTTATGACGATTTTCCCAAGGTCACTTCTTTGAGATGAAGTTCAGGATCCTCTAAAAAATCCGACTTCCATAGATCATATCTTTGAAAATATTGCGCATCTTGATCTGAAATTTTTACAAGAGCTTCCTCAGGATTTTGGCTTCGCCGCAAAAAAAATTCAGCTTATGAACCTTCATAGAAAAAATTTTATACCACAAATTCCACGATGACCTGTTTCAAGTAGATAAATCCTTACATGAGGAGGATATGAGGATCACAATTTATATAAATGCTTAGGTTGAGAGGGTATTCAACAATTGAACATGGGAGGGATTTTAGGAGCTTAAAAATTATTAGTTATTTACTTTTCAATGACCCATGCGACAACCCCATGGGGGTTTAGCCCACTAACCAGGGTTACAGAGAAATAAGTCAACACATAAAATTTACACAACAGGCATGATGAATTAGTTCACCCCTCCTGGGCTACATCCACTGGTCCAGCTCACAATGGCATGTCCATCTTTCATTATGCTCAAAATTTTGCAAATACATGTAGTTACAGGCCTCTAATGGTTTTTTTCTCTACCCCAATGGCTCCAGAATGCTCCAATTAGTGAAAAATGATTGTCCATTCACTCTAAATGGGCGAAAATTGAGTCTCGTACTCTTTTTCCCAGTTACACCTAGAAAAACTCCACTAAAAGTGGAGGAATCCACTTAACTAGAGTTAATTTAGTGAATTCCACCATAAAAAACATGGCCCCAAAAACTTTGCCAGAACTAACCATTACATTTAAGGTTAATGGTTGGGACATCCACATGCTAACCCCAAACCACGTGGTGACCACAACCATCAGTAGAACCAATGCATGTAACTATGGGTTGAACGGAACTCCGATTCAGTGGCATGAGTTAGAAAAGACCATTTGTAATAACTACACGAATTTTGGGCCATGTGACAACACACATGGTGATGCTGGCAGAGACTATTACATTAAACCATTGGTTGGATTTTGTGGAGGTTACACTTTAATGTTTGCATGTGATCACCACCAACGGAAACATTGGCGGGTTGGGACCATCGGCAGTTCCAACCCCCATATGTGATTACATTACACTTTAAATATATGTAGTGAACTATAGGGTTAAGAAACACTTGTAGATCAGGTAGTAAGGTGTGTGTGTGCTCTGCCAGAGGTCATGGGGTTGAGCCATGCAGACCTCACCAAAATTTTAACACACCACTAACGGGACACGTGGCAGCCTCAGGGGTAGCCACATGGCACCCTTTAATTGGTCCTCCAAAAATCCCATACAACCAATTCGACCAATCAAATGGCACCACTTGTCATCTTGTAATTGGTTATGAGGAAAAGAATATTCCTCAGAATATTCCTTTTTCTGACCATACCTCCACCCTGTTGACTTTGCATCCCAGTCAAACCTATCACAAAATTTACATTTTTGGCTTTTTTATCAGAATGCGATATCTCCCTCATACGAAATAGGTTTTTCGAACCGTTCACTGTGCCAGAATCAGGAAGACGAGATCTATGCAACTATTCTATTTTCAAACCAGTCCTGTAACTTTGAATTTTGAGCAAAATTTATGAACTCTTGATCACTCCTCCCCATTGTGAAGCTTTTGGACCCCAAAAGACTTTATTACATTTTTAGTAGATGAGGGTAGAGTTCCCTCACCTTTCCAAACTCCATCTATCTTTCCTTGCTTGGTTTAGTGCGTTTGAGCCTAACTCGAAGGTAGTCAACACTTCCCCTCTTGGATGCTCTTGTCCTCCTGTCAAGAATTGTATCTTCTTTGAGCTCATCCATAAATTCTAGTGAGAAATATTCAATAGAATGTAATTGAACATCACTTCCTTGATCATCTATAAAAGGTGGCTCATACAAATGTAAGTTTTCAACATTAAAACTGAATAAATTTTCATATAAAAAGGCAAGTCAAGTTGAAAAGCATTATTACCAACTTGATTTATGATCTTGAATGGACCATAGCAAATAGGTTTGAGCTTTTTAACTTCCCCTTGCATCCTTTATTTGCTAATTTGCAACCATACCTCATCTTCCTCTTAATCAACTCTATGTTTTTCATGCCTCTCTTTGTATTTTCTTTTACCTTTCTCAACTTGTTCTTGAACTTGTTGATGTATAACCTGAATTCGTTGAATGAACTTTCGAGCCTTTTCAATATCACTATGGCCATCAATTGCAACATCCTTCCCAAAGATGAAGTCTAATGGCGATTTTGGTAAATACCCAAAGCATACTTTAAAAGGTGATGTTTGAGTTGAAGAGTTCTTTGCCTGGTTGTAAGCGTGTTGAATGTAATGCAGTTGCTCATCCCACAACTTAGGATGTTTTCTACAATATCCTCTTAATAGATGCACAACGGTTGTGTTCACCACCTCGGTCTGTCCATCTATTTGCGGATGAAAAGAAGTACTCTTTTTCAACTTTGTGTCCATCATAGTCCATAGATTGGACCAAAAATTCCCAATGAACCTAGAATCCCTGTCACTAAAAATAGAAGTTGGTAATCCAAAATGAACCCAAACATGTTGAAAATAAATTTCAGCAGTAATGGTTTTCTGACATGGCATAAGTATACACATTTTACTGAATCTATCCACAACTACATAAAGATAATCATGTTGTTTTATTGACATAGGTAGACCTCCAAAAAACTCGATGGAGACACTCTCCCATGGCCTTGTTGGTACCGATAGTGGAATGTACAACCCAAGCTTCCTATTACTATGCTTACTTGTTGCACACATAGAAAAAACTCTTATGAAGCGTGACACACTATATATAATGTCAGGCCAATAGCAATACTTTTGTAAGTGCGCCACTATTTTTAATCTTACCCCAAAGTGTCCAGCAAGAAGAGATGAATGAGTTTCTCTCATGACACTTAGCCTCTGTCCTTATGGTATACACAGCTTGCCCAAATGAAACAGCAAATTGTTATGCATTTGATAATATTTTCGTCAACTTGATTCCCTTCACTCAAACTAGCACACACATCTTGAAAATCAATGTCATGTGCATATTGTCCTATGTAACTCTCATGTACAATAGAATCATTTTTTAGTAAAGTATATGCACTAATGATTGACCTTGAAAGCATATCTGAAACTTTATTGAAAATACCTTTCTTTTACCTTATAACCAAGTGAAACTATTGAAGAAATCCCATCCACCTGAAATTTCTTGATTTCTGCAATTTTGTTTGTGACTGCAAGTACTGTAATGGTTGGTGATCGGTATGCACAGTACTCTCTTTACCAATCAAGTAGTGTTTCCACTTCTTGACACTTTTTACCAACGCATATAGTTCTTTGTCATATGTAGGATAATTTATCACGGCACCATTAAATGTTTTAGAATGAAATGTGATAGGGTTACCATGCTGCAAAAGTACTACACCTATGGCATAATCACTAGCATTGGTTTGAGTCTCGAATGGCTGTGTAAAATTTGGTAATGCAAGGACTGGATCTAAACTGATATTTTCTTTTAAAGATTCAAAATATTTTCGTTGTTTTCCTCCCCATTGGAGGCCTTTCCTCACACTTGTCACCACATGCATAGGAGCTGCAACAGAAGAAAAGTTAGCAATAAAATTTCTCCAATACTGAGCTGCACATAAGAAAATTCTTACCTCGGTTACTTTTTTGGGTGTGGTCCAATTCACAATGGCTTCCACTTTAGAATTATCAATTCTCAAGTCTCCTTCTCCTAAAATATTTCCCAAATAAACCAAAGAAGTCTTTCCAAACTCAGAATTTGACATCTTAAGAAACAATTTCTCTTTCTTAAAAACATCAACCGCTCTATTCACATGTAAGACATGATCTTCTCTTGTTTTGCTGAAAATAAATATGTCATGTAAGTACACAATCAAAAATTCATCAAGGAATGGACGCAAAGCACTATCCATAACATGCATGAAAGCTACCGGTGCATTACACAAACCAAATGGCATAACTAGCCACTCAAAGATTCCTTGTTTGGCATTGAATGCAGTTTTCCATATATCACTTTCTACAATTATTACTTGATGATATCCACTTTATAAATCTAACTTAGTGAAAATAATTTCTTCTTTTAACTGATCAAGAAAATCATCAATTCTTGGGAGTGGGTAACGATTCTTATCAGAACCAATATTCTCCAAAGCTCGGTAGTCTCAGTATGCACCAATGGGTGAACCACATGGTGAGGTGCTTGAAATTATGATTCCTTTGTCCAACATCTCTTTGATTTTCCTCTTTATTTCAAAATTCTCCATTATCGACATGCGATACATATCGATGTCTGGAAGAGGACAATCTTATTGCAACTAAATCTCATGTTGAATCTCTCTTTTTGGAGGCAATCCTATTGGATCCTGAAACATATCATGATGTGCATTAACTACATCATATAAATCTTATTTCAACTTAGGATCACATCCCTGAAATGATTCATGATTAACATTAGCTTTAGGCTTAATCATAAGAGGAAAATAATTCTTACATGAATGTACCAGCCTCTTTACCTGTCCAGCATTTACCATAGGAATGTTTGTCTTCTTGTGATGTGCTCTAACAATGTACTCCTTGCCATATTTGAATAAATGATATTTGTTCTCATGGTGATGGAAGATCTCTTTTCTATCATACAAGTAAGGACTCCCCAACACAATACCTATTATGTTAATCAGAACCACATCTAATTCATCTATGTCAACAAAATTTGCAGTGATTGCAAACCGCAATATACATTTCTTTGAAACCTTTAAATTTTCATCCTTACAAATCCAACCCAATGGATATGGTTTTCGATGTGGTATGGTCTCAAGGTTAATTTTCTTTACCAAGTCTTCAGAGAATAAGTTTGTTTGTGACCCACTTTCAAACAATGTGTCAATATTGGTATGCTTGGATATGACCCTCACATGAAACAGTTCAATTCTTTCTTCTTCATTTGGGGCATGTATGTGACAGTTTGATGTACTAGTACTAGGTTTAGTTTCAATTTCCTTCCCCTTCATTTCATTCAATCCCATGGTTTTAATCCTAGATTCGTCACCTGAATCATCTCCTAAATCATCTTGAGCTGTAGCAACAGTTTTCTATTTCCCTTTATTATTGGGTTTCTTTGGCCTCATTTCAGGATTTAATTTCCAACAATGAGTTTCATCATGGACTTCTTTTGAACAATGTTTACAAACCACTTTTCCTCCCTCTTTCTTAACATATGCATCCTTTTTTTCTTTTACCTTTTGAGGTATTATATTTGTTTTTAACCTTAAAAGGTTTCTTTCTACCCCCTTAAGAAATGTTCTTCCCTCTAGCTTCTAGATGTGTGGCCTGAACACATACTTCATCTAGACTGGTGGGGTTAAACATGAGAATAGTATGTTTTAGGTAGCTATGTAATCCTCCTATGTACTTGAGCTAAGTGTCTTGGATCTAAAAATCTACCCCTAATAAGAGAGCTCTTCTCTTAAATTCTTGGGTGTATTCTTGCACATTTTGTCCCTTCATTTGCCTAAATTTTTGCCAGTTCATTATGGCTTTCTTCATATGAGCTAATGGATAAAAAAAAAAATGTATAGCAGTAATGAAATCTGAACATGATAGAATAATATTACCATGTTTCTTGATCTCCTACTTTTTCTTGGCTTCCCACCAAACAATTGCTACACCTTCCATTCTCAATGAAGCTAACTGCAATTTGGTATCATCGTCTTGAAGGTTATAGATTCTCAATTAGACCTCTAATTGCCTACTCCAATTATCAATCTTGACTTCACCATTAAACATTGGCAATTCAAACTTAACGTCAAGTTTTAAAAGATGACTTTTACTAGTGTTCTTTGACTTTTGTGGCTGATGTACTGAAGTAGAAGTAGAGGATGATGATGATGAGGGTGAGGATGATGGCTCTCCATTGCCTCCATTTCCTCCATTTCACTTCTTTGACTTATCTTCATCATTGTGTCCTACTGAAGATCCATGTCCTTCCTTGTGAAGTTTTGATCCTTATCCTTCTAGTTTCTCATTCCTTTCTTGATAAAGGATTCTAACCATCTAACTCATGTCAAGGAATGCTTTCGTGAACACTATTTCTTTGTATTTGGGATCAAATTCTTCATGGATTTCTCCTTCCTCATGAGGCATACTTAATGTAGCTTCTACTTCTTTAGGAGGTGACCTAGGTGGTGGATATTTTTTCAATAATGCTCTCCTTTGTTTTGGATCCTCTTGAGACCCTTCTGATCCCACCAATTTTACTTCTCCTCTTTTGAGCTTGAGCCTAGTAAGCATCAAAAAACTTTCAAACAGTTAAACAATTCTTTGTACTAAACAACACCAGAGAACAAACTCTAGCTCTGATACTAATATGATCTGAAATGACTCTATTAGTTTTGTTGTGCTAAGTGTCTTTTCATTTTATAAACATGTGCATACGTGTCTCTTTATTTTTCTTAAGGATTGAGGATTTTAACCATGAAATGTAGATTATTTTTAGTGAATTATAAGCACAAAAAATTTTTAAATAACACTAAATAGTAGTGTAAAATAGAGAAATAAGTCACCACATAACATTTACACATCAGGCATGATGAAGTAGTTCGCCCCTCTTGGGCTACATCTGCTGGTCCAGCTCCTAATGGCATTTCCATCTTTCATTATGATCAAATTATGTAAATACATGTAGTTACAGGCCTCTAATGGTTTTTTTCTCTGTACGAATGGCTCCAGAATGCTACAATTATTAAAAAATGAATTTTCATTCACTCTGAATGGGCGAAAATTGAGTCTCCTACTCTTTTTCCTAATTACACCTAGAAAACCCCCACTAAAAGTGGAGGTATCCACTTAACTAGAGTTAATTTAGTGGATTCTACCATAAAAAACGTGGCTCCAAAAACTCCTCCGAAACTAACCGTTACATTTAAGGTTAGTGGTTGGGTTAGCATGTGGCCACCCCAATCACATAGTGACCGCAACCATCGGCGGTTCCAACCCTCGTATGTGATTACATTACACTTTAAATATATGTCGTGAACTATATGGTTAAGAAACACTTGTTACTCAGGCAGTGTGGCATCTGAATTCTCTGTCAAAGGTCGCAGGGTTAAGCCCTGCAGAACTCACCAGAATTTTAACACACCATTAAGGGGACTCGTGGCAGCCTTAGGGCTAGCCACGTGGCACCCTTTAAGTGGTCCTCCAAAAACCTTGTACAAACATTTTGACCAATAAAATGGTGCCACTTTTCATCCTGTAATTGGTTCTGAGGAAAGGAATATTCCTCAAAATATTCCTTTTGCTAATTGTACCTCCACCTTGCTAACTTTGCATCCTAGTCAAACCTGTCGCAAAATTTAGCTATTTGGATTTTCGATGAGAATGTGATATCTCCCTCATACAACATTGGTTTTTCGAATCGTTTGTAGCACCGAAATCAGGAAGAAGAGATATATGTAACCATCCCGGTTTCAACCCCATCTTGTAACTTTGAATTTTGAGCAAAATTTATGAACTCTTGATCAAGTATCTACAGAGTGCAACACTTTATCTATTACAACACAAAACTATTCCCTCAAGGTGCACAAAAAACACATATAGAAATAGAGTAAGTGTTTGTTAATAGAGGCAATAGATTCATATCACAAAACAAATGAATCAATACTTTTCCATTAAATGTTCAACCAAAGTACATAATATTATTGTTACAAAAATAAAAAATAAAAAATATCAAACTTGTGATTAGAGTCTTGGATTACAGAGTAAGCTGATACAATTATTGACAAAGGAGAAAAGTTCCTCAGAATCTCAACTTTCTCTTCTTGCACTGTTCCAGTTCTCCCAACTCCAAATGTCACCTCCTTGATCCACTAAACATCTCGTCTTCCATGTCAATCTGCCCCACTTAACCTTCCTTTGATCCATTGAATCGATTCAAATTCTCTTGGACAATTACGATACATTTCCTCTAATACATGGTTTCCAAAACCTCTCCCTTTTTTCTCACAATTGCTTCACCTCCTCCTCATTCCGTTGGCTTATTTGATTTCACACTCAAATGTTTGTTCTTCCACTTTCCTATGTGATTGTGACATGAATTAGTCACATGTGATAGCTGGATGAAATTAGATGTGTGTGATGACAATTTTGATGTCGAGCGTCATCATGTGTTTTAGTATATGTGGCAACGCTATCAAATGAGGGAACACAACAATAGAAACACCCACAAGATACAACTGTGATCCAACACAAATAATATTCTGAGAGTTGTTACAACAGGTGTTTCATCCTGTTATAAATGAAATGCATATGATAAGAAAATTGAATTTCAATCCTCCTTTATTCGCAATTATTGAAAAGTGGATAATGTGAAGATAAAGTGGAGAAAGAAAAAAAAAGGAAGGTGCAATTGGAGAGGGAGATAGAGAGGTGTAATTAGAGATATAGATAGATAAATATATGGATAAAAATGAGATATATAGGGATGGATGGATGGATACAAGTGAAGAGAATGAGGGGAGGGACAAACAATGATTATGGGAGGGAGTGAACGTGGAAGAGAAATATGGATATATAAAGAGAAGAGGGTGGGTGAGAGAGAGAGTGGGAAAGAGAGAGGGAGAGAGTTATAGAGAGAAATAGAGAGTGTTGAGCGAGGGATATGGGCTAGAGAGATAAAGAGAACAAGTTACTAAGTGAGAGAGATAGAGTTTTAAGTTAAAGGGATAAAAGGGAAGGGACGAGAAAAATTGGGTAAGGAGAGAGATGGATGGGGTAGATATATGTAAAGAGAGGGATAATGATTATGGAAAAGATGGATAATGGAAAGACAAAGTGGAGAAATGGGAAAATGATAAGATGTAGTGGGAGAGAGAGAAACAGAGAGGTGGAATTAGAGAGATATATAGATAAATATATGCATAGAAATAGAGATAGATATGCAGGGATAAATATGGAGGGGTGGATGATTACACATGAACAAAAGGAGGAGAGGTAGAGATTGTGATTATGCGAGGGAGTGAATATATAAGATAAATATGGATATAGAAAGAGAATAGGGTGGGTTAGAGAGAGGGAGTGGGAAATGGAGAGGGATAGAGTTATAGAGACAAATGGAGAGTGTTGAGAGAGGGAGATGGGGTAGAGAGATAAGTAGAACAAGTTGCTAAGTGAGAGAGATAATGGTTAAGTGAAATGGAGAGAAGGGAAGGGAGGAGAGAAATGGGGTAAGAATATATATGGATGGGGAAAATATATCTAAATGGAGGGATAATGATTATAGAAAATATGGATAATGGAAGGATAAAGTGGAGAAAAGGGAAAATCGAAAAGTGCAATGGGAGAGAGATAGAGAGGTGAAAAGGGAGAGAGACAACGAGGTGCAATTAGAGAGATAGATAGATAAATACATGGATAGAAAGAGAGAGAGACATAGAGTGATAGGATAAGAGTGGTAAAGAGAGGATTTGAGGAAAATTTGAATGGAGTGGGTGAGAGTGAAGAAGAGGGGGAGATATAAGTATAGAGGGATAGATAGATAAAATGAGGGAGATAGTTATGGATGGAGAATGATGAAGCGAGATAAATGGAGAATATAGGTATTATGAAAAAGGGAGATAGAGGGGAGAAGGGTGGAGATAGAGTGACCATAATGTTACAATGATCATAGGACCTCATGGCTACAATACATATTGTTATGTAACAATCGAAAAATAAGGTTTCTTATTTACTTAATAGTGTGGTTGTTAGGTCCCTATATTACAAGTGTAGTTCCTTATTTTGTGTTATTGTAGCCCCATTATTATTATTGTTGTACCCCTGTAACCCCCATATTGTTATTATTGTGCCCTTAAATTATTATTGTTAGGTCGACTAGGATTATATTGTGACCTCATGGAATCCTATATATAAAAATGAGGTTTTGTCATTTGTATCATCCAATAATTGTTCATTTATATAATATAAAGGAGGCTTCCCCTCGAAGTGGCTTATTTTTAAGGTGTTGATCTCTCATTTGTTCTATTTTTGGAGCTACTTTCGTAACATTTGGTATAAGATATTTGGATTCTAGGGTTTCACTGCTCCAAACAGGTCATCGTGGAATTTTCACTGTAATTCTTTTTATACGAAGGTTCAGCTAAAATGTTTACAATGAGAAGTCGAAATCCGAAGAAACGTCATGTAAAAATTTCAGATCTTGGTTCACAACATTTTTGGAGATATGATTGGTGGAAGTTAGGGTTTTTGTAGGCTCTCGAATTTCATCTAAAAGAGGTGACCTTGGAAAAAACATCATATCTCTCTCTTTGAGCATCAGGTTGGAATTTTTTAAAAAGTTTCTGAAAGTAAACAGACTTTAGTTTCCTGTGTATCAATTTCAGATACGAAGGTGGAAACAGTGACACGTGGTACACCGTACAAGCTTTCTCTATCGAATCAATCCATAATTAGGTCATTGTGGGAGATTGGGCATAAATTTCCCTTGAAGAATCAAAATATGGTCAAAACTATTGAATTCGAAAGAATATTCAGAGGGCTACTCTAGGACCGAATTTTAGATATTGAAGATCCAAAATCATAGAGATATTTCAGTTTCAATATCGAGCTCCTCAAAATCAAGAAAAAGTGTGTATTTTTTAAACAATATTTCATAACATTTGTTTGAAAAATTAGCTTGAAGTGATACCAAGCGCATATTGAAGCATAGATATGAGTATTGAGTTATATAATTCCTCCCAAAAATAATTCCACACCCATTAAGCCCTCATAATTCTATACTATGACACATGAAGAGAAGAATTGTAGTATGATATATCAAAATTACGGTACCAAGGACAACAAATTTCGATATTGAAAAGAGAAATCAAAGATGACATATATGGTTTAAAAGAAAAAATGGAGGCTACGTTAGATGGTTTGAAGGATCAAATGAAATCTAATATGGATGATAAATTTGTGGAAGATCACATCAAGCATCAACAACAAGTTATCCAACTCTCAAAGGATAACCTATCTTTGGTGCAAAATCGAATGGAACAACAAGCAGATCAACATCGTAGCAGAAGAAGTTATGATGTTGGAGACTAGGTATTTTTACGGCTAAAACTATACAAACAAATTTCCCGCAAGAAAGCTAAAAAGGATAATAAATTATTGCCAAATTACTATGGTCCTTATAAGGTATTGGAAGATATTGGTACTATGGCATACAAATTGGATCTTCCTACTTCTTCTCGAGTGCATCCAGTTTTCCGTGTTTCATGCTTAAATAAGATTATAGGTGACAAACTTCTAGTTCAAACAATATTTCGAGAACTTGATGAGGAAGGAAAAATCATATTGGAACCTGAATCAATCACAAGAACAAGAACTCGAAAACTACGAAATTGATCAATTTTAGAGTATCTCATTAAGTGGAAGAACTTACCCACTGAATATTCTACATGGGAGGATGAGAATTTTATATAGAAGCATCTAGAGCTACTCAAGCATTGAGGACAACACTTTTTTGAAGAAGAGGGGCATGTTAGGTCCCTATATTACTAGTGTATTCCCTTATTTTTGTTAGTGGAGTCCCATTATTGTTATTGTTGTATCCCTGTAACCCCTGTATTGTTATTATTGTACCCTTAAATTATTATTGTTAGGTCGGCTAGGATTATATTGTGACCACATGGATTCCTATATATAGAAAGAATGTTTTATTATTTTTATCATCCAATAATTGTTCATATATGTAACATAAAGGAGGTTTCCCCCTTGAAGTAGCTTATTTCTAAGGTGTTGATCTCTCTTTTCTTCTATTTTTGGAGCTGGGTTCATAACCGTGACTATCATCTAATTTAAATTCAAGCATTTCTTTTGAAATCCATGAATACTCATGCATCCCTATTAGAAAGGATTATAGCTATGTGTTTGGTGAAATTTATATTAAGATTAGTTTGAGTGGAAATTTTATGGTGTACATGCTTAGCATTTGAAAAAAAATTCATATTGAGCACAGCGATCGATTCCATTTTCATTTAATCACCTTTATCAAGTGATATCCCATGCTTTATGTTTTTCATTGGACTAGTATATGAGTGTTGTCGTTTCCCTCAATTTTTTGTGAAATAATTTTTCATTATTAAATTTGTAATTGGATCATGTGAATTATTTATTGTTGTATTTATGATGTTATAATACTCCCATACTTGTCCCAAAAATAAAAATTGTCTACTTTTAAATTATGACCTAGTTAAGTGAAGGTCCTTTTCTCAACCATGCCACATACACATAGTTACTTGTGTCTTTCTATTTTCTTTCTTTCATATTTCTTTGTAGAGCCATTATGTGTCGTTCATCCTTGTTTCTTCTCTGATTTTCATCACTCAACTATTTTTTCCTTTCTAATTTAAAATTATAGGTAATTCATCACACTTACATTTTGTATTTCGATCTTCTTTTCCTGCATTATATTCATCATTAACACCATAATATATTTTACCACTTTTTGAGTTGTAGATCCCAATAAGTGGCTCTAATTTCCGAAAATAAATTCCTCCTCGTAGTGCTTATAACGTTCCTACCCTCTCTTTCTTACATTGTACTGACTACCTTAATGAACTCTAGTATTTCCGACCACTAAATAGTTTCTTCATTATGTTTTTTCTTTACTACAAGAAATTATTTTATGTTGTCAAAATCATCTATGCATTAATCCACATAAGATTTACTATCTTACTTCATGTCTTAAAACTCCAAGTAGTATTATATTTTCTTTCATTTTCTCATATTTTTGTTATTTTTCTCCATATTTAGCTTCATCCCAAATAAAGTCAAATGAAAAATATTATGAAAATCAAGAATTACCATTTTTAATGCTCTCACTAGTAGACCTATTATATCATAATCTTCTTTTAACTCCATCACTACAAAACCACTCTCTTATATGCCACCATCCTCAATCGTTACCCCACTCATTATTATAATGTCAATATTGGAATGCATGCCTAAGGAATGAACACACTCAATGATGCCAATGGATGTGAATCCTACAACTCCAACTTGTATTACTCTACATATTTATTATTATCTCCCTTCCCATACATTGATCATATGACCTCGTGGCAACTTTACACCTTATTACTTAAAATCCAAAAATAGGTTTGTTATTTAAATACTAGTGTGATTATCATCTCATTTAAGTTAAAGCATTGTGTTTAAAATCCTTATATACTCATGAAACCCTACTAGAGAGGATTATATATACGTTTTTGGTTCAATTTATAATAATATTTGTTTGAGTGGCATTTGCAGGGCGTATAGGGTGAGAATTTCAACACATTTGCATCGCAGAGGGGGAATGGATGCAATTTTCATTCACTCAATTTTAAGAATTGATATAATATGTTTTTCTCTTTCCATTACACTAGTATACAAGGCTTTATTGTTTCCCTCAATATTCTTACAAAAAAATTTCATTATTAATGTTTTTAATAAAAACACATGATTTTTTTCTTACTTTTTTTATGATGTTATAATACTCCCATACTTGTCCCAAGAATAATTTTTCCTACTTTTAGATTATAGCCTAGTCAAGTTAAGGGATTTTTCTCAACAATGCCACAAGCATGTAGTTTTGTATATTTATATATTATTTCTTTTCATCTGTCATTGTAGAGACATTATGTACCATTCATCCTTTTTGCTTCCCTACTTTTCATCAATCGTCTATTTTTACCTTTACACTTTAAAATTGTAGGCGGTTCAATAGGACTACATTTTTTCTTTCCATATTAATTTCTTGGATTATCTTGATCACCGAAATCATCATCTATTTTACCACATTTACCACTTTATTGGAATCTAGTAATGGGTGTAAATCCCAATAAGTGGGGCTCATTTCCATGAATAATTTCCTTTTAGTAGTGCTTATAACCTTCCTAACTTATCTTTATACATTGTAACCAATACCTCAATGAAATCCCCTAAAGCTTACAACTATAGAATATCCTCATTATATTTTTATTTACTATGACTACTTAGTTTCTATAATCATCCTTATCTTCACATTAATCCACTACAATTTTACTCTCTTACTTTAACTTTTACATTTACAGTTAGTAGTATAGTTTCTTTCATATACTCATCTTTTTGTTCCCTTTCTCCTCATTTAGCTTCATCGCAAACAATTTCACACACAAAACATTATGAAAATCAATAATTATCATTTGTATTTCTTTGAATAGTACATTTATTCTATCATCATTTTGTTTTAACTCCATTACTTCAAAACCGCTCTCTTATATACCACCATCATCGATTATTACTCCACTCACTATTTCAATGTCACTAATGGAATACATGCATGAGACATGAATGTACTCAATGATGATTGTGGATTCGACTATTACAAATCCAACTAGTTTCAAATGTGTCCACTTTAAAGGGTTGTTATAATTTTAGTAATGTTATAATTGGTGCTTGACTGATATAATTATTTAAATCCTCAAATTTGTAGGATTTAAACCTATACTAAAATTATCTGCAAACAAATTCTTAAAAACATAATGTAAACAATAGCGAGAGCATAAAATATAAAACAGATATACACAAAGGTTTTTCCCTTGGATCCCAAATCGGGACTACCAGCTTGATTTTTCATTATGTTCCTTTTAGTGTTACAAATCATATATATATACATGATGAGGCATTCATAAACCCCAATCCATTAACCCTAGATTAGAACATAACTGTATTTCCCTTGACCAGATATACAAAATATGAAAAGCCGAAAACTATCATGCCCCAAAACCATGTGAAAATCCATTCACAAAAGCATAGTTGAATGTGACTATTTGTCGAAAGAATATAACACATACCCAACATTCTCCCACTTCTTGTTCAATTTTCGTAGGGGACCACAGGAGATCTTAGTCATTAGTCCAGCCCTACAAAACCCATTTTTCTATCGACCAAGAGAACTTTTGAGTGCTCACAAACTTTGTCAATGAATCTGCAACATTCCTCAAAGTGTCCACCTTTACTGGCAACACCTTCTTATCCTCAAACATATCTCTGAAAAAGTGATATTGAACATCAATGTGATTTGTCTTTGAATGATAAGAAGGGTTCTTAGCCAAGAAATTTTCACTTTGGCTATCACATTCCATCCTTATAGCTCACTACACCAACCCCATACATGAACACAATGTCTCCAACCAAATTGCTTCCTTGCATGCATGAGTGGTTGCCATGTATTCTGCCTCTGTAGATGAAAGAGCCAATACATATTGTCTTTTACTCATCTAATTGACTACACCTCAAAATATAATAAACACATATCCACTTGTATATCTTCTTTGGTCTAGATATCTAGCCTAGTCTACGCCAAAAAAACCACAGATGTCCACTAATATATCCAATCCTAGTCTTCCTTGATAGCACAAACCATAATCACTAGTGCCATGCATATATCTGAAAACCCGCATCACTATTGTCCAATTCTCCTTTACTGATTTTGAAATAAACCCGCTCAATACTCCCACTGCGTGTGCAATGTATTTTCTGGTACAAACCATTGCATACATCGAGGTACCCACTGCACTTGCATATGTAACACGAGACATATCCCCATCTTCTTCTTATGTCTTGGTACATTGTACATCAAATATATTTACACCTACAGGAATTGGAACCTTCATCGATTTACTATCCTTCATATTTAATTTTTGCAATATTGTCTCGACATACTTCCTCTGGTTTAACTAGAGCTTCCTCTTTTCCCTATCTCTCTTAATTTCCATGCCCAAAATATAGTTTTCAACAACAAGATCCTTCATGTCAAATTTGGAGAATAATTGGGTCTTCAAATCATGGATAACTTCATTCTCATTTCCAACTAGCAACATATCATCAACATACAAGACCAAATAAATAACACGGCCACCAATTAATTTAAAAGAGACATAGTGATCCTCTTTGCTTCTGGTGAAGCCAAGTCCCCATATAAAAGTATCAAATTTCTAATACCATATCCTTGGTGACTGTTTTAACCCATATAGAGACTTTTTTAACTTGCATACGAGTTATTTGTTACCCTTCATCACAAAGCCTTTAAGTTGCTTCATGTATATCTCCTCTTCCAGATCCCCATGTAGAAATTTTGTCCTCACATCCATCTATTCTACCTAAAAATCAAATGCAGCAACAACAGATAAAAGTCATCTAATAGAATTAACCTTGGCAACTAGAGAAAAAATATCACAAAAATCAATTCCTCGCACCTCCGAATAACCTTTTGCTATAAACCAAGATTTTTATTTCTCCACCTTGCCTTCTACATTCACCTTCTTCTTAAACATCCATTTTCTCTCGATGGGCTTCCTTCCAGCCGACAACTCCACCAGATCCCATACCTCCTATTTGTGCAAGGATTCCATTTCATCAACCATGTCCTCCTTCCAAAGTTTTCAATCCTATGAATCCATTCCCTCCCTAATATTCTGGGATCATCATCAATGATAGTTAAAGAAAAATTTGAAAAGAAAGCAGATGGACTATACCTTTCTGGGTGCCTTCTTTCCCGAACTGATCTTCTCACATCGAGAGTTTGGGGCTCTTCCTCTTCTGAATCTTGTTTAGTTGTGAATTTTGACTCATCCTCCTTTAGCTCAAACTCTATCTTCTCACGTTCCTTTGGTAGGAATTCATGTTTAATAACATATTTCACCTCTCTAAATGCCACATCTTGCCTGCAAACAACCTTCCTTTTTTTGGGTTCCAAATATTGTAACCTTTAAAACCATCCTTATTCCCAATAAAGATGCACCTTTTATATTTATTATCCAACTTGGTCCTTTCCCCTTCAGAACATGTACATATGCATCACATCCAAATACCCTCCGATGTAAATGAGATAATTTCTTACCAGTCCATACCTCATGTGGAGTCTTATCCTCAAATGCTGAGGAAGGTGATCCGTTAACAAGGTAACATGCAATCTCCACTGCCTCTGCCCAGAATTCCTGCCCTAACCCGGTACCACTAAGCATTTTTCTTGCCTTTTCCATCAATGTTATGTTCATTCTTTCTGCAACTCCATTTTTCTAAGGTGTGTATGGAGTATTATTCTGTCGTGCTATACCACACTTCTTACATAACTCTTCAAATTCCTTCTTGTAGAACTCTCCACCATTATCTGCCCTCAATACATTTCTCTTCTTCTCTGTCTGGTTTTCCACTAGAGCCTTAAATTATTTAAATTTTTCAGAGACTTTAGATTTCTTCCTCAAGAAATATGTCCATGTGTTCCTTGAGAAGTCATCTATAAATGAAACATACTACACAAAATTTTCCAGTGATGTAACCGACATAGATCAAAACACATTAGTGTGCACAAGTTCTAATATCTTGTTTGCCCTCTTAGCACCAAAAGGACAACTCACCTGATTTTTCTTCCCATATACATAATGTTAAAAAAAATTGAAATCCAGAGAGAAATTATATGTACCTTCTACCATAACATTACCATACATTATCTGAAGGCCCTTCTCTCCAATATGTTCAAGCTTTTGATGCCATAATATGGTATTTTCTCCAGAGATTGTTAGGATTTCCGCTCCACTTTCAGAAACCACAAAACTGTTGCACCCATTAATAATAGTGGTACCTTGAAGCTTGTATAGAATTCCAATCTAAACTCTAGCATTAATACTAGTGCTCCCTGAACCATCTTGCATGTATATTTCTCGAACACTGTTTTTACATTTGCATCATCCGTATTTCTTACAAAAATCATATTTCTATCCAATGTAAGAATATGGATAACACTAGGAAGTTTTATAATCCTTCCACCTTGTAGCTTTGGCTTGAATTTTCCATGTGCGATGATTCTTGCCTTCCTATCATCTCCTGAGAAGACATCACCACAATCACACTTCTTGTTATCACTCCACTAGATTCCCAAGGCTGAGCAAGGAATCCCAACAGAGGTAAACACAAAGAAAGATTTTCACTTGATAGCTAGCCCTATCAAGCCAGAGAGGGGTGTCTCAAAAAGGGTCACATCTAGGAGGGCTAGATTAATTAGTGTTTTAGGCTAGGTATGATGTGTGGGGGTTGTTTTTATTTGGTTTGGTTGGGGAAATCAGTGGATCAAGGAATTCAGTCAAAGAAAGCTAGGTCAGGGCAATAGATTTATGGTTGCAGGGATGAATGGGGCATGGTAGGTATGATGTCAATCACTTGAAGATAATGGTTATGGGATGGTTTAGAAAATGTAAGGAGTATGAAGGAAGCATAAGAGATGTATTTCTCTCAGATATAATATAATTAACAAAATATGATCAATTACCCAAAACAGAGCATGTGCAAGCACATATTCTGAATTTCAAACTTGTAGAAGATCATAACATAGACATGAAAGTGACATGAACAATACATTCACAAATATGTCACTGAAGAAGAAACAATGAAAGACATTTAATACCACATGTATCCCATAAATGTAGCTGCAACTCCTCTTGTATTAATGGCCAAAACTAAATAGAAAGTCTCATTTATCAAGTAAGAAAATTCAAATTGATTCCAACCTCCCAACCACCATTAGATTGAATTTCTGCAATTTATAGACCAATTTACAAAATCTGTGGAAATCTCAGATCCACTATTATTTCAAATAGTAAAGCTAATTCCTAACCTCTAGGAACATTAAAATTTTTAAAAATAAATGAACTTATTGTCTAAGTATTTGAATTCATGATTTGGAGGAATTTGGAGAGACCTCCTTTGCAGATCTGCACCTTGAGAACAGGGAAAATATGTTTTATTATGCTAACTATTGAGCTGAATCGACCCTTTTTCCTGTGCTGCGTTGTTGCTAACATGTTGATGTAGTGGGTCAGTTTAGGATGTGGACCTCAATTCGCTGATATCCTGGTAGATGAGCTGGGAGCTGTGTGGGCAGATCTTCTCTATGAACTGAACACTTTCTGCTGCCTGGCATAACCTTTATGTCTTGTTTTCGTCTGAAATCCTTTTGCCATGTTAAAACCCTTTTTGTGAATAAAATAGCGTGAAAACAAATATACCCATACTTGAAACCTTTTAAAATTTATTTCGGAAGAGACATCTCATCCACGCACTTCACAACCTTTACATTTTAGTTTATAAATATTACAACTAGCAATGCGATTTGAAGGGGAGGTGACGTGGAGGGTCGGTGGGACCAGACCGCAATTCATAGCTTTTAGTTATAAGTGCGGAGGATGTAAATACTAAAAACTGCAAAGTGCGACGTTTGGGGGAGGCGGTGAATGATGTGGCAAGGGAGAAGTGGGACCATATCGCAGGCACACATCGTAACTTTTAGTCTTTTTTTATAAGCTGGGCGTTAACATCTAGACTTTGTGATGTGCGGGGAGAGGGACCCACTGCTATGTAGCGGAGTTTTATGAATCAGGGAAGTTTTAAGTGGTAAGTGTTATGAAGCTTATATGATATATCAATGTATTGCGATGGTTGTGTAATGGGGAAGAGCTGCTGAGGCGAGGATGACCTACCGCATCCCAATTAAAATAAATATGTTGCGGGTGCTCACAAAGGTAAAACCAATTTTATGTGATGCATTCTCAATCGGAAATCAACAATAAAAAATTTTAAATTTTAGTTCCAGTGAAAAACAAATAAAATATGTGAAATATGATGTGGGCCCCACTTTGATTGTGATAGGGGAATGAAAATAAATGAAACAGTAAAGGTGGAGGGGTAAAGCGGAAAGGCGGAAAAAGGATAAGTTTAATGATTTTCAATGGAAAATGAAATGAAAAGCGAAGTGTGGTGGGTAGCATATAGGAAGGTATATTAAAGATAGGGGAAGGTGTAAGAACATCAGGATATAAGTCTTGTTGATGATTTAACCATGGAAGTCATGAAACCAAGAAAAGTTCCCTCAAAACCCTAGGAGAGGGAAATGAGCTTTCCAAGCACAACCAAGAGATAAATATGGTAAACACAAAGCCACTTATTTGGACATGATAGTTTTAGAACCTGAAATTGTTGAAGACCTTTGACTATTACTACTCCTTCAAAAGATGAATTTGATGGTGAAAGGACCAATTTTCATGATTTTGACCCTATGACCTAATGATGGAACAACATGGAAGAATGAGTTCAATGATGGCGATGATGAATATGGGACTCTTGGGAAAAATGTTCAAAAAATAAAACGAGGTCAATGATAATGACGAAGATGAGATGAAATCAGATTAAAATAAGGTGGGATGGGTGAGATGCAAATCCATGTGCTAACACCGGCTCCAATGGGGGAAGGAAACTCCTTTTAGGAGGTTTCAAGAACTGTTGATATCTGGGAACTCGTAGATCAGTGCCTTCTTATTGGGCATGGAGTCACAAATAGCTGCAAACTAATTTCAAACAATCTGAAAACTAAACTGAAAATATAACTGCAAAGATGCTTACCAAGTAAGCTTATTTATGTACATATAACCTATTCTAACGTCAGATGCTTGATTTCAATCAATATAAAATATCCAATATAGCCAATCAAAAATTTGATCCAGTACTTGGGCCCCTTCACTTATTTTAACAAAAATCAGAACCAGAGCTTGTAAGGGCATTAGAAAATTATTGTAAGTCTGATCTCCACTACCACGAGCCATGAGATCATGAAAAAAATGCCTGGTACTGGAAATTAATTGGGACTCTACAGGGAAGTAGTCCTTCATATAGAAAGCAATAGGATCGTAAAATTCATGACCTATCTCTTGATATTCAAAGTATTCTATAAATTCACTTTCTATATCATCATATAGTTTCAGATACGAGTCATTAGATTCATTATCAAAACAATCCTTAGTTTCAACATCGAAATGAAACACAATTGTTTCTTGTTTGGGAAGAGGGAGGGTTTCCAAGAACTTTTTAGGATCTTGGAAATTATATTATTTTATTTTATCATTTAAAAGCTTAATCTTGTTATCAAACCTTTCAACAACTAATTGATAGAAGCCAGTTTTACCTTTAGGAGAAATCTTCGTAGATCTCAGACAATGAAGGACAACCATTGAAAACACCTCATCTATTTGAATATCCATTAAATAATCCCTCAATTATTTCACAACTTCACAAAATAGAGGTTTTTCCACATACCCAATCATAATTTTTTAGTATGTGACCTGATCAGTGAGCAGTGGAAGCGCCATGAATGTCTTGATTTCTGGATTCTTCTACCAGTGGAATATTTTGATCAACCTAAACTGTGTGGACTCTCCAAGTGGATGATTTCAGCCTTAATATGCATTTGACTGTTGTCCATCATAAGCACTCAGATCTAAACTTTGATGATCTTTCCTAGGGAAGATCTGTCACCTCGCTCCCCGGAAACAGTGCTAGTATGTTATCAATCCACGAGATTCCCAAGGATGAGGAAGGAATCCCAACAGAGGTAACCACAAACAAAGATTTTTACTTGATAGCTAGCCCTATCAAGCCAGAGAGGGCTCTCTCCAAAAGGTTCACAGCCAGGAGGGCTAGAGAAATTAGGGTCTTAGGCTAGGTATGATGTGCGGGGGTTGTTTTGATTTGGTTTAGTTAGGGAAATCAATGGATCAAGGAATAAGGTCAAGGAAGGTTACGTTAGGGCAATAGAATTAGGGTTGCAGGGATGAATGGGACAAGTTAGGTATGATGTTAAGATAATTTTTATGGGATGGTTTGGAAAATATGAGGCTCAAAGAAGCGTAAGAGATGTATTTCTCTCAGACAAAAGATAATGAAAAAAATATGATCAGTTACCCAAAACAGAGCATGTGCAAGCATGTATTATGAATTTCAAACTTGTAAAATATCATAACATAGACATAAAAGTGACATGAACAATACATTCACACATATGTCACTAAAGAAGAAACAATGAAATACATTCAATACCACAGGTATCCCATAAATTTAGTTGCAACTCCTCTTGTATTAATGGCCAAAACTAAATACAAAGTCTTCTTGATCAACTAAGAAATATCAAATGGATTCAAACCTCCCAACCTCTATTACATTGAATATCTACAATTTATAGAGCAATTTACAAAAACTGAGACATATCCCAGATCCAGAATTATTTCAAATAGTAAAGCTAATTCATAACCTATAGGAACATAAAACTGTTTCAAAATAAATGAAATTCTTGCCTAATTCTTTGAATTCATGATTTGGAGGAATTTGGAGAGACCTCCCTTGCAGATATGCACCTTGAGAACAAGTAAAATCTATTGGATTACGCTGACTGTTGAGCTGAATCGACCCTTTTTTCATGTGTTGTGTTGTTTCTAATGTGCTGATGTAGTGGGGCAGTTTAGGACGTGGACCTCAATTCGCTGATATGCTGGTAGATGAGCTGAGAGTTGTATGGGTAGATCTGTTGTATGAACTGAACACTTTCTGCTACCTGACTCAACCTTTCTGTCTTGTTTTCGCCTGAAATCCTTTTTCCATGTTAAAACCATTTTTGTGAATAAAACAACGTGAAAACCAATATACCCAGACTTGAAACCTTTTAAACTTTATTTCTGAAGTGGCATCGCATCCACACACTTCGTAACCTTTATATTTTAGTTTATAAACAATACAATTGGAAATGTGATGCGAAGGGGAGGTGACGTGGAGGGTCAATGGGACCAGAACACAACACATATAACAATTCATAGTTTTTAGTTATAAGCACGGAGGATGTAAATACTAAAAACTGCAAAGTGTGACATGTGAGGGAAGAGGTGAATGATGTGGTAGGGAAGAAGTGGGACCAGATCGCAGGCGCACATCGTAACTTTTAGTTTTTTGGTATAAGCTGCAGGGTTAAAATCTAAACTTTGTGATGTGTTGGGAGAGGGACCCACTGCTATGTAGCAGAGTTCAATGAATCAAAAAAGGTTTAAGCAGTAAGTGCTATGCAGTTTATATGGTATATCAATATATTGTGATAGTTGTGCGATGGGAGCGGAGTTGTTGAGGTGGGGCCGACCTATTGCATCACAATTAAAGTAAATATGTGGTGGGCACTCACAAAGGTAAAACCAATGCAATGCGATGAATTCATAATCACACGTTGGAGATCACATTTTTTAAAGTTTAGCTCCAATGAAAAAAACATAAAATCTATGAAATATGATGGGGTCCCCACTTTGATCGCGATCAGGGAATGAAAAGAAATGAAACGTTAAAAGTGGAAGGGTAAAGCAGAAAGGTAGAAAAATTGTAAGTTTAATGATTTTCAATGGAAAATGAAATGAAAAGGGAAGCATGGTGGGTAGTGTTTAGGAAGGTATATTAAGGATAGGGGAAGGTGTAAGAACATCAAGATACAAGTCTTGTTGATGATTTAACCATGGAAATTATGAAACCAAGAAAAATGACCTCAAAACCCTAGGAGAGGGAAATGAGCTTTCCAAGCACAACTGAGAGATAAATATGGTAAAAAAAAAGCCACTTATTTGGAAATGATATTTTTAGAACCTCAAATTGTTGAAGACCTTTAAATATTACTACTCCTTCAAAAGTGAATTTGATGGTGAAATGACCAATTTTCATGATTTTGGCCCTATGACCTAATGATGGCACAACATGGAAGAATGAGATGAATGATGACCATGATGAATATGGGACTCTTTGGAATTTTTTTTAAAAAATGAAGAATATTCAATGATAATGACGGAGATGAGGTGAAGGAAGAGTAAAATAAGGTGGGATTGGTGGGATGCAAATCCATGTGCTAAAATCGGCTCCAACTAGGGAAGGCAACTCCTTTTAGGAGGTATCAAGAACTATAGATCTATAGGAACTCGTAGATCAGTGCCTTCTTATTGGGCATGTAGTCACAAATAGCTGCAAATTGATTTCAAACAATCTAAAAAATAAACTAAAAATCTGATTGCAAATACTCTTACCAAGTAATATTATTTATGTACATATAACCTATTCTAACATCGAATGCTTGATTTCAATAAATATAAAATATCCAATATAGCCAATCAAAAATATGATCGAGTAATTGTGCCCCTTCACTTATTTTAACAAAAATCAGAACTAGAGGGCATTAGAAACTTATTGAAGTCTGATCTCCAGAACCACGAGCCATGAGATCATGAAAAACATGCCATGTAATGGAAATTAATTGTAACTCTATAGGGAATTACTCCTTCATATAGAAATGAATAGGATCATAAAATTCATGACCTATCTCTTGATCTTCAAAGTATTCTATAAATTCTCTTTCCATATCATCATACCGTTTCAGATATGTGTCATCAGATTCATTGTCAAAAGAATCAGTAGTTTCAACATCAAAATGCTACACTATTGTTTCTTGTTTGGGAAGAAGGAGGTTTTCCAACAACTTTTTCATATCTTGGACATTATATGATTTGATTTGATCATTTAAAAGATTAATCTCATTCTCAATCCTTTCAAAAACTAGTTCAGAGAAGCCAGTTTTACTTTCAGGAGAAACCTTCATAGATCTCAGACAATGAGGGACAACCATTGAAAAGACCTAATCTATTTGAATATCCACTAACTGATCCCTAACTTCTTTCACACCTTCACAAGATAAAGGGTTTTCCACATACCCAATCATCTTTTTTTAGTACATGACCTAATTAGTGAGCAGTGGAGGAGCCATGAATGTCTTGATTTTTGGATTCTTCTACCTGTGGAGTCTTTTGATCAACCTGAATTGTGTGGAGTCACCAAGTGGATGATTTTAGCCTTCATATGCATCTGACCATTGTCCACCATCAACAATTAGATCTGAAATTTGATGATATTTCCCGGGGAAGATCTGTCACCTCGCTCCCCGGCAACGACGCTGGCATGTTATCACTCCACTAGATTCGCAAGGCTGAGGAAGGAATCACAGCAGAGGTAACCACAAAATAATATTTTTACTTGATAGCTAGCCCTATCAAGTTGGAGAGGGCTCTCTCCAAAAGGGAAACATCCAAGAGAGCTGGACCAATTAGGGTTTTAGGCTAGGTATAATGTGTGGGGGTTGTTTTGATTTGGTTTGGTTTGGGAAACCAGTGGATCAAGGAATTAGGTCAAGGAAAGCTAGGTTAGGGCAATAGATTTAGGGTTGCAAGGATGAATGGGGCAAGGTAGGTATGATGTCAATCACGTAAAGATAATGGTTATGGGATGGTTTAGAAATGTAACGAGGTTGAGGGAAGCATAAAAGATGTATTTTTCTCAGACAGAAGATAATGAACAAAATATGATCAGTTACCCAAAACATATCATGTGTAGGCATGCATTTTGAATTTCAAGCTTGTAAAATATCATAACATAGACATGAAAGTGACATGAACAATACATTCACACATATGTCACTAAAGAAGAAACAATGAAAGACATTGAATACCACATGTATCCCATAAATGTAGTTGCAACTACTCTTGTATTAATGGCCAAAACTAAATACAAAGTGTCCTTGATCAACTAAGAAAAATGAAACTGATTCCAACCTCCCAACCTCTATTACATTGAATTTCTACAATTTATAGACCAATTTACAAAATCTGAGGCAAATTTCATATCCATAATTATTTCAAGCAATAAAGCTAATTTGTAACCTCTAGGAACATAAAAATATTTAGAAATAAATGAACTTCTTGCCTATGTCTTTGAATTCATGATTTGGAGGAATTTGGAGAGACCTCCCTTGCGGATCTACGGCTTGAGAATTGGAAAAATATTTTTTATTATGTTGACTGTTGAGCTGAATCAACCCTTTTTTCATGTGCTGCATTGTTGCTAATGTGATGATGTAGTGGGGTAGTTTAGGACACGGACCTAAATTCAATGATATGCTAGTAGATGAGCTGAGAGTTGTGCGAGAAGATCTATTGTCTGAATTGAATGATTTCTGCTGCCTGACTCAACCTTTCTGTCTTGTTTTTGCCCGAAATACCTTTTCCATGTTAAAAACCTTTTTGTGAATAAATGGCATGAAAACTAATATACTCGGACTTGAAACCTTTTAAACTTTATTTCTAAAGTGGCATCACATCTGCTCACTTTGCAAGATTTATAGTTTAGTTTATAAATAATACAACCGGTAATGCGATGTGAAGGGGAGGTGACGTGGAGGGTCAATGGGATCAGACCGCAACACATATTGCAATTCATAGCTTTTATTTATAAGTGCGGAGGATGTAAATACTAAAAACTGTGAAGTGTGATGCACGGGAGAGGCATTCAATGACGTGACAGGGAAGAAGTGGGACCAGATAGTAGGCGCACATCAAAATTTTTAGTTTTATGTTATAAGATGCAGAGTTAACATATAAAATCTTCTATGTGTGGGGAGAGGGACCCACTTATATGTAGTGGAGTTTTATGAATCGACGAAGGTTTATGTGGTAAGTGTTACGAAGTTCATCTGGTATATCGATGTATTGTGATGACTGTGCAATGGGGGCAGAGATGCTGAGGTGGGGCAATCACAATTGCAAATCAGAAATCACATTTTTTAAAGTTTATTTCCAATGCAAAACACATAAAATATGTGAAATGTGATGATGGCCCCACTTTGATTGTGATCGGGGAATGAAAAGAAATCAAATGGTAAAGGTGGAAGGGTAAAACAAAAAGGTAGAAAAAGGGTAAATTTAATGATTTTCAATGGAAAATGAAATGAAAATGGAAGTGTGGTGGGTAGTGTTTAGGAAGGTATATTAAGGATAGGGGAAGGTGTAATAACATCATTATACAAGTCTTGTTGATGATTTAACCATGGAAGTCATGAAACCAAGAAAAATGCCCTCAAAGCCCTAGGAGAGGGAAATGAGCTTTCCAAGCACAACTGAGAGATAAATATGGTCAACACAAAGCCACTTATTTGGAAATGATAGTCTTAGAAATTGAAGACCTTTGACTATTACTACTCCTCCAAAAGATGAATTTGATGGTGAAGTGACTATTTTTCATGATTTTGACCCTATGACCTAATGATGGCACAACATGGAAGAATGATCTGAATGATCACCATGATGACTATGGGACTCTTGGGAAAAATGTTTAAAAAATGAAGCAAGGTCAATGATAATGACGGAGATGAGGTGAAAGAAGAGTAAAATAAGGTGGGATGGGTGGGATGCAAATCCGTGTGCTAACACTTTTCATATTTGCAGAACCACTCCCTGTGGGGAGTGATGTGAAAGGATGCACCTCAGTTAATCAACCATTCCTCATGACCTACATGTTTATCGGAATAAGAAGCCAAATAAAAATACCTGACTTCATCTAAAGATATTTTTTCCTCTACAAAAGGAGCATCATCAGATCCATTTCCTTTCTCAGGAGATTTAGATCTACAGTCCATTTTGAAGTTCCCTTCTTTTCCCCATTTCCAGCATACCTTTATAATATTTCCTAAGGATTTAGATTTCCTCTAAATCTATATCTCCCATTCGAAAACTTATATTTTTTTTTTATTCTGGGACCTTCCTCATACAGATAAGGCATCTCCATTATAGCCCTCCATATTTCTCCATCTCATTTCCTCTGATAGCAAGGCTAAGATAATTTCATCAAAATTAAAGGTAGTTGTATTGCTACCTATTTCAATAACTAGACTACCCCACAAATCTGGTAGAGAGCACAATAAACTAATGCACTTATCTTCATCTTAGATTTTAATATCAATAGATGATAACTGACTTACCACAATATTGAAGTTGTTCAAATGCTCTATCACTGAGTCTCCATCCTTCATCATCAGGTTACACATCTATTTCCATAGGAAAAATTTATTCACCGGAAACTTAGATTGGTACAAATTCCCTATCTTGACCCACAAATTCTTCGTTGTAGCTTCCCTAGATACATTCAACAATACCAAATCCGAGATACACAACCGTATTTTTCTCTTTACCTTCCGATCCAACTTCATCTAGTTTTCATCTGGAATTTCCATTGGTTTTGTACCTGGATCTATGGCAATCCAGTGATATTTATCCACCAGCAAATTATCCATATTGAGATTCCACAACTCAAAACTCTAACCATTAAATTTATGGATCTCTATCTTTCAACTGCTCCCCATAATATTTCATCGCAAGAATCGATCCCACAGATCTCCCACTGAATAGGGTCTACCAAAGGCCTGAGCAAAGAAACCCCTTAGTAGAAAAGGCGTCCGCTTGAATTTGAAACAACTCGGATACTAAACGTATATTTTAACCCTGTACAGAAATTATCTAAAAACAAATTATTAATAACAGAAAATAAACAATAGCGAGAGCATAAATCATAAAAATATATACACAAAGTTTTTCCCCCTGGATCCCAAATCGAGACTAGCAGCTTGATTTTTCATTAAGTTCCTTTTAGTGTTACAACAGATATATATATGCATGCCGAAGCATTCATAAACCATAATCCACTAACCTTGGATTATAATATAACCATAGTTCTCTTGACCAGATCTACAAAATACCAAGGGACGAAAACCATCATGCCCCAAAACCCATTCACAAAACCATAGGTGAGCCCACCTACCTAAAATAGGGTCCAAATTTTTTTTCCCGAGGCACTTCCCTAGACCTCGTGCAAGGGAGCTACCCACCCCCTCTAACCCCCCCGCTATGCTTGGCTCAACGAACAGGGTGGATGTCGCCCCCCATATGACCCCATGTGCATGCGACTATTTTTGGATAGAATATAACACATACCCAACCAAAGGCCCTATATTGACCCTTCCCCACCGGAAACTCTTTCCACTTTTTTTTATGGCGTTAAGTGGTGTCGCTAATACTAAAAATGAGGCTATAAATTTCCTTAGGTACTATTTCAACCAAACCAAACTCCCAACCTCAGAAAATCTAGTAGGAACCAACCATTTCATGACGGCTTCCATCTTGGCACAATCTAACTTTAGCTATCCTATGCCTATCAGGTGCCACATATACACCAAATTCTATTGTGCAAACTTGCACTTCTTGATATTTTATAGAAGTTGGTGCTTCTTTAATGTCTCTAACATGTGTGTCAATTGTAAATGTTCTCCTGCTAGGTAGCACTATATACTAGTATATCATCCAAATATAAAATGAAAAATGAATTTATAAAGGGTGAAGAATATTATTCATTAACCTTATAAATTTAGTTGGTCCATTTCATAGGTTTATTGGGATGACTAACTTCTCATACTAACATTTCCTAGTTTTGAAGGTAGTTTTCTAGGTATCATTTCTCTAACTCAAACCTAGTGATATAAAGAATTTAAGTCCATCTTGGTGAAGTAATTTTATTACTGCAAATAATGCAACAAATAATCTATCTTGGGAACTGGTTACCTATTATTCAATGTGATTTTTTCAACACCCTGTCATCTATACATTTTCACCAAGTATCTTCCTAGCTTTGCACAATGATGATGGGTGACCCACATGGTGATGTATTATCTCGAATGATACCCTGTTCCATTAAATGAAACATTTTTTATTCATATCACTTACTTCTATAATAAAATATTTTTACATCCCATTTATTGTAAATGGGGAGTCCACAAATAACTAGATATTGTGCTCCACTGCCCTGTTATGTGGTAAACCCTTAGGCTATTGAAACACATCCTTGTATGCCTATAACAACTCTTCTAGTTGTCATCATTATCTCTCAATACACTGATCAAAGGATTCCTTTGATCTTATTGACTCTTCTATAGAATAGTTCTCTCTTTAAAATATTAAAAAATACTTCTTACTAGAATTGATTAGTTTCTTACTTGTTTAGAACTTATTGGAAAAATGTTTTACTTACCTTTGTGCATGTTGATGGTGAGAAATTTTCCATCCTTTATGAGATAGTATTGATTGTATATGTAGATGAAATTTTCATCACACATATAGATGAAAGGACTTCAAAATGACAGTCCACATACATCAAGGGGAACTACATCTAGTTCTACTTTAGAAATAAAGTCAACATTGATAGAAAATCTAGCTTTGCACTAATTTGTTAGTTATAGATCTACATCCTTATTTACCAATGCCAATGGATATGGGAATATATGATCATGGAGTTCCAACCCCAATTATTTGACCATATTTGTTTTAATGATAATTTCTTATGATCGTAAGTCAAAAGGATCATCAATATTTATATCTTTGACCTGTATCTTGATGTGGAAGAGTTTGGTCAATTCTTACTCTTCCTATTGCCAAAGGATACTCAAATTCACCTCATTTTTCACTAACATGAAGACAATATTATCATCAATTCCTGAGCTAATTTCAACTCAGTTTCTCAAATCAGTGGAAATGATATTATTCTTCCTATTATAGTTTTTTTTTGTTCTTCAAGTTAAGCTTTCGATGTAATTTCCAACACTTCTCCTCCATATGACCATCAATATTATAGGTCTTGTAGTGGTTTCTCAGGGCTTTGAAAATGTTTTTTGTGGCTAACATTTCTTATCCTTTCCCCCTTTCCACTTCTTCTTCCCCTTCTCATAAGTGTCTTGGTTCTCCTTTTGCTTCAATCCATTTGATTTCCCTTTCTCCATGCCTATGTTATCTAAGTATTGTCTCTATAGAAATCCTTGTCCATAAATATGGGAATAAAAAACATCACATTATTTTACTTATGCTTCTGTATTCCCTACAGATACTTAATAAGTACATGTGGGTCCTTTGCGGAGATACTCAACATTAGGGCCATCTTTTTAAACTTTATGGTGTATTCTTGTACACTTTTCCCTTACTTCTGCCTTAATTAGTGCCAATGTATCCACCAGTATTCTACATACTCATAGGGTGAAATTGTGAATTTATGATGATTTAGAGGTCTTCTTGCTTATTAAATAGAGGATATTTCTCAAAACTCAAGGTTTCCATGTGGATTTCTCACTAGGTGAGGGCATGTCCCTCTAATTTCGACTATGAAATTTAAATCTTCTATTGCTCCTCTATATGATGAAAACTAAATTAAAATTTTAATTTCTATAACTAGTGATGTAGCTTTAGATCATTGATATCACATTTATATGCCTTGCTATAGACCTTCACTTCCATTTTCAACATGGACTATGAATTATTAACAACACTCTAATTCGTTTGATCTCTTTCAAGTCCTTTGTTTGCTTGGGACTGTATTTATTCTTGATATCTTAATTTGTCCTCTTTATTAGAACCCCCATCTTCTCTAAGCATACCAATATTATTTCTAAAGTTCAACGTCATGATATACAAATCAAAGCTTATATCTACAACTTTTATTTGCATGTGCAAAAATCTCTCCTCTATAAGATGAGGAGGGCTATTCACAGGTTCATCAGACATGATTAAGGTTTTTTTCACTTTTGGCTTAAGTGATATATATTTCCTACAAATCATGAAAATATGACCAAATAAACATGATTTGATACCAATATGATCCATAAGTTTCCATGGATATTCCACTACAAAGTTTGTCACAATCTATATAAATAAAACTATATTTAAAATTATGAAATATGCACTATTAAGTTTTATTTCCCTTTATATTTTAGTATATGTAGATTATTGTTTATTGTGTATGTATATAAATTACAATTTATGTACGTAATTGAGGAAAAAAATTAGAAAAACTAACAAATACATTTTAAACAAGATATATCACCAGAAACTCTTTTAAGAGAAAACCCTACTAGAAGGTGAGGTCACTCTTCTATCTTTCCTTTAATAGAAAATTACTATGAATACAAATAAGAAAGGAATATGGTGTGTGGGCTACTATAGTGCACAAATTATTCTTGTGTGCTCTCTCCCTATATGTCTTGGCTACTATGCTCATTTATGGAATAAGTGCAATGTAAAACCTTGTCCTCCTAGTGGCTTGGTTATAACATATATTGATAGCTTAATAGTGATTAATTTTGATTTCAAATTTAATCATAGTTACAATATGGACTCTTCTAGATTATCCTTCATCAAAATCAAATGGTTAGATCCATTTACTTGATTTATAGGCAATGAAGTGCAATTCTCTCAAATTATTGTTATGAAAACAAGAAATTCAAATTCCAAGTGACATAACTTTTGTACGCAGACATCGATTGAGGAATTTTTTTGTTTGTTGGAAAGGTATTTTTATGTAGAATAGGAAAATAATATGTCATGTTTAAGGAAATTTTTGATTTGTTGGAAAGATATATTTTTGTAAAATATGAAACTAATATTTTGTGCTTAGATGTTAAAGCTCTACCCCCCAAAAAAAATCCATTTAATTCCTCAAAATTCTCCTAAAATGTTCTAGACCCCAATTTTCCAAATTTGGTCCCACCAATAAAAATGGACCTATGGCATCATTCCTCCACTTTTTCCACTTTTAATTCATCAGGATGGATGAAAAGAAATATAATAATTCAATCTGGATGTTATTCTTATTTATTTTTCTCATCATGTTAGTTGTTTCCCTCCATGTTAGTAACTACATTACGATATAATGTCCTAAGGTATAGAACCGATGCTTTTTTATTTGGAATCATCATATATTGATGTTTGGATAATAAAAAAAATTGGTTTTGTCATTGGTCTAGTATCTCAAGTGGTAGATCAGTGAAAATTACAACCCATTAAATTTTATTACTCTTATGATTTAATAGAAATTCACATTACAAAATGAAGAAAATGAAGCCCTTTTTTGCTAGAATCAAAACTCATTTCATCGACCAATATTAGCATAGTTGAGTGAAACTAGATGAAAAGTGTAGTAGAAAATAATGTTGGAGAAATAAGCCAATGTAAAAAAGTACTAAAAAATGAGTTAGTGTCTAAGATGATATATTCAAGGCTTAAGAGGAATTCACCAACATTACAAATAGAGCCAATCTAACATTCTAAATTTCAATTGGATGTGGATAAGAATCATAAGCAACAAAACAAGACAAATACCAAATATTCCAAAATCATAAAATTGACGAAAAATATTAAATTTAGCTTAGAAAAAGGACCATTATGACGTCTGTACCTAGAAAATTCATCATATTCCATAAATTATTTCTTCTATAATTGGAGAAAGGTAAAGTAAAGAAATCCTCTATTTATTCCCTGATTGCATGTGAGGTTGAAATACTAATGAAATTATGCTTAGAGATGTAAAACATAATGGATCAATTTGTCCTTATAACCCTCAACATCATCCTTTTTATCGTCACAATTCATGCACACTCGAGTAAATACATTGAGCTATTCAAGGAACATGGGTAGGGTCCTTTTCCAAGCGAATGCCACCCCATGTGGTATTTTTTGTCCTAAATATTGATGTGGTGATAATAGTATTTTAGTTGTCTAGGTATTTCACTATTCAAAAACCATAGTATATCCCAGTTTTCTTGATCAACCCCTTCATCAAATAGTTTATCCACTCACCCATTGACTTTCCTTTGCATATGGGTTAGGATATTAGTTGAGATGGAGTTACCAAGCTCTTATATTTCCATTAGCCATACCCTATGATGATAATTTTAATATATTGTGTTTGGATTCAAGCCATTTAGGATCCTAATTGGAGCATGGATGAGAATTAAATAATATCCATCAATGATGAAGTAGGGAATCTCTATCAATGAAAATATTATCAAATTGAAATTGGCTTGTTCATTTCATTCTTTCCATTATCTCAACCAACCTATCTCCATCGTTGGTGTTTTTACTAAAAAGAAATGAAAATATAAAGAGGATGGCTCTCAAAGAATCCCAAAATACTCCTACTCATAAGGGTCTTTAGTTTCACTTGCATGCCCATGAAATTTGAGCTTGGTGAGCTAAGGGGAGGACAAAACCATGTTCCCCTAGATGAACCTTTTGGATAAGGTTTAAGTAGGCTAGACTGTGAATGCATTTCTCAAGCTTCCATGTTGAGAAAATCACCTTCTCACTACCTTAGGGTTTATTTTACTTCTCCAACCATGAATCAATTGCAATGGATTCATGAATTTTGGTTTGGTTAAAATTCCAAATATTTTATTTTGTTTGTCTAGATTACTTTAGTACGTCTTGATTATAGTTTTTCCATATTAATGAATTCCACATTGTACCCACTATATTAATGAACTCCACTACTGTTGACCACTAAAGAATTTCCTCATTATGTTTTTTATTTATTACAAGAAATTAGTTTATGTAATCAACCTCATATTTGCATTACTCTTCAGCTTTACTATGTCACTTGAAGTCTTACAAATCCAAGCAGTATTATATTTTCTTTAATTTTCTCATATTTTTGTTAATTTTATCCATATTTAGCTTCATCCCAAACAAATTCACATGAAAACATTATGAAAATCAAGAATTAGCATTTGTATATATTTCACTAGTATACCTATTCTATCATAATATTATTTTAACTCTATCACTACAAAAACACTCTCTTATATACCACCATCCTCAATTATTACCCCACTCATTATTACAATGTATATTGGAATGCATGCTTAAGTCATGAACACACTCAATGATGACAATAGATTTGACTCTTACAACTCCAACTTGTAGTGTTCTACATATGATTAGTATCTCCTTTCCCATACATTGATCATATGAACTCGTGGAACTTTACAACTTATTACATAAAACCCAAAAAATATGTTTGTTATTTAATTAGTAGTGTGATTATTTTCTCATTTAAGTTCAAGCATTGTGTTTAAAATCCTTCAATACTCAGGCAACCCTACTAGAAAGGATTATAACTATGTGTTCGGTGCAATGTATAATAATATTTGTTTGAGTGACATTTGTAGGGCATATAGGGTGAGAATTTCAACACATTTTGATCTCTAGGGGGAAATTGTTGTCGTTTTCATTCACTCATTTTTATGTAGTGATATCACATGTTTTGTTCTTTCCATTAGACTAGTATACAAGTATTTTTGTTTCTCTCAACATTATTGCAATTATTTTTCATTATTAAATTTTTAATCAAATCACATGAACTTTTTCTTGTTTTTTTTATGATGTTATAATAATCCCATACTTGTCCCCAAAATAAAAATTGTCTACATTTAGATTATATCCTAGTAAAGTCAACGGATTTTGCTCAACAATGCCACATACATGTAGTTACCTATACATTTCTATATTCTTTCTTTTTGGCTTTCATTGTAGAGAAATTATGTACCATTCATCCTTTTTTCTTCCCTACTTTTCATCAATAATCTATTTTTACTTTTGTACTTTAAAATTGTAGGTGATTGAATGCACTTACATTTTTCCTTTCCATCTTATTTTCTTGGATTATATTAATCACCAACACCATCATCTCATTTACCACATTTTCCACATTATTGGAATCTAGTATTGGGCGTAAATCCCAATAAGTGGTTCTCATTTCCATGAATAATGTCCTTTTAGTAGTGCTTATAATCCTCCTAACTTATCCTTTCTACATTGTAACCCCTACCTCAATGAACTCCACTAATTATTACAATTAAAGAGTCTCCTCATTATATTTTATATTTACTATGATTTCTTAGCTTCTATAGTCATCCTTATCTTCACATTACTCCACTTCACCTTTACTCTCTTTCTTCAACTTTTACAATTCCAGCTGGTTGTATCATTTCTTTCATCTACTCATCTTTTTGTTCTTTTTCTCCATATTTAGTTTCAACTCAAAGAATTTCACACACAAAACATTATGAAAATCAAGAATTACCATTTGTGTTTCTTTCAATAGTACATATATTCTATCACCATCTTGTTTTAACTTAATTACTGAAAAACCACTCTCTTATATACCACCATCCTCAATTATTACTCCACTCACTATTCCAATGTAACTAATGGAATGCATTCATGACATATGAATGTAATCAATGATGATATTCGATTTGAGTCTTACAAACCCAACTAGTTGCATATGTCTCCACTTTAAATGGTTGTGCCAATTTTACTAATGCCAGAATTAGTGCTTGACTGATATTCTTATTTGACTCATTAAATTCCCTCTATTGACCCTTTCCCCACTGGAAAATCTTCCTACTTATTGTTATGCCATGAAGTGGTTCCCCTACTACTAAAAATCAGGCTATGAATTTCCTCATGTACTATTCCACCCAAACCAAACTCCTAACCTCAAAAACACTAGTAGGCACCAACCATTTCATGATGGCTTCCATCTTGGAAAGATCTAACTTTAGCTCTCCTCCACCTATTAGGTACCTCGTATAGAAAAAAACTTGTTGTGAAACTCACACTTCCTGACATTTTCTAGCATTTGGTGCTTCTTTAATATTTCCAAATCCTGTGTAAAATGTAAACTTGCTCCTCTAAGGTAGCAATATATACCAGTATATCAATCAAATATAAAATGACAAATGAATATATAAAGGGTCCAACATGTTATTCATTAACCTCAAAAATGTAGCTGGTGCATTTCATAGGTTGAATGGGATGACTAACCACTCACACTAACCTTGCCTATTTTTTAAGGTAGTTTTCTAGGTATCATTTCTCTAACATAAACCTAGTGACATCAAGAATTTAAGTCCATTTTCATGAAGTACTTTGATTGTTTCGTATATTATAAAAAATCATATACCTTGGAAATGGGTACCTATTCTTGAATGTGATTTTTTTTAACACCCTACAATTTATACATGTTCTCCAAGTATCTTCCTTATTTTGACAATGACAATGGGTGACCCACATGGTGATGTACTAGTTCAAATGACACCTTGTTCCAGTAACTGCAATAATTGTTTCTTCATCTCCCTTGCTTATATAATAGACTATTTGTACATCCAAATGATTGGAAATGGGGAGTACAACAATAGCTATATCTTGTGATCCACTTCCCTCTTGGGTGGTAACCCCTTAGGCTCTCAGAATACATCACTGTATGTGTATAAAAACTCTTCTAGTTTTCGTATTTGTTCCTTAGTACACCCCTTAAAGTATTATTTTGATCTTACTGAGTCTTCCCTAGAATATTTCTCTCTCAAAAATATTAAAAAATACTTATCGGAAAAATGTTTTACTTACCTTTGTGTATGTTGATGGTGAATGATTTTCCATCCCTTATGAGATAGTAATAGTTGAATCTTTAGATGAAATTTTTATCACACATATAAATGAAGGGACTTCCAAACTCCACTCCACATACATCAAGGGGAACTGCATCTAGTTCTAATTTAGCAATAACATCAACATTGATAGAAAATCTAATTTTGCACTAATTTATTACATTTATATCTACATCCTTATTTTCCCATGCCCATGGATATGGGCTTATATGATCATGGAGTTCCAATTTTAATTTTTTGACCATATTTTTTGTAATGATATTTTCCTATGATCCTTATCCAAAAGGAGCATCGATATTTATCTTTTTGACCAGTATCTTGATGTGGAATAGTTTGGTCAATTATTACTCTTCTTATTTCCAAAGGATACTCAAATTCACCTCCTTTTACACTAGCATGCAGAAAATATTCTCAACTATGTCAGAGCGACTTTCAACTCAGTTTATTGAATCTTGACATTATTCTTCATATCATATTTTTTTTCTTCAAGTTAAGCATTTTATGTTTACAACACTTCTCCTTGATATGACCATCAATATTACAGTGGTTGTAGTGGTTTCTCGGGGATTTGAAAATGCGTCTTGTGGTTACAATTTTTTCCCCCTTTCTGCTTCTTCTTCTCTTCTTTAGAAGTGTATTGGTGCTCCTTTTTCTTTGATCCACTTGATTTCCCTTTCTACATGCCTATGTTCGCTAGGTATTGTCTCTACACACAAGCCTTGTCAAACAATATAGGCATAACTAGCATCACATGCTTTTACATATGGTTTTGTAGTCCCTCTAGATACTTAAGAAGTACATGAGGGTTCTTTGGGGAGATATTCAACATTATGATGATATTTCTGAACTTTATGGTGTACTCATGTACACTCTGCCCCTACTTTTTCCTAAAATAATGACACTGAATCCACTAGTATTCTACATATCCATAGGGTAAAATTGTGACTTTATGACGATTTTGAGGTCCTCTAATTTCAACTATAGAAATGAAATATTATATTCCTCCTCTATATGATGAACATTGAAATAAAATTGTAATTCTTGTAACCAATCATTTAGCTCCAGAGAATTTATATCACCTTGGTATGCCTTTCTATCTACCATCGCTTCTATTTTGAACATAGAATATGAATGGTTAACAACACTCTAATTCAGTTGATCTCTTTCAAGTATTTTTTTTTTTGTTGGGTCTATATTTCTTCTTGATATCTTGATCTCCCCTCTAATATGTCGTCCCAATTAAAATCCCCATCTTCTCTAAATATACAAAGCTTATTGCTAAAGCTCAACATCACGAGATAAACATTAAATCTTATATCTAAAAAGTTTACTTCCAGGTACGAAAAAAATCTGCTCTACAATATCATGAGGGCTATTCACAAATTCATTGATCATGATTATGGGGTTTTCACTTTTTGATTAGGTGATCTACATTTCCTAAAAAACATGAAAATATGACCAAATAAAAATGAGTTGATACCAATATCATGGATAAGCTTCCAAAAATATTCCACAAAAAAGTTTGTCACAAGGGATATAATAAAACTATATTTAAAAATATCAAATTTACACTATTAGGGTTTATTTATATTTATATTTTAGGATATGTAGATTATTTTTATTTTGTATGTATCTAAATTATAATTTATGTATAAAATTTAGGAAATTTTAAAAAAAAAAAACTCAAAAATGCATTTGACATGTGATAAATCATGGGAAACTCTTTCGAGAGAAAACTGTGTTGGAAGGTGAGCCCACACTTATATCTTTATCCTAAAATAGAATTACTATGAATTCAAATAAGTAAGGATTATGATGTTTGGGCTAATATAGTTCACAAATTATTCTTATGTTCTCTCTACCTATCTGTCTTGGCTACTATGCTCATTTACGGAATAAGTGCACTAAAAAAGAATGTAACACCTTTTCCTCCTAGTGGCCCAGTTATAAATATATTGATAGCCCAGTAGTGATTAGGTTTGATTTCAAATCTTAACCATAGTTACAATATGGACTCTTTTAGAATCCCCTTGATCATAATCAAATGATTAGACCCTTTTTCTTGAGTTATGGGGGCTAAAGTTGGATTCTTTCAAATTATGGTGATGAAAAAATGAATTTCAACTTCCAAGTGGCATAACTTTTATATGCGGACTCCGATTCAGGAAATTTATGATTTTTTGGAAATGTCCTTTTGTGTAGAATAGGAAAATAGTATGTCGTTCCTAAGGAAATTTTTGATTTGTTATAAATGTATCTTTGTGCAGGATAGGAAAATAAGATGTCGTACTTAGATTCTAAAGTTATACCTCCCCAAAAAATCCATTTTATTCCTCAAAATTCTTGTGAGAAGTTCGAGACCCCAATTTTCCAAATTTGGCCCCACTAATAAAAATGGACCTATGGCATGATTCCTCCACTTTTTCCACTTTGAAAGCATCGAGATGGATGAAAAGAAATATTATAATTAAATCTGGATCATATTCTCATTTCTTTTGCCAATCATGTTAGTTTTTTCTATCCAAGTGAGTAGCTAGATTAGGATATAATTTCCTAAGACGTAGCATCTATGATTTTTGTTGGAATTATCTTCTTTTGATGTTTGGATAGTAAAAAAAATTTGGTTTTTCCATTGGTCTAGTTTCTCAAGTGGCAGACGAGGGAAAATTAGAACCTATTAAATTGTATTATTCTGATGATTTAATAGAAATTCACTTTAGAAAAAGAAGAAAATGAAGCTCTTTCTTGATAAACTAAAAACTTATTTCTTTGACCAATAATAGCATAGTCGAGTGAAACTGGATGAAAAGTGTAGTGGACAATAATGTTAAATAAATAGGCCAATGTAAAAAAGGACTGAGAAAGGAATTAGTGGCTAATATGACATATTAAAGGCTCAAGAGGAATTAACCAGCATTACAAACAAACCAATTCTAACATTCTACATTTCTATTGGATGTGGATAAGAATCATAAACAAAAAAACAAGGCAAATAAAAAAGAGTACATAAACATGAAATTCACCAAAAAGATTAAATTTTAGCTTAACAAAGGACCATCACAACTATTGTACCTAGAAATGTTAGGGGCGACACTATTATTTTGGGGACCTAACAAGAAACTTCATCATTTTCCACTAAATATTTACTTCCATAATTGAAGAAAGGTAAAATAAAGAAATCCCCTATTTCTTCCATGATATCATATGAGGGTGACATACTAATGAAATTATTCTTCGAGTTGTAAAAATTAATGTCTTTCCTTGTGCTAATAGCCGTTAACCTCCTCCTTTCTATCATCACAATTCATGCACACTCGAGGACATACATTGAGCTACTCAAGGCACATGGGGAGGGTCCTTTTCCAAGTGAATGACACCCCATATGGTATTTTTTTTCCTCAATATTGACGTGGTGACAATATTCGTTTAGTTGGCTAGGGATTTCATTATTCCAAGACAATAACATATCCTAGTTTTCTTGATCAACCCTTTGATAAACTAGTTTATCCACTCACCCATTGACTTTCTTTTTCATATGGGTTGATATATTGGTTGAGATGGAGTTACCAAGCTCTTTTATTTCTGTTAAGTCTTATCTAAGATGCCAGTTTTAATATATTTTATTTGGATTCAAGATATGTAGGATACTGATTGGAGCATGGATGAGAAGTAGAGAATCTCCATCAATGCAGCATACTCAGAGCTCCATAATGTCCGGAGACATGAGAGAAAATATTGAAACGTGTGGATGAATAATTGTGATTTCCTACAGGAATGAACTACAAGGATATGCATTCCAGTAATGTTGAAATAACATGTAAGGAATCGAATCACTGATCGAACCTCCGCCATAGTAATTGTGTGTAAATTGGATGAGTGGTGAATCGAATTTTGTTGATATTTGGAAGTCTCTAATGATCGCAGAAGATCATGCCTAAGTTGAAGAAGAACTTTCACAAGGGGAATAGCTTTTTCCGAAGCGGAGCACTGGAGATCTTGGACCGGAGCACTAGACTACCTAATAAACAAGGCTTGATAAAGACCTAGATCAGGGTACCAAAGCAAATTTCCTTGGGATGCCCTGGAATAAATGTTGAATTAATGGGGCACTCAAACGTGACAACCTTGCGAGTGAGTTATATGCCATTGCATATATGAAAATGGGCTGAAAGATAGAGCGTCACATCAAGCAACATATGCCAGAATGAATAAGGAGTTATCGTCGTGTGATACATCTCCCATGTAACATGCATGTTCTTTACAAACCACTGTTGGGGTATGTTGCCACATACTGGGCATGTGGCTTGGGGCTTGATGATATCCCTTTCCCACCCTCTTTCCCATGACACTCCATTTGGAGATACAATGTTATTTATTATATTAATTAAAATATTATAATAATGGAAATCTAAATATAATTACATATAATACTTTTTAATAAATGATATTTTGTATATTTTAAATGATTTGATTAAAAAAAATTAAAATTTTTTATAGCAAAATTTATTTTGATATTGTAAACGAGGTCTTGGATAAACGTGATCGGGTTCTCTATCACGATGCTCATTGATGTGAAGTCATCGGCTCAATTCCCCAGACCCGATTAATATATTGGACATGATGAAGATGTAGTTGTGACAAGTGTACAAAAAAAAAATGTATATCGATATTAATAATATTCCAAAAATTTTACAATTTTATGTATATTATATTAAAATCTATTTTTAAATTTCTAATATAATTATGTGTATTACATTATAAATAATCCTTTTTTATAATTTTATTAATAAATAATTAATTCATAAAATTATAATAATTATTTATTTAAAAATATAATTCTCAATTATTATTATTATTATTATTATGATGATGATGTTAGTTAATAATTATTTTATAAAAATAAATTAATAATCTATTTAAAAAATAAAATAAAATAATGGTAAATAAAAAAATACAAAACATTTTAAAAGAAAACTATTTCTATATTTTATACAAAATGACTACATTTTTAATTAAATTAACATTTACCAACCATTTAATTTATATAATTATATTAATTATAATCTCCCATTTTTACATATAATATGGTACATATCATGATTTCATATAACTAATTTTGAAATATAATTCAAATTATAATGTAACTAATTTTGAAAGATAGTTCACAGTATAATGTCACATCACCGCAATTAGGATTGTCAATATAACTCGATATGGTCAAAAAGTCTTAATTATCTAAGAATTGATGAGTGCTCATTTCGACGTAATTTTTATGACATACTACCTCGATGATAGCATGACTTTTGAAGCTTTTAACTCTGTGAAACTTTTGCATCACTATGATATCTGATAACCCTTGGATCCTAAAAGTTACAGTTTCCAAACTCTGTCTATGGCATAGCATTAAACTTAAAAGATCAAAAAATGCATTCTATAAAAACTGTACATCAATGCTAAAGAGAAAAGAAAACATATGACATATAAGATGATATATGAATGAAATTTTGTATGCAAACATATTCTCACAATTCATCATCAAGTTTTTCTAGTAACAAGATGCAATATCGATGAATATTGCATACTTCGAAGAAATTAAAAAATCCCATCCCAATACAAAATGAATCGAATCACAGAGAGAAAGAACATCATAAATGGATCTGCACTGGTGGAAGCTCGATGCCACCCTGCCTTAGGAAGGGTATATCTACTGAGCTGGAGCTCGATGCCACCCTGCCTTAGGAAGGGTATATCTACTGAGCAACCAGCAAAATCGTGACACACTCGACACTTGACTTCATAATCATGAATCGTGAGCTCACTCCTCTAATTTGGATGGGGATGGTGGTTTTCCTTAGGAGACATATCGAAGCTGAAGATACTCACCTTGTTGCAAATCACCAATGCAAGCATCATCGCCTACATTCAAGAGTAGTAATGGAACATGGGGGCTTCGTGCACCGCGATGCATTCGTCCAGATGCTTCCCAGTGGTTTCCACAAAATTCTTGAGAGAATAATAAATACTTCACTACTCTGCCACACAGGTTCTTGAATAAAGCATCGATGACGAGCAGGGGGGCTTTTTGGGATGTGTTGCAGCTAACGAAATCCATGAATTAGTCGGACTAACAAATGTATATCATAATTGAGACGTTTTTCCATATGAATGGCAGAAACACCACACTATCTTGGAGTCGGCGTTGGAATCCAGAGCATTAAAAACAATGACAATTGTCCCTTGAACCGACAGTGGAAAATAGAAATGTTGACGAAAGTTGGTGGTAATGTGTTTAAAAGAGAAACACCTTCAGTGTAATTATAATAATTATCATTATAAAATTTAAACAGTGTAATTATAATAATTATCATTATAAAATTTAAATATAAAATTTTTAATGATATTAAAATAATGAATAAATTAAAATTATAGAAATTATTAAATATATTTTGAATATTTAAATTTAAAAAAACACTTATCATGAATCTCATTAATTAAATTCGTTAATTCTTTATTTCAAAAATAGTTTGAAATAAATATATTTATATAAAATATATTATAACTTACACTACCTTTTATAACAGAATATCTTAATAAATAGAGTTAATTACTTTGTTGTTAAACTCTGAGTAGGTTTTAATGATATTTTTTTTTATCACTTTTCTTGAATGTGAAGTGACAAACAACTTAGATGGAAAGTTACTATTAAAATTTCAAGTTGAAATGGAAAACCATTCTTACTTAGATTAATTTTGAGTAGCGAAAGAAGATACATATATTATTTTTTTATATATGTAATTCGTCTATTAGATGAAATGACTTTTTTTCACATACTTTTCTTCATGAATTTTTCTTCATATTTGATAAATATTTTTAACAATATTAATTTTAAGCTGTTTAATGTGCAAAGTTAGGTTTTTAAGGGTGTTGGACCTCTTTAGCCATTAGAAAGTACATTTTAAATAATAAGAAATCACAATATCGCTCAAAATTAAACTGATTCTCACCAAAAAAAAAAAAAAAAAGCATTTCCCTTATTAGTTAGATTTCTTGTTTATTATATTTATTAAGAATTTAAGTCAAGATAGATATTGGACATCATTAAAGATACATTCAAATTTTGATAAGATAAGATGAGGATGAAGATCATCATTGCCATTAAAACTAATGTAATTCTAATTGATCATCTTAACTTACATTGGGAAGACTACTTTGCATTGTATTAAAAAAATTAATAATTATATCTATAAATTGTATGGCAAAGGGTGGTATTTAACATATATGCAATATAAAATATCTATATAAATTTAAACATCAAATTGGAAAAAAAGAATGAAATATATTGGCATGTAAAATCATTGTAAACATTTATCATCTCCTTAAAATAAGATTCTCCCTCCTAAAGACAATAATAATATATGTGTAATTTTTCTTTGTATAAACTATATTGGATTCATTAAATATGTTTGTTGAAATTCCACCACCTTGGGTCTAGGATAGAGCCTTCCCTAACATGCCAATTTTAATATATTTTGTTTGGATTCAAGCCATGTAGGATCCTAATTGGAGCATGGATGAGAAGTAGAGAATCTCCATCAATGAAGAAGCACTGAATCTTTATCAAAGACAAGATTGTCAAATCCAAATTCGCTTTCTCATTGCATTGTTTCCATTATCTCAACCAACCTATCTCCATTGTTGGGTTTTTTACTAAACTGAAATGAAAAGGTAAAGAGGATGGCTCTCAAAGAATCAGAAAGCACTCCTACTCCTAAGCATCTTGAGTTTGACTTAGATGCACCATGAAAGTTGAGTTTGGTGAGCTAAGGGGAAGATAAGACCATGTTCCCCTAAGTGAAACTTTTGGATAATAAGACCATGTTCCCCTAAGTAAGCAGGGTAGATTGTGGATGCATTTCTCAAGCTTCAATGTTAAGAAAATTACATTATCTTGAGGGCTATTTTCCTTCTCCAACCATGAAACAATTGAAATGGACTCATAAATTTTGATTTATTTAAAATTCCAAATACCTTGTTTTCTTTATCTAGATTAGCTCATATGCTTTTTCCAAATTTTCTAAAACAAATAACCAAAAAATAAATTCCAAAAAAATAATTAAAATCTAATTTTAATGTCCAAATTTCAAAAAATTTAAAAACATCATTCTTTTGTTGATCATATTATATAAAACCTTATCACTTTGACCCATCACACACCTCCAATATCTCCAATAAATATTAGTTACTCAATGTAATATGAAAATGCGATTATGTAATACATAAATATTAATATAAATGTTTTTCTTTGCCTTATTATTAATATAAACGTTTATGATGGGTTTTCGTAATCGCTTGGACAAAAATAGGAAGGAGAATTTAATTAGGTTTTCTTTTATCATATTAATGTAAACACACTACTTGATTGTAGAAATATAACAAATAATTTTAATTTAATTTCTTAATAGAGTGAAAGCCAATATTTTAATTTTAATTGTTTTATTAATGTCATAAATTCACATCTATGTTATATTTGAAAATATATTAAGTTATTATGTTTATCTAAATTTTTGAACATGAACATCGTATGACCATATTTTATAAAATTTATATCCGTATATCTTTCGTAAATATAACTAATCAATAAAAATGAAATTTCGTCCTAAATAACTAATTATTTTTATAAAAGCAAATATATCTATGTGAAATGTAATTAATTCCTAAATTGAATTCTGAGCTTTCATCGTCGCCTGCGTTTCCTCAGCTGTGGCTGCATTTTTCTACCGGAATGACATGACAGCGGCAAAAGGATATCCCATCCCTTACGAAATTCAACAGTCATGTCATATTTGCAAAAGTAATCAAATGGAATTTAGCGTCTGCTTGCCAGAGCTTCCTGTTGCGATTTCCTCTACACTTCTCTATCTCTACTTTCTCTATTTCTCCATAGTCATACTACCCACGCAATCCTCAAATCCGATTGACAAATTTTATAGAATCTCATCCGTAGCCCAATCTCAACTTTAATTGCTGTGCAAAAGAAAATTTCCGTGCCAAATTCATGATGTCCAATGATCGGACTGGCGCTCTCACTCTCACTCGTGGGCTCTCACCAACGTATCTCACACATTCTACATTGACATCAAACCTATGAAAAAGTATTGCTACATTGACATCAAAGCTCGCGTAGATATGTCCTTCTCAACGGACTATTTGAGCTGCCTTTCGGATTCTCCACGCTACTGAACATCTATTTTAATATTAACGATAATAATAACAGCTCCAGGTTCGATCCATGAAATACCATTGCGTTCTGTCTCTAAAATGATGAGAGTAGTGCCAAAAGAGGAATGCGAGAGATAACTGGCATATCCTGCTCTGATATAACGCGTTATACTACGATAACTCGCATATCCAGTGGCGATAGATAGCGTATCTGGTAGAACACGCTTATCTGGTGATAATTAGCGTATTCCCAGATAACTCGCGTATCAACCGTTAGAGCTCGCTTAACCGGGCCCACACAATACGCATATCGGGGGAGAATCCACATATATCCAACTGTGATATGTCGCATATTCAGCCAAAGGACTCGCAGATCCAGCCCAGGAGAAATCGTCACGCAGGCCAGGCCAGGCTCCTAACTCGCTTCAACCCTATATACCAGCGAGTCGACCCAGAGTATCAAATTTAATTTTCTATATATGGAGGGCACATGGTTTTAGTTTTGGATTGGAGCATCTCATAGCACTTGGCCCTTACCGGGAACAGCTTTCTGCTTTAAAATGTTCATATTTACGTTGTTGCTCCTGTAATAGCACCGGGCTCGGCTCCTCCTATGCGAAAGGGCGTTGGAATACGTAAGCTCTGAGTGAACGCAAAGGAGGATATGTGGGCACTCGTATAATTATATCGCGCTCACATTGTATGTACCAGCTTAAGTCTTATGGGCATTAAAGTAACGAAGCCATCTCTATTTCGTATTTGTTTTTGTGAACGATAACGTCTAGCCTCATAAAACGATGAAGTGTAACCTCATAAAATTATGTTTTTCTGGTCAAGGGTTACGAGTTGTATCTCACGGAGTGCCCAGCCTTGCCATGTCATCTACATTGATTTCCGGCCAACTCCGCTTCAGAATTATGTTTTTACGGTCAAGGGTTCCGAGTTGTATCTCGTGGTCGACGAGAAAGACGGTTTAGAGATAACAATTTCTTGAATTTGTAGGAGTCGTTCCCCAGGAAAATACTCGATGATGGATTGCCTTCACTGACAAAGGGGCTGCAGGAGAATGGCAACGGTAGTGGAGAAGGAGGCTGCAAGGGTGCCAAAGGCCGGAAAGGCAGTCAAGGTGGAGGTTCTGATATTTACTTTAAGTCTCTCATTGGGTTCGAGAAAATATTTGCATAAAAACTATGGGTAGGAATAAGATGTAAATAGTAAAATTGTAAATGTGTAGAGCAAAAAATTTACTTATCTATTTCACATGTCAATTTATTATTTCCTTCCAAATCAAGATTATAGGATGTTTTTCCAATTGAAAAATATAAATTTAGCATTCACCAATATATGTTATAATTATTTATGCAATTCTTCAAAAAAAAAATTCTAACTTGAGTTTGAGGGGCTAAAATGCATATATAACAAATTAAATTCTATTATTTTGTAACTTTTTATTATTAAATGAGTCAACATGTAAATTTTTATGCTAGTTTAATATATTCTCTATATTACTTTTAACCCCCATTTTTTTTTTTTTTAATTGAGCTGACATACATTTCTACAAGCCAATATGGGTATGATGTTGTAGTGGGAAAATGATTATAAACATTTAACACTTATATTTCAACTCAATTAAAAAATTAAAAATTAAAAGTTCAAAGTCGAGAGGAGATAATGGTTTGAACATTTTTAATAATTTAAATTTGAACAGTTATATGTTGGTTCAATTAAACCATCCTAGATCCATATTAACCACGAATCTATCAAATGCCAAGAGGGATCAAATCTCTTGAGGTGAAACCACTTTTTTAGTGGAAATCTTGACCAAAGATTTGCAAAGCACTTGATAGATCTGAGGTTAAGATGGATCTAAGATGGTTTCGGTTATCATTTTAAATATTCTGAATATGTCTAGTTAAATTTAATCCATTACCTTAGTTTATTGAGATGAAAAATACTATTAATAACTTGAATGATGAAAAATGATGAAATAAAAATTTGAATGAAAAGTCATAATATAACAGTCTTGAATGATAGAAAATGTAAATAATAAGAATGTAATCAATTACAAATACTCTTCATTGTGATCTATCTTAAACTATTTTTCCTACTATTCTTATTATCACACATGGAAGTCGAGATTATATACCATTCAAATATTTTACTTGATCTATTGTATTAAATGTCATATCTTGTCTCTCTTTCTCTCCAATATTAATAGTAGTTTTCTCCAATGTCAATCATTGTGACTTATGAAGTCTTAAACCCAAAGTGTAATGGTAATTTTTTTTTATTACCATGTTTGAATGCAAAGTGACTAACAATGTTGAATGATGTATTTTCTCCAATTTCAATCATTGTGACTTATGGAGTGTTAAACCCAAAGCATAATGGTGATTACTTTTTATTACCATGTTTGAATGCAAAGTGACTAACAATGTTGAATGATAGAAAATGGGAATAATATGATTGTAGTAAATTACAAATATATTATAGTTTCAATATGCAAACATTTCAGGTAAGTAAACATTTTATTTAAGATCAAAATTAAATTATGTTATTTATTATTGAATTATTTTAACCCAAAAAGCAATGCATTTCATCAACAATGTTTTTTTTCTTACACTAAAATTAATGTAAAAATACATTGAAATCAATGAGTCTAGTGCAATCAATCAAATAGGAATCAAATAGGAATAGAAACCAAAATCTACAATTAAATCAATCCATCTACTTTAGTGAAAAAACAAAACCTTTATGGCTTTCTAAATCGAGTTTATTTTACATTTTGTAACAGAAATACTTCATCTTCTTCTATGGTTAATGTTGAACACCTAATCCTCCGTGGGTAGGTGTGGAATGCGAAAAGTCACAATGGAGTCCAAGTGACCTTGGAATGTGAAACCAAGAGTCAGACCATTGTGCTATAAATGTACATCATGTATAATGAAAAAATAATAAAGCTGCACGCTTATCTTTCATTGTGTGTTAAGTCTCTTTTTTTGTGTGTTTATCTTTTTTATACACCATGTGTGTGTTTAACATGGTATTAGAGCTCATACGTTCATAACCAGCTCAACCTTGAGTGAGCCATTTTTTTTATGGCCTGTGCATATCTGCAGAAATTCTGATAATTTTTGCAGCACTTAGAGATTGTTGCAACAAACATTTTTCCGCATTCAGAAATTTTCTTTGAGAAGAGCAACATTCAGAAATTTCTTCTTGAAGAAGAGAAGCATTTGGGGGGCATTCTACAGGTTTTCTCACTGCACATTATTCTGCAATTTTTTCTTTTAATTTTTGCATTGAAGAGAGCTACTAGAAAAAATTTTTAAATGGGTCTCTGAAAGAAAAATTTCTGAGTCTTTTTATCTGAAAAATTTCTGCAAACTCTGGTTTTTTTTCTGCTGAATTTTCGTGCATTTATTGAAAAAAAAATTATGTTGTTTCCCTCATTTCTACAATTTCTGCAAGATGTTTTTACTCCTCTATTATATTTTTCTCTCTGCTGTATTTAAAAAAAAATTAAAAAATGAAAATAAAATAAAATTGTAACTCGGCCTTCCAGGTCCCCTACCCTCAGCTCTCCAACACTCCCCATTCCCCCTACGCATCTCCCCTCACAACCACTCATCCCCCTCTTGGCGTACAAAACTCACCATCACTCGAACCCCTCCCCACACCCTCACATCGCTCCTCCACATCTCCCTCGCTCCACGGCCTTTCGGCCCCTCCTCTCCCCTTCCCATGTGACTCAACTGTGCCCCCTCTCAACTACGCTCTCGCCCTTACTTCAGCCTCACCCCTCATTCCCCATCCCTGCTCTACCCATCCCTCTACGGCTATACGCACACACCCCATGGTACCTACCCACCTGCGCCTACCCGTTCCCCCAACCCATCTCCACAGCACCCTAACCCATCCTCCCTCGACCCCAAACTCCCTATTCCCTCCTTGCGATAACCCAACCCCATCCCTTATGCTACTACTCTCCACTCCTCACTTCCCCCTCTCCCCAGGCCTTACGACCCTCCCTTCCCCTCGCATAGACACTCCCCTTCTCTGCGCTCTCCCTAACCCATCCCCCTTTCCCACAGTTGCACCCGCTCTCCCCCCTCACCTATTCCCCAACCCTACTCTCCCTACACTCAACCCTGCCCCCTTTCCATCTCACATACGGCCGCCCCCTCTACTCGAATTCTCTTCATATTTTCCCCTTCTTCAAATTTTAATTCCAGCGTTTTATTTTTCCCTCCCCATTTTAACTAATCCATATTTTTAAATTTTTCTCTCAAGCCTTTTAGTATTTAATTTTAATGATAATAATGATAATTTAAAAAAGAGAGAGAGAGAGAGAGAGAGAGGAAGAAAGGAAGTAAACATCAGAGAGAGAGGAAGAGGAAATGAACAGCATGAAAGAGGAAATGGCATATGAGTAATTACACATAGAGGAGAAAAGTGAAATTTGCATTGTGATTTGAAGGGTGATTTTCTGAAATAGGTTGACAATGTGGAGACAAGTTTGCCATCATTTTTAAAACAGCTCTTTGAAGAAAAAAAATCAGCTGCCTTAAAGGCCTCTTGCACAGTAGTTTTTGCTGCACATTTTTGCAAAAATATTGTGTTGAACTGACATTGTACTGCTTCTTCATTCATAGTTTCAATCAGCATTTGAGTTGTTGTAAAATTGTTGATGTAAGTCATTTTTTATTGCCGGTTAGATAGTCAAATCTATACCTTGAGGTCCTCCATAATTTGAGGAGTAGATTTTGTACTTTGAGAATTCCACAGTTGGAAGTTCTTTGGAGTCATTTGTAATTGTTTGAAAGAAAGTTGAATCACATTGTAAATGGGTGCAGTTTTGGTTGAAGCCGAAACCCTTTATTTTTTGAGCCTAAGTTGTTCAAATGGATAAAATCAATGAGGCATTAGAGTTGTTGATTAACCTCATTCATTCCAATGTTGATGATATGATAAAAATGAGCAAGAATTCTCTTTGTAATATTCAAAGTTGTTTGAAAGATGCACATGAGAAGATTTAGTTTTTGTAGTTGGAATCTCAACTTCAACAAGATGAACTTCAGCAAAAGAGTCACCATTCTGAACCTGTTTCTGTTCAAAATATTATAAAGGAATATCATAAGAAGAAAGAAGATAAAGTTGCAGTTGATTCACATTTAGTTCCTTGCACAAGAGCAGATTTACACGCAGATGCAGCAGTTCAACCTGCACTTCTCAAGCCCATCATCAGACCTTGGGAAGAGCTTTTCCACAGCAAGTACATAACTGGTCTTGGATATGACAAGGATGTGTCCTTCCATATTCTAGACTACACCCAAGCCTATCATATTTCAGAGTGCTGGATTCTTGTATGACAGTTCACCTGCAGCTGTTCCAGACCCTACTCAGCTTCCACAACAATAGCAGATTGTAAAATGCCAACATTGTGATTGAGTTGGTCATATGAAAGATCATTTTTTTGATCTTCATCCATGCAAGCACTGTGGTCGGCACACCCATTATTCACACAAATGCTTCAGAAACAAGCGTCCTACAATAACAAAGATTCATCTTGGATGGATCGCTTCTTGGCAATGGGCATCAGCAGCCAAGAAGATGTTTAAGACACATGTCAGAACTTGTTCATGGATATTGAGCAAACTTGCAGTTGATTTTTCGCCATCATCTCACCTTGTCCCTGACAGGGGGAAAATGGTGGTCATCTAAAAGCTTCGACATCAGATCAAGCGAGTCTAAGCCACAATTCATCATTCCAGATTCATATTTGTAGCCAGAGACATAGATGCCCATGAGCATGCCTTTGGTTGGTGGACAGCCTTAAACCATCACAGGTTGTAGACCTCCCTTCTTTTAGGTTGAAGGTCTCCCTTTCATATATGAGGGACACTTCCTCTAGTAGAAGCCTTCATCTTCTTGCCAGCTTTGGTTGAGTTCTAAGAAATGCTTCAAGAATTCCAGTGTTGTTGGTAAACCTTAAACCAGCACAGGTTGTAGACCTCCCTTCTTTTAGGTTGAAGTTCTACCTTTTTTATGAGGGATAATTCCTTTAGCAAAAGCTTTCAGCTTCTTTCTAGTTTTGGAAGAGTTCGAGGAACTGCAACAAGTATTGCATTCCAGTGTTGGTGGTCATCCTTAAACCACCTCTTTTTGCAAACATTTCAGAGAGTTGATTTAGCCCAAGTGCTGCCATGTATACTTTGCATATTTGTATTACAAATCTCTTCATGTACTCACACATACCCCTTCGAATTGATGGGGGGAATGTTGGAACACCTAATCCTCCATGGGTAGGTGTGGAATGCGAAAAGTCACAATGGAGTCCAAATGACCTTGGAATGTGAAACCAAGACTCACACCATTGTACTATAAATATACATCATGTACATAATGGAAAAATAATAGAGTTGCACATTTATTCTTCATTGTGTGTTGAGTCTCTTGTTGTGTGTTTTTATCTTTCTCATACACCATGTGTGTGTTTAACATGGTGTTTAATAGTTAATAATGTTCAATAATATACAATACTCTATAATATTTGCATCTCTCTCTCTCTCTCTCTCTCAACTCTCATGCCAACATCCATATCTATATCTCCCTCCATCTTTCCTCTTCATATCTTTATCTCACCACTCTGAAACAGACACATGATATATATATAGATATATATATCCCTCCCTTCCCATGTCTCTCTCTTCTTCCTTCTCTCCCCCCCTCCATTTATATATCTATCTTCACTCCTCTATAGAGGGAAGGAAATAGTGACACAGTTGGAGAAAAGAGAGCAAGTGATGTGGGGGAGAGAAAGAGAGAGGTGGAAGAAAGACCCTTTTCGAGAGAAAGGGAGGGGGAGAGATATTGAGTGGGATGGGGAGAGAGAAAGAGACAGTGAAGAACAAATACATAGAGAGATATGTGTGCAAAGAGAAAGGGAGTTATAAGGGAGAGATGGAGATCCGTAAACAACCATGGACATTCCACTAGACAATTCTTCATAATGGACATGATAATATTATATTAAAAATCTGAGATTATACGCTATTGGAGTTTGATTAAAATTTAAGATCTATAGATTTAAATACAATTAGTGCATGCATGCAAATATCAATTACGCGAAAAAGTAGAGAATGAAAAAATAAGCTCACACACATATAGGACACAAGATATTCTCTATGGGAAATCCTTTTGGGAGAAAACTCAGATCGAAGGTGAGGTCGCTTCACTCTCTTTCTCTGTCTAGAAATATGGCTGCAAGTTCAATGAAGTAATTCTTGTGGCTTGTGGGCTGCTATAGTGCACATATCCCATATTTGTACTCTACCTCCTATCTCTCTTGGTTATCTTTGCTCAATTATGGAACCAAATTCTCTCGAAAGAATGGAACCCTCTTCCTCATAATGGCCCAATTATAACATAGTCTGATAGCCTAAGAGTGGTTAATTTTGACTACCTCAACTCTTTACTACAGCTACAAAATAGAATCTTCTAGAGTATTTTACATTAAAAGCATGTGTCTAACCCTTTTTTCATGAATAATGGGGAATGAACTGGCATCTGCCTGAACTATAGGTGTGAAAACAAGAGCGTCAACTTTTGAGTGGCATAACTTATGCATACATAATCTGATTGATGTGATTCTTTCTTCGTTAGAAAGGTATCTATGTGTAGAATAACATGACAAGGTATTGCATTAAGAAACAAAATTTTACCCCCAAAAAACATCATTTCAAGCCTCAAAACGCTCCTCGAAGGTTTCAGAGCTTGTTTTTCCAAATGAGGTCCCGCAGTAAAAATGGTCCTATGAGATGATTCCTCCACTTTTTCCACTCCTAATGCATCAAGATGAGTGAAAAATAATATAATTATCTAATCTAGATCACACCTCCACATTTTCGGAGGCTTTTGGTCACAAAAATATTTTACTATAAAAGGTGAGAAAATTTTTCCTCCACCTTCTCTTCGGTGTACCATTTAGATTTTCTTCGAAGTTGTACCTTCAACCCAATCTGCCAAAGGTCTTGCTACCCATGTCTTGTAGTTATGCACATATTCTACAAAATTGTATCTTATGTCAACTCTACTTGAGCCTCTGGTGCCAAATCCTACACTGAAGGTAGGAGTTATTCCTCCTCTTGATTTAGCATGGAAGGTGTTAGCACTCGGCTAGATTCCTAAGGCTGAAGAAGGTACCCTAATAGAGGTAAAAATAGACCAACCTTTTCACTTGGTAGCTAGCCCTACCAAGTAGGAGAGGGCTCTCTCCAAAAGGGTCACAACCAAAAGGGTTGGAAAAATAGAATTTTTAGGCTAGATAATGAGTGCAGGGGTTTTCTTGAATTTGATTTCGTTGGGGAATCACTGGATGAAGGAATTAGGTCAAGAAAAACTAGGTGTGGGAAAATGAGATAGGGTTGCAGGGATGAACGGGGTAAGGTAGGCATAAGGATTATCACTTGAATAGGATTGTGATGGAATGGTGTTGAGAATGAAAAGAAGCTAGGAAGAGCATGGGAGATGTATTCTTCTTAGATAGAATGAATATGGGAAAACTATGATCAATCACCAAAACAGAGCGTGCAAAGAATATATTATAAATATCAAACTTGAAAGATATCATAACATAGAAATGAAGTGAACATGAATACAATACATTCGAACATATGATACCTAAGAAAAGATAATGATAGACATCAACACCACAAGTATCCCATAAAATAGTTGCAACTCCTCTTTATTAGCTGGCCAAAGTGAGTACAATAGTTCCTTTATCAACTAGAAAAAACATACAAATTGATTCCAATCTTTGCTAAGAGTCAAGTGATGGACTAAATAGACATAAAAACAAGCTTCACTCATCCTCAGGGGTCGAATCCGTGAGGTGAGGAAGCGATCCACAAAATACTGAACTGCAAATTGAAGTGTAGGATGGTCCAAATGACTCACTCCTCATTACATTCAACTGATTCATATTTGACTAAAGGATAAGTTTACCCAATGAATCTACCCCTAGGTAGCTTATATTTTACATAATTACATTTACCATGATGAATTACATTGATAGTAAAACCATTTCTTGAAGTAAAACCAAAAATTACAATGAAAAACCAAGAAAACGAGTAAAATGGAATTAGCGCCATTTTCCTTTCATAAGCACCCTTGTTGTGTCATAAGTGCCCTCCATGTTCAAGGCCACTTTTGGAGGCCTTATTGGTGTCCAAATTGGGCCCAGGATAGCTTGATAGAAAGCCTATCCTATCCTCTTTCAGAATAAGCCTTAAGTTCTAAAAATGGTGTTGATTTGACCCCTCAAAAATACAATCTCCCAATATTGGTAGAAGCACAGCGCCTCGGCAAAAACAGGGGCATAATCATGTTTTTTTGGTGGGCTTTTACCTTTTTCACCTCCTGAAACTACAAATCAAGATTGGCAAAGTGGGTTTTCTAAATGTAGATGTATATGTCATTAAAAATCTCATGGTAGTTTTCTTTCTCTCAAAAAATTCCCCAAACATAAGGGCAACGCCAAGGGCGATGTGCTTATGACCATTTCTCTGATATTTCCATTTGCAGAAAAACATAGTCATACACAAATTTTTCAAAAATGTTGCAACTTGCCTGAAAATTTGTAGAAAGGGTGTTGATGAGGTGGCTAGGCTTGGAGTGAAGCCTCATAAAGTATTTCAAGTCCCCCCCCCTCCTTTTTCTTGGTTAGGGTTTCAAGCGTAGATTTGGACTTTTGGAGTTTTTCGCTTGCAATTTGGTTCCTCTTGCATAAACTTATTTGGCCATATTCCTTTACAAGTCATTGTCCTTCTCTATTTTTCTACCTTCCTTTTCCATATAATCCCTATCTTCCTCCATAATGTTTGGTGGCCTAGAAACCTTAAGGATGAGGTGTATAGGATAGGAATGCAGAGTGAAAATATGTCTAGGGAATGAGAATGATTCTAGAAAAAAATAGGGAGATGGGGGAAGGGATTATGGAACTTTGCGAGGTGATGGGACGTCCAAATTTCAAGGGAATTGGAAATGAGAATTTAATTACAAGTTTAGGGAAGGGATTGCCTAGGAATGTAGAAGCCTAGGACTTAGGGTTTTAAGGGAAAGGGACTTAGGGATTAGGAAATGGTAGTGTAAGGGTAGGGATAGTTTTTTTTTAGATGTGTAGGAATGTGTAGTTGGGTATTAGGGCATAAAATTGTGAATAATGGGATGAATCTAGGGCTTCATCACTGTTCCAAGTGCCAATTTTCCTCAAGACTAAAAAAACTATGAAAATGTTGTTCAGGAGTGAAATAAGGAGGTAAATATCATGTACTTACTTGTTTGGAGGTCTGAAGAACTCCTGATGAAGTATGAGGGTGATTTTTTGCAACTGGGATAATTTTCTAGCCCTCTCTGGTCATAAGCGTAGTGGTAGAAGGATAAGCGCAATGCCAAAAGGATAAGCCCAAGGTCGGAAGGATAAGCGCCCTTTGTGCTCGACACCTTTTTGCAGACCAGATTTGGAGGCCTTCCCGGTGTCCAAATTTGGCCCAGGATAGCTCATTGTAAAGCTTATCCTGTCTACGTTCCAAATATTCATTTATTTTGTAGAATTGACTTGATTTGACATACCAAAATTTATTCTCCCAATATTGATCAAAAAGTGTTGAATGAGGGTGCAGAAATGAAGAGCGTTGTTGCAGGCAAGTTTTGATGGCCTTCTCCATCTCCAAATTGAGCTCATGACATATAATTGGAAACATATTCTAGTCTAGTTGTCATTTGACTTATCATGCAAGTCATTTGGACAATAGAGCTAAGAGAAAAATTTATTTTCCCAAGGTCACTCCAGAAGTGCAACAACTCTCTTGTGGCACCTGTATTTTTGACATTTATCCAAAGCCATGGCACCTGTATAAAAAATTAAGGAGTTTTTTGTTCCTTGATATAGGATTTACAAAAACCTCTCTCAATCTTGTTAAATTCATCTATTTTTGGTCAGGAACATAGTTTGAAGAAAAATTGGCCGTATGTGTGGAAAATGATTTGTCCCTTGGAATGAGTTACTAAAAAATGATGAGACATGATCTTATGAGTTGGAATGGCCTCATACTTACTGATATGACCTACCTTATGCCTCCTCTAATCAAATGCTTTTGATTCCATAGCAAACCGTACCTCAGTGGGAGAGGAAATTAGGTTTTAGTGCTTGTGGAAAATGACTTGGGCACCCTTGGGAAAAAAAGGTGAAAATGGTTAAAAACCAAAGTGAGGTCAATTATAATGATGAATATGAGGTGAAAGTAGAGTAAAATAAGGTTGGATGGGTAGGATGCAAATATCAATGCTAAGAGAAGGGACATAGAGTTTCAAGTTCTCTACATTCACAACTGAGTAAATGCGCATATATGCTTGTAAAATGAGTCGATAGGAATTATCACCCACCTTTTCTACTATACCAAAGGGACCATACATTAAAGCCTTGATTTTCTTACCAACACTTGCAACCTCTCCTTGTTCAACTATAACCATACTTTGTCTCCCACCTTGAATGACTTCTATGTTCTTTGTTGATCATGGGTGACCTTATACTTCTCTTGTGAATTTTTTAGTGTTTCCAGTAATTGTAGATGGATCTACCTGACCTTCTATATAATTCTCTTAGCCCTCAAAGAATCTCCTGTAAGATCTTCCCTCACTCCTCTTTACTGGACATATGCAACATCGAAAGGTGAACATGGAAAATATACGAAACAAGTCTCAAATGTGGACTTTCCAATAGAATTTTGGACTGCTCTATTAAAATAATGTTATATATTTTCCATATTTTGTCCCAGGTCTTTAGATTCTTCTTTTTGTATCACCTTAGAAGTTGCACCAAATTCCTATTAACTACTTCTATGTGCCGATTTGTCTGTGGATGGAATGATGTAGATCTCTTCAAATTTTTGTTAATCTTATCCCACAATTTAGTCCAGAATGTACTAAGAAATATTGTATCCTTGTTTGAAATGATGTTCCTTGGTATCCCAAAGTGCACCCAAACCTGTCCAAAGAACAATTTTGTTGCTTCTTTCCCACCGATGGTTTTTTTATAGGGCATTAGAACACACATATTTTTAAACCTGTCAAGTACCACGAATAGGTATTCATGTCCCTTCTTGGTTGTCGATAAACCTCCCACAAAGTCCATGGAAATTTTTTCCCTAGGAAGAGTAGGCATAGGTAAGGGATGATATAGACCTTGTTTCATGGTGCTAGGATTACTGGTACAACAAAGCATGCATCCTCTTATGAACCTAGCTACATTCTCTTGCTTCTTCGACCAATATACATACCTTTGCAAGTTATGCACGGCCTTATCTACACCAAAGTTCCATGCAATATTGGAGGTGTGAGAATCTCTAATCAGATGCAAACACTCACCTCTAGGAACACATAACTCATATAGCCTATAGAGTAACTCATCCACTTTTAATGCCTAGTCTGTTGTATCTTACTCTGGGCCTGAAAGTACTGTAATGGTTGGTGATCTGTGTGGATTATTGTCTTCTTTTCCATTAGGTAGTGCTTCCACTTCTTCAAATCTTAGAGCATGTCATAGAGCTTCTTATCATAGGTGGGGTAGTTAAGTATTGCCCCTTGAAAAGCTTCAAAATGGTAAAATACAAGCCCTCTTCCTTGAATCAAGGCAACTCCCATAGCATACCCACTTGCATTTGTATCCACTTCAAAAGGTTGTTAAAATTTTGGTAGTTCCATAACTAGTGCTTCACTGATCTTATTCTTTATCTCCTCGAAAGCCTTCTATAGATCTTTTCCCCATTGGAAACTCTTGTCACTTGTTGTTATGGCATGGAGCAGTGTTACTACCGCTCAAAACGAGGCTATGAATTTATTTAGGTATTATGTTTCCCAAATGAAACTCCTAACCTCAGAAAAATTAGTAGGCACTGACCATTTCATGATGGCCTCCATCTTGGAAGGCTCTATCTTCAAATCTCCTCCACCAATCACATACCCCATATACATCAAAGGCTTCTGCACAAACTCACACTTCTTGAGATTTAAAAATACCAATTCCTTTGACAAAGTTGGTAAAACATGATTTGTACAAAACAACTATCACTGAAACCTTAAACATGAATGATGAAGAAGACTACATAAATTTAAATGATAATCAACTAGAGTTAATTTTTGGTCTCGATGTTAATGGAAAACACCAAGATGGAGTAGTTGCACCATTTTACATTAGCTTAAATTTCCATGATCAAATGTTACATAATGCAATGTTAGATTCAGGAGCTTCATACAATTTAATGCCAAAAGAAATAACGGAAACCCTGAATTTAGATATCACTAGGCCTTACAAAGATCTTTTTCATTCGATTCAAGCAAAGTGAAATGTTTAGGTTTGATTAAATATTTTTGTATCACATTAGTTCAATATCCTGGTAAAAGCATACTCATGGACATTGTAGTAGCTGATACCCCACCCAAGTGTGGAATTCTCTTATCTCGCTCATGGAGAGAAAAATTACAGGGATCTCTACAATTGGATATGTCATATGCAACTATATCAATTTTTGGCCAACCAAAGAAAATCTATAGGGAAACATTGAAGAAATATATGGTGTGTAGTGTAGAAAGATGAAGAAATTACCCAATTTACACTACACCTACTGACCTAGATTCATTCATCTTATGCAACTCTAAAACTGATAATGAAATAAAAATTGAACTAAAAGTTAAAAATAAAACATCAGACAGTGAAGATATCTTTCATGAATCATTATGTCACTTAGATTTTGATGGATTAGTCAATAAAATAGGAGCAGGAGAAAAATTTTGGACAACTAATATGGAAAATAATCATGCAGAAGGCCATGCTTTCAGACTAAATTTTAAATGTACCAACAACATGGCTGAGTATGAAGCCCTCATTTTAGGACTGTAGATTATCAGAAATTTAGGAGGTGAAAGAATATCAATTATGGGAGATTCATAGTTGATTGTAAAACATATAAATGGAGAATATTCTGTTTATAATCCAAGATTAAGCCGATACAAAGAAATTGTGTTAGATTTGATAGATGACATGTTACAATGTATTTTTTTTGCAGTACCAAGAAAACAAAACATACAGGCTCACTCCCTAGCAACTTTTGCTAGTACCTGTAATCTGCCATTTCAGTGAAATCATAAGTATACTACAGAAGTCAAACAAAGACCAATAATTCCAGATAACCTTAAATATTGACAAATTTTCTCACAAGATCAACAAATTTACCATTTTATGAAGAATGAAGGTGAATTTCATAATTATAAAATAGACACAGACTGTACATTAAATCAGAATTTAGATAGTGAAATTGATTTGAATAACATAGATGTAAATAATTTAATTTTTTCTAAACCTATTAAATTTAGCCAATTAGATATAGATAACTTAGAGAAAGTATAAATTGATGAAATATTTGATGATGAATCAAATATTTTAAATCTTAAAGACAATTTTTTACCAAAAGGCTTGACCTCTTTAGAATATTTATTTGAATCAAATGATGTTGCAAGAAAACCCAAAATGGAGCCACTTAGATCTGATATTGAGGAATGCAACATAGGTACAGAGTCAAAACTTCAGATGATTAAAATTTTCAAAGCTTTACCTCAGCAAGAAAAAGAAAAACACATTACTATTTTTAAGGAATTTCAGGATGTTTTTTCTTGGAGTTATGAGGACCTAAAATCCTATGATATCAGTATAATACAGCATAAAATCCCTATAAAAGAAGACCAAAAACCTTTTAAACAAAATTTAAGAAGGATCAATCCTGTTTTGATGCCTTTAATTGAAAAAGAGGTAAAAAGAATGTATGAGGCCCAAATAGTTGCACCAATCAGATACTCTGATTGGGTCTCTAATCTAGTTCCCACCAGAAAAAAGACATGAGAAATTAGATTATGTGTTGATTTTAGAAATCTAAACAAATTATCCTTAAAAGATAATTACCCTTTACCAAATATGGATCACATTTTACATAGGGTAGTCCGTTCTTCTAGGATATCACTGTTAGATGGATTTTCAAGGTAGAACCGGATTTTATTCAAACCAAAGGACCAAGCTAAAACAACTTTTACTACTCCATGAGGCACTTTTATGTATGTGAAAATTCCTTTTGGGTTAATGAATGATGGGGCCACTTTTCAAAGAGCTATGGATATATCCTTTGCAAATTAAATTCATGAATTCTTAGTGATACATTGAGGAAAAAAGGCTAGCCAAATTTTCTTGTTTTAAATGAAAAATTAATGAAGCAAGAGGATTACAACAAGAAAATCAGAGAGTTTTCCAAAGAACGGGTAAACAAGGCTTGCCAAATAACATGTAAACAAGGCAGATTGGCAAGGAATACCTACAGGAAAGGTGTTGCACAAAAGAATTGAAGATTTGTTTTATTTGCAGCATGAAATAAAACATCTTTTTGTGGCCAAACCAACTTTTGTTAGGTACAAAGAAGTTGATGAAAACTACATAAAACTTACTAATATCAAGTTACCTGATGAATAATTTTGCCACAAGCTTACTGATTTGTTGTAAAAGACATTTTTACAGAGAAAAAGGAAGAAAAATAGATTGGTGTTTTCACTCGGTAAAAACAGAATTTACAGCAGTGAACTAGTCAAAAAAGAAGATGAAAGAGTATCAAATGTTAAAGTGTATCAGTAAAAGAGTATCAGATGAGAAGATAAAGTTTCAAAACAGAACACAACAGCCAACTGCACCTAATTCAAAACAAAATTTCTATTTTATTTGGATAAATAGGATAGCTTGCTAGTTGTTAAGCAGCTGTCACTATATTTTTGTAAAAGATATTTTATTTTCCTTAGAAAATTCCTATGAGTATTCTAGGATATTTTGTAAACATTTTTGTATAAATACTTCACTCTATGAAGTATTATTGTGGAATAAATTGCTGAAGATTTCTATAGTCATTTTTTGTTGTACCTAAAGGGTTTCTTATAGCAATTTCAAGTATCAGACTGGATCAAAACCAAAGTATCATATTTCAGGATTCATGTGATGAGCCATTGAAGTGAAGTACTTTCTACTGTCATTGTTTATCTTCTTATGTTTTACATAATTTCGTAAATGTGTTCTAATTTTGAATGATAAATCATGAATATTATTACAGAATTTGTTAAAAGCATTATGTCTTGAAGTATTTATCATTTCTATGTTTTCTGCTAATTTCCAGAGTAGAGATCCCTTAATTGCTCCCTCTTTCAAATGACCTCTTTCTACTCCTTCCTTATCCGGATCAAAGAATTCTTAATTTCTCTTTATCTCGATTAATCCACTTCACCAATCAGCCTTCAAATATCTTTAGTGACTTGTCTATCTTGCCCTAAAAATATTTGACTTTTGATCTTGATCTTGAGCTGTCTGCTTAACATATTGACTCCTTTTTCCCAATGGAAAACCATATCTATTACTATCCATCTCTTTAAGTGATTTTTCCCAAAAACCAAACCAAATATTAAAACCAAATTGTCCTTATAACTAGCCTAAAATCAAACATTGAAACAAACTTAACTCTTATAGGGAGAGCCCTCTCTGAACCCTATGAAGGCTAGATCCTAGTGTTTAAAAGTACGTTTGTGGTTACCTCTAATTTTTTTTAAACTATAAGTTAAAATATCACAACTTGGAGAATTATTAGAGTGATAAAACCATGGAGATTCGAGACAATATTATCCTGAACTCCCTCTAACAGGATCCTTCTCACCTTTGCTACCTTCTTCTGCCATGCATCAATAAGTTGGGCATCTTCTACTACGGGCTTGGGAATATCAGTATTTATTATTTCCTTCAACCTGTTGTCCTCCAACAATGGCTCCATCATATCCTTCCATGAAATATAATTCAAATTTCCCTTGAGTGCATATTCGAGTCTGAAGCCGTTGAAAGACATCTTGATCTATTGTCAGATCCCGAAGAAAAAATATGCAAATTTGAACCTATTCAAGGAAAACTCAATTTATTCTCTTCTATTGTGATTCCCGAGACTCTAATACCATGTAAAAATATCGCTCCAATACCATGTATAAATGTATATAAATTCTATATCAATGGATTCAATTTGATCTTGTGATGTACCAAAACAAGATACTAAATCCTTCTATAATATTTGTGAAATACAAAAAATCGTCGCTCATCATATGCAAGTAACAGAAATAAGTAAATCAATCACACAACACAATATGTTCTTAACCAAATAAAAAACTCAAAACGCTGCTATCATATATTGTATAAATTCAAGGAATCATGAAATAATACAATGCTTATTCTCTCATGAGATTCTCCAACACTCTGTCAATTCTCTCCCACTGATCTAGGAAAAATTGGACAAACACATAGCCAATTCCCATCCTTCCTTCAGCTTGCCTTTCTCACAATTATATACCATTCAAATATTTTACTTGATCTATTGTATTAAATGTCATATCTTGTCTCTCTTTCTCTCCAATATTAATAGTAGTCTTCTCCAATGTCAAACATTGTGACTTATGAAGTCTTAAACCCAAAGTGTAATGGTAATTGTTTTTTATTACCATGTTTGAATGCAAAGTGACTAACAATGTTGAATGATGTATTTTCTCCAATGTCAATTGTGACTTATGGAGTTTTAAACCCAAAGCGTAATGGTGATTATTTTTTATTACCATGTTTGAATGCAAAGTGACTAACAATGTTCAATGATAGAAAATGGGAATAATATGATTGTAGTAAATTACAAATATATTATAGTTTCAATATGCAAACATTTCAGGTAAGCAAAATTTTTATTTAAGATCAAAATTGAATTATGTTATTTATTATTGAATTATTTTAACCCATAAAGCAATGCATTTCATCAACAATGTTTTTTTGCTTACACTAAAATTAATGTAAAAATACACTGAAATCAATGAGTCTAGTGCAATCAATCAAATAGGAATCAAATAGGAATAGAAACCAAAATCTACAATTAAATCAATGCATCTACTTTAGTGAAAAACCAAAACCTTTATGGCTTTCTAAATCGAGTTTATTTTACATTTTGTAACAGAAATACTTCATCTTCTTCTATGGTTAATGTTGGAACACCTAATCCTCCATGGGTAGGTGTGGAATGCGAAAAGTCACAATGGATTCCAAGTGACCTTGGAATGTGAAACCAAGAGTCACACCATTGTGCTATAAATGTACATCATGTATAATGAAAAAATAATAAAGCTGCACGCTTATCCTTCATTGTGTGTTAAGTCTCTTGTTGTGTGTGTTTATATTTCTTATACACCATGTGTGTGTTTAACATGGTATCAGAGCTGATACGTTCATAACCAGCTCAACCTTGAGTGAGCCATTTGTTTTTATGGCCTGTGCATATCTGCAAAAATTCTGATAATTTTTGCAGCACTTAGAGATTGTTGCAACAGACATTTTTCCGCATTCAGAAATTTTCTTTGAGAAGAGCAACATTCAGAAATTGGCAGCATTCAGAAATTTCTTCTTGAAGAAGAGAAGCATTTGGGGGGAATTCTACAGTTTTTCTCACTGCACATTATTCTGCAAATTTTTCTTTTAATTTTTGCATTGAAGAGAGCTGCTGGAAAAATTGTTTAAATGGGTCTCTGAAAGAAAATTTTCTAAGTCTTTTTATCTGAAAAAATTCTGCAAACTCTGGTTTTTTCTGCTGAATTTTCGTGCATTTATTGAAAAAAAAATTCCGTTGTTGCCCTCATTTCTACAATTTCTGCAAGCTGTTTTTACTCCTCTATTATATTCTTCTCTCTGCTGTATTTAAAAATAAAATTAAAAAATGAAAAGAAAAAAAATTGTAACTCGGCCTTCCGGGTCCCCTACCCTCAGCGCTGCAACAGTCCCCATTCCCCCTACGCATCTCACCTCACAGCCGCTCATCCCCCTCTTAGCGTACAAAGCTCGCCATCACTCGAACCCCTCTCCACACCCTCACATTGCTCCTCCACATCTCCCTCGCTCCATGGCCTTTCGGCCCCTCCTCTCCCCTTCCCACGCGACTCAACTGTGCCCCCTCTCAACTACGCTCTCCCCCTTACTTCAGCCTCACCCCTCGTTCCCCCTCCCTGCTTTACCCATCCCTCTACGGCTCTACGCACACACCCCATGGTACCTACCCACCTACACCTACCCGTTCCCCCAACCCATCTCCACAGCACCCTAACCCATCCTCCCTCGACCCCAAACTCTCCATTCCCTCCTTGCGCTAACCCAGCCCCATCCCTTACGCTACTACTCTCCACTTCTCACTGCCCCCTCTCCCCAGGCCTTACGACCCTCCCTTCCCCTCGCATAGACACTCCCCTTCTCTGCGCTCTCCCTAACCCATCCCCCTTTCCCACAGTTGCACCCGCTCTCTCCCCTCACCTATTCCCCAACCCTGCTCTCCCTACACTCAACCCCGCCCCCTTTCCATCTCACATACGGCCTCCCGCTCTACTCGAATTCTCTTCATATTTTCCCCTTCTTTAAATTTTAATTCCAGCGTTTTATTTTTCCCTCCCCATTTTAACTAATCCCTATTTTCAAAATCCAATACACCAAGGCAAATATGTGGAGGACATTTGGGGGAAATGTAATTGTCCATGAAATGTAGATCGGATTTGGGGAACTTGTAGCTCTTTTCCTTGGACCCTACTAGTTCTTAGAGGTTGTATTTGGAGCGGTTAGCAGGAAAAAACATAATATGCCCAAGAATATTAGTGTTGGAGCAGCTATGGTTAAAACACGAGATTCAAAGTTCAAATCCCCTTGAGTTGCCAACCAAAAAATAATATTTTTTTAATCTATTTATTTATTAAATTTTTAGAATGTGGTTTAATGAAAAAAGAAAAATATAATATAAAAGAAATAAATTATATGACATGATTAAATTTCATGTGGTTTGAATATCGATTTTCAAAAATAAAAAATATAATTTTATCCACTATCCACTCATGGATATTTCAATGCAAACTTCCCAATGCTAATGATTTTGTCTTAATTGCTAACTATCTTAAATGGGTTTCGTCTTAATTGTCATTGTCTTAAGTCGCCATTGTCTTAAATATAAAGTTCTGTCTTAAATATTTTTGTCTCAAAGTGCTTTTGTCTTAAATCTAAAATTTTGTCTTAAAATATTTTTGTCTCAAATCACTTTTGTCTTAAAATATATTTGTCTCAAACTACTTTTGTCTTAAATATAAAGTTTTGTCCTAAAATATTTTTGTCTCAAACTCGTTTTGTCTTAAATATAAAATTTTGTCTTAAATTTTTTTGTCTCAAATTGTTTTTGTCTCAAATTGTTTTTGTCTTAAATATAAAATTTTGTCTCAAATTATTTTTGTCTCACACTATTTTTGTCTTAAATTTTATATTTAAGACAATTCAATTGATATTAAATTTTAATATAAAATAACTAAAATGAAATGACTTTTAAGACGAGATTTCTTTTAATCTTCAAACAAATGTCTTAGATGCCCTTGGTGTAGTAGTACCCTGCCTTAGGAAGGGTATATCTACTGAGCAACCAGCAAAATCGTGACACACTCGACACTTGACTTCATAATCATGAATCGTGAGCTCACTCCTCTAATTTGGATGGGGATGGTGGTTTTCCTTAGGAGACATATCGAAGAGTAGTAATGGAACATGGGGGCTTCGTGCACCGCGATGCATTCGTCCAGATGCTTCCCAGTGGTTTCCACAAAATTCTTGAGAGAATAATAAATACTTCACTACTCTGCCACACAGGTTCTTGAATAAAGCATCGATGACGAGCAGGGGGGCTTTTTGGGATGTGTTGCAGCTAACGAAATCCATGAATTAGTCGGACTAACAAATGTATATCATAATTGAGACGTTTTTCCATATGAATGGCAGAAACACCACACTATCTTGGAGTCGGCGTTGGAATCCAGAGCATTAAAAACAATGACAATTGTCCCTTGAACCGACAGTGAAAAATAGAAATGTTGACGAAAGTTGGTGGTAATGTGTTTCAAAGAGAAACACCTTCAGTGTAATTATCTCAATGAAGATACTCACCTTGTTGCAAATCACCAATGCAAGCATCATCGCCTACATTCAAGAGTAGTAATGGAACATGGGGGCTTCGTGCACTGTGATGCATTCGTCCAGATGCTTCCCAGTGGTCTCCACAAAATTCTTGAGAGAATAATAAATACTTCACTACTCTGCCACACAGGTTCTTGAATAAAGCATCGATGACGAGCAGGGGGGCTTTTTGGGATGTGTTGCAGCTAACTAAATCCATGAATTAGTCGGACTAACAAATGTATATCATAATTGAGACGTTTTTCCATATGAATGGCAGAAACACCACACTATCTTGGAGTCGGCGTTGGAATCCAGAGCATTAAAAACAATGACAATTGTCCCTTGAACCGACAGTGAAAAATAGAAATGTTGACGAAAGTTGGTGGTAATGTGTTTCAAAGAGAAACACCTTCAGTGTAATTATAATAATTATCATTATAAAATTTAGAATGATATTAAAATAATGAATAAATTAAAATTATAGAAATTATTAAATATATTTTAAATATTTAAATTTAAAAAAATACTTATGATGAATTTCATTAATTAAATTCGTTAATCCTTTATTTCAAAAATAGTTTGAAATAAGTATATTTATATAAAATATATTATAACTTACACTACCTTTTATAATAGAATATCTTAATAAATAGAGTTAATTACTTTGTTGTTAAACTCTTAGTAGGTTTTAATGATATTTTTTTTTGTCAATTTTTTCGAATGTAAAGTGACAAACAACTTAGATGGAAAGTTACTATTAAAATTTCAAGTTGAAATGGAAAACCATTCTTACTTAGAGTAATTTTGAGTAGGGAAAGAAGATACATATATTATTTTTTTATATATGTAATTTGTCTATTAGATGAAATGAATTTTTTTCACATATTTTTCTTCATGAATTTTTCTTCATATTTGATAAATATTTTTAACAATATTAATTTTAAGTTGTTTAATGTGTAAAGTTAGGTTTTTAAGGGTGTTGGACCTCTTTAGCCATTAGAAAGCATATTTTAAATAATAAGAAATCACAATATCGCTCAAAATTAAACTGATTCTCACAAAAAAAAAAACCATTTCCCTTATTAGTTAGATTTCTTGTTTATTATATTTATTAAGAATTTAAGTCAAGATAGATATTGGACATCATTAAAGATACATGCAAATTTTGATAAGATAAGATGAGGATGAAGATCATCATTGCCATTAAAACTAATGTAATTCTAATTGATCATCTTAACTTACATTGGGAAGACTACTTTGCATTGTATTAAAAAAATTAATAATTATATTTATAAATTGTATGGCAAAGGGTGGTATTTAACATATATGCAATATAAAGAATCTGTAAATTTAAACATCATATTGGAAAAAAAGAATGAAATATATTGACGCATGTAAAATCATTGTAAACATTTATCATCTCCTTAAAATAAGATTCTCCCTCCTAAAGACAATAATAGTATATGTTGTTGTGTAACCAGCTCAAAAATAGAAGAAAAGAGATATCAACGCCTTAGAAATGAGCCAATTCAAGGGGGCAACCTCCAATACATTACATAAATGAAAAATTCTTGGATGATACAAATGAACAAAACCTCCTTCTATATATAGGAGTCCATGGGGCCACAATATAATCCTAGTGGGGCCACAATGTAATCCTAGCCGACCTAACAATAATAATGTAAGGGCACAATAATAACAATATGGGGGTTACAGGAGTACAATAATAACAATAAGGGGGGCTACACTAACATAATAAGGGGCTACACTATTAATATAGGGACTTAACATGCCCCTCTCCTTCAAACAAGTGTTGTCCTCAACGCTTGATTATTTCTTGATGTTTCTGTATAAAATTCTCATCCTCCCATGTGAAATATTCTACAGGAAAGTTCTTCCACTTGCTGAGATACTCTAAAATTGATCGTACTTGTCGAGTTCTTGTTTCTATGACTGCTTCATAACTTCTTTCAATGTCATGTTGATCTTCCTGTTGTTTCATTAGATTCTGCACCAAAGTTGGGTTATCCTTTGAGAGTTGGAGAACTTGTTGTTGATGCTCGATGTGATCTTCCGCTAATTTATCATCCATATTTGCTATTATTTGATCCTTCAAACCATCCAAATTAGCCTCCATTTCTTCTTTTAAACCATCTATTTCATCTTCAATTGCTCTTCGTAAGATTGAAACTTGTTGCACTTGAAATCTTTTGTAATTTGATATCTCATCGCAACTCATTTTCTTCATGCGTCATAGTATAGATTTGCAGAGATTAATGGGTATGGAATTATTTTTTGGAGACGATACGAGGAATTAAATCTTGAGATATATGCTCAATAGGCCTTTGGAATCACTTTATTGATTCTTCAGAAAACCGAGACTTATGCAATTGGAAAAACAATACACACTTTTACTTGCTTTGAGGAGCTCGATATTGAAATTGAATTATCTCTGTAATTGAAAATATTAAATATCTGAAATTCAGCTCTGTAGTAGCCCTCTGAAGCTTCTTTCAAATGCCACAGGTCTGATCTAATTTGGATTCCCCAAGACAAAGTTGTGTCCAATCTCCCACAATGACCTAATTTTGGACTGGTTCAGTAGAGCGAACTTGTACGACTTGCCACGTGTCACTGTTTTGTTCTTTGTCTCTGAAATTGATATCCAAGAAACTACAGGCCGTGTACTTGCGACAACTTTTGACGGCACTCCAATCCAATCTCTAGAGAGAGAGTTATTGAACTTGTCCCACGATCACCTCTTTGAGATGAAATTCAGGAGCCTGAAAAAGCACTACCTTCCACAGATCATATCTCCAAAAATATTGCGAACCAAGCTCTGAAATTTTTTGATGAATTTCCTCAGGATTTCAGCTTCGCACCATACGAATTTCAGATTCTGAACTTTCATAGAAAAAAAATATAGCGAAAATTCCACGATGACCTGTTTAGGAGCTTGAAAAAATACCTAACTTCCACAGATGATATCTCCGAAAATATTGCGAACCAAGCTTTGAAATTTTTAGACAATCTGCCTCAGGATTTCAGCTTCGCACCCTAAAAATTTCAGCTTCTGAAACTTCGTAGAAAAAAAGTTATAGCGAAAATGCCACGATGACCTGTTTGGAGCAGCGAAACCCTAGAATCCAAAGCTCTGATACCAAATGTTGTGTAACCAGCTCAAAAAATAGAAGAAAAGAGATATCAACGCCTTAGAAATGAGCCACTTCGAGGGGGAAACCTCCAATACATTACATAAATGAACAATTCTTGGATGATACAAATGAGCAAAACCTCCTTTCTATATATAGGAGTCCAAGGGGCCATAATGTAATCCTAGTGGGCCACAATGTAATCCTAGCCGACCTAACAATAATAATTTAAGGGAACAATAATAACAATATGGGGGTTACAGGGGTACAATAATAACAATAACTAGGGCTACACTAACATAATAAGGGGATACACTATTAATATAGGGACTTAACAATATGTGTAATTTTTCTTTGTATAAACTATATTGGATTCATTAAATATGTTTGTTGAAATTCCACCACCTTGGGTCTAGGATAGAGCCTTCCCTAAGATGCCAATTTTAATATATTTTGTTTGGATTCAAGCCATGTAGGATCCTAATTGGAGCATGGATGAGAAGTAGAGAATCTCCATCAATGACGAAGCACTGAATCTTTATCAAAGACAAGATTGTCAAATCCAAATTTGCTTTCTCATTGCATTGTTTCCATTATCTCAACCAACCTATCTCCATTGTTGAGTTTTTTACTAAACTGAAATGAAAAGGTAAAGAGGATGGCTCTCAAAGAATCAGAAAGCACTCCTACTCCTAAGCATCTTGAGTTTGACTTAGATGCACCATGAAAGTTGAGTTTGGTGAGCTAAGGGGAAGACAAGACCATGTTCCCCTAAGTGAAACTTTTGGATAATGTTGAAGCAGGGTAGATTGTGGATGCATTTCTCAAGCTTCAATGTGAAGAAAATTACCCTCTCATTATCTTGAGGGCTATTTTCCTTCTCCCACCATGAAACAATTGAAATGGACTCATAAATTTTGATTTATTTAAAATTCCAAATACCTTGTTTTCTTTATCTAGATTAGCTCATATGTCTTGATTATGCTTTTTCCAAATTTTCTAAAACAAATAACCAAAAAATAAATTCCAAAAAAATAATTAAAATCTAATTTTAATGTCCAAATTTCAAAAAATTTAAAAACATCATTCTTTTGTTGATCATATTATATAAAACCTTATCACTTTGACCCATCACACACCTCCAATATCTCCAATAAATATTAGTTACTCAATGTAATATGAAAATGCGATTATGTAATACATAAATATTAATATAAATGTTCTTCTTTGCCTTATTATTAATATAAACGTTTATGATGGGTTTTCGTAATCGCTTGGACAAAAATAGGAAGGAGAATTTAATTAGGTTTTCTTTTATCATATTAATGTAAACACACTACTTGATTGTAGAAATATAACAAATAATTTTAATTTAATTTCTTAATAGAGTGAAAGCCAATATTTTAATTTTAATTGTTTTATTAATGTCATAAATTCACATCTATGTTATATTTGAAAATATATTAAGTTATTATGTTTATCTAAATTTTTGAACATGAACATCGTATGACCATATTTTATAAAATTTATATCCGTATATCTTTCGTAAATATAACTAATCAATAAAAATGAAATTTCGTCCTAAATAACTAATTATTTTTATAAAAGCAAATATATCTATGTGAAATGTAATTAATTCCTAAATTGAATTCTGAGCTTTCATCGTCGCCTGCGTTTCCTCAGCTGTGGCTGCATTTTTCTACCGGAATGACATGACAGCGGCAAAAGTGTTGGAGATAATGCTTACATTCCATATTTGAGAAGTTGGTTTGATGGTTGAGAAATTCTCTCAACCTCTCTCTGTCTAATTTAGGAATAAGTTGGATCTCAGAAACTCTATTTAATAGAGTAATCTGAATGTAAATCTGTGTGTGAGAGTGTGTTTACACATACACAGTTTGTGCATAATATATGATTGTGTTTTTGTAATTGTGTGATTTTCAGTAATTTCCATCATGGTATCAGAGCGCAGGATCAGAGGCCTGTATGTTGTGTTGTGAAAAAATTCCTACACTCTATTTGTATTAGTTTTATTAAATTTTGTTGGATTAGTAGAGAGCTTATAAACCAAACAATGTAGGCAGCCCCGGTTGATTTAATTTGTGGCATCTGCAATAGAATTTGTTTGGCGGCATTGATACAAGTCTAACCCAACTACAAAATCTTGCAGATCCGAGACTTCCTGGAAGGGCTGTTCAGCGATTTTAGCCACTTTGAATTATTTGCGCAGGATCAATTTTCCCAAGTGGAAGATCTTCTCAGATTTCGAATAACAAGCAGATGGTACGATTGAGTGCCAGGAAAAAGGCCCGAGGCTCTAACCTCCATAAGCTGATGGCAGCCGAAACTTTGCATTGAGGATACGTGGACACCAGGTGGAGTAGACTTTGCATAAAAAAAAGTTGGTCAAGAAATGTTAGCGAAATGTACGAAAGGCGGTGACAATATGAATGGGGCAGCTGGAAGCAATGGATATTAGCGGTCAAATTCCTATTTGCATAAAGAAAACAAATCTTTGCACGACATTGCAGCCATACTACTTACATAAGTTTCCACGTTCATTTGTTGGGACTATTGTAGCCGAACAATTAATGTTTGTAATTTAGAAGGAGATATTTTTAGTGAGACTTGAAGACCACACAATATTTATCAACAGCTTTTCCCATGGATCTCACATTACAAAATCATAGGATATCATCATTTATGTTTGTAAGAGAGCTCGAATGCGTCAAATAGGTCCGAAATTAGAAACAAGGTTTTCGGGTCTCAAAATAAAGGGAAAATTCCTTGCAAAGCTCAGCAAGATCTATTTTTACCACCTGGCAGCTCGCATCTCTCTCTCCGTATACGCTGACAAAAGGGTTGAGGAGCGTGTTAAAAATTAATATTTTTAAATTAAGTGAGGATGAATTTTTCAAACTAGATAAGAAGGTCATGATGTAATAGTTGAATCTAGATACATTTCGTGTTTAGACGGCTCTTCTATCTTCTATACAACTAGAAAATACAACAGTTCACACCCATGTATCTCGGTAGATGGGAGCTCGTCCATAAAATGATTAGCAGTTCAACTGTGTTTCTAAATCTAGTATTTAAAAGATCGAGTGGTAGTAAGGCTCAACATGGATGGTTGTCCAGATAGCATGGCAGTTGCGGATCTAGGGAAGGATCCCTCGTTAGTGGTAGACGTGGAAGTGGTCTCCTAATGAGGTTATGCGACAGATTGGGGTGCTGTCCAGTAATTGACTTCGAGAGGTCCTTGATTCGGGAGTTGAGGAAGTGAACTCGGGAATCCAACTTGCCAACTACACCTTTCCGAGGGTTATGAGGCAACTTGATGGAGCATCTACTGATAAGCTTGATTATTTTGTTATTTTTATGTAATGTAATCATTAAGGGGGGATGTTGGAGATAATGCTTACATTCCATATTTGAGAAGTTGGTTTGATGGTTGAGAAATTCTCTCAACCTCTCTCTGTCTAATTTAGGAATAAGTTGGATCTCAGAAACTCTATTTAATAGAGTAATCTAAATGTAAATCTGTGTGTGAGTGTGTTTACACATACACCGTTTGTGCATAATATATGATTGTGTTTCTGTAATTGTGTGATTTTCAGTAATTTCCATCAAAAAGGATATCCCATCCCTTACGAAATTCAAATGTATCATGTCATATTTGCAAAGGTAATCAAATGGAATTTAGCGTCCGCGCGTAGCTCCCTGCGATTTTCTCTACACCGTTGGAGTAGGACAGAGATCTAAACACACAATAACACAAATATTTCATACGAACAATGAGCCGGCCGTTTTCTATTAATCATCAAAAACTCAATCATAAAACTCTCTTCCTCTCTTGAAAAACAATGAACCCAAGGACGTGTATTTAACTAATTGATACGTGCAAACAATCACACATAACTGAACTTAATCAACCTGCTTAACTCGCTCACCAATTATAACTAATATAACCGAAACTCAACTCAACTAACTCCACTTAGAATTAGTTGTCTAAATTCGCATGAGGAAGTAATTATATATTTTAACACTCCCCCTTAATTACGACCTCTAAACTAAAACATAACTCATGACAACTCAAACATGCCTGCTGGTCTATGTCTCACTAGGCTTACAACTCCCAAGTTTCTTTTGTGAAACTCAAACAAATCTACTGCTAATGGCTTTGTAAATATATCAGCCATTTGATCACTCGTTCTACAAGGCTTCAAGTGAACTTCTCCATTGTTCACTAATTCTCGAATAAAATGATATCTAGTATCAATATGCTTGCTCTTTTGATTAAACACACTATTCTTGGATAGTGCAATCGCTGATGTGTTGTCACAGTATATCGTTGTTGATCCTTGCTGTTTCTGCTTGAGTCCATCCAATACTCTTCTTAACCATACTGCTTGACATGCTGCTGAAGTTGCTGCTACATATTCTGCTTCTGCTGATGATAATGTCACAATAGGCTGCTTTTTAGATGCCCATGCTATCACACCTGAACCGAGATGGAACACATAACCGGTTGTGCTCTTCCGATCATCCAAACTTCCTGCAAAATCACTATCTGTATATCCAATCAACTCTTTCTTTTCTGTACTTCCATACATTATGCCATAATCTCTGGTTCCTGCTATGTATCTCAGAATTCTTTTTCCAACACTCCAATGTGTGTCTTTTGGAGTCTCCATGAATCTGGAAATCAGACTCACTCCCTGCATAATATCTGGTCTTGTCGCTGTGAGATACATGAGGCTGCCAACCAATCTTTTGAATAGATTTGGATTGACATCTGCCCCTTCATCATCCTTACTCAACTTTGTACCTGTTGCAACTGGTGTAGGTACAGGTTTGGAATTATCCATCCTGAATCTTTTCAGCAAATCTGTTGCATACTTATTTTGACAAATAAAGATGCCTTTTTCAGATTGCTCAACTTCAATGCCAAGAAAATATTTCATGAGACCTAGATCTGTCATCTCAAATTCTTTCATCATGGCTGCTTTAAATTCATCTATTTCAAGATCACCTGTAAAAATCATATCATCAACATACAAGCAAACTATCAAAATCTGTCCATGCTCATTTACCTTTGTGTATAAGGTAGGCTCAATGCTACTTCTGCAAAATCCATTCTTGATCATATAACTATCGATTCTGCTATACCATGCTCTAGGTGCTTGCTTCAGTCCATAGAGCGCTTTCTTCAATCTGTAAACTTTTTCTTCTTGTCCTTCAACTTCATAACCTGGAGGCTGCTGCACATAAATCTCTTCTTCTAGAATTCCATTCAAGAAGGCTGATTTGACATCCATCTGATACACTTTCCACTTGTTCTGAGCTGCTGTCGCTAGAACTACTCTTACAGTATCCAATCTGGCTACCGGAGAAAATGTTTCCCCAAAGTCTATTCCCGGTTGCTGCGAGAATCCTTTTGCTACAAGTCTTGCTTTGAATCTGTCAATCTCACCTTTCTCATTCACTTTAGTCTTGTACACCCACTTCACACCAATGAGATTTTTATCATTTGGTAAATCAACCAAATCCCATGTATCATTCTTTTCAATGGAATTCATCTCTTCATCCATGGCTTGCACCCAATTGTCATCTCTGATTGCTTCTTCAAACGAAGAAGGTTGGAATGCCAACAATGCAAAATTTGAACTAACATCCAAATCATCATAAATATCTTTAAGACTTCTCATCTTTTTCTTACCTGATTCGCTGCTTGGAGAATTATGATCTGTGGATCTGCTTGAAGATCCATGATGCTCTGAAAATCTGGGAGTCCTTGCTGGTGTGACTCTGTTTGGTGTCTGCTCTTTTGGTTCTTGTTGTTCCTCTTCTTCTACTAGATCATCCTCCATCAATGGTGTTTGAGCATCGGTTAGTGTGTCTACAGTCCCATTCCATGACTCTTGTTCTTTGAACACAACATCTCTGCTAATGATTGTCTTCTTTGTGACAGGGTTATACAGTTTGTAAGCTTTTGATTGCTCACTATAACCAGTAAATATACATTTTTCACTTTGATCATCTAATTTGCCTCTTATTTGCTTAGGCACATGTGCATAGGCTACACATCCAAAAACTCTGAAATGAGATACACTGCAAGACATACCTGACCATGCTGCTTCTGGAACTCTGTTCATCACGCTCTTTGTAGGAGATATGTTTATCACATAAACAGCACATGCAACTGCTTCTGCCCAATACTCATTAGACAAGTGTCTTCCTTTCAACATGCTCCTTGTCATGTTCATGATTGTTCGATTCTTCCTCTCTGCTACACCATTCTGCTGTGGTGTGTATCTGGTCGTAAACTATCTTCTGATTCCATGTTGTTTGCAGTACTCATGGAATGCCTTCGAATCATATTCGCCACCACGATCAGATCTCAATACCTTGATCTGTCGATCACTTTGGTTCTCCACCAAAGCTTTGAACTCTTTGAATTTCGCAAAAGTTTCAGACTTTTGCTTCAAAAAGTAAACCCAAGTCTTCCTACTGTAATCATCAATAAAGGTGAGGAAGTAACAACTTCCACCAATCGACTGTGTCCTCATAGGTCCACACAAGTCGGTATGCACCAATTCAAGTGGTTTCTTTGCTCTGTAAGAAACTCCTTTCGGGAAAATTTCACGGTGTTGCTTGCCTAAGATACAACACTCACATGTGCTAGCAGGTTCTTTGATGGGAGGTAGACCTCTCACCATCTGTTTCTGCTGCAATAATTTTAAACCGGAAAAATGCAAGTGTCCAAACCGAAAGTGCCATAACCAGTATGCATCAGAACATGCAGTCGTAAAAGAACTAACCTGATCATTGTAGTTCATAATGAGAGGAAAGAGTCTGTTCCTCGTCATCTGCACCTTTGCAATCAGCTGCTTGCTTGGGGATTTGTCGAAAATAACACATTGTTGCCCCTGAAAGATAACTTTGTATCCTTTCTGCATCAATTTCCCAACACTAATTAAATTGTGTTTGAGCCCAGGGACATAGTATACCTCTGATATGGTCTTTGGCTCCCCCTGCTTGGTCACAATGTTGACCACTCCTTTGCCATCTACAGCCACAGTCTTGTCAGTACCCAACTTGACTTCTGTCTGCACTGTGACATCCAAATTAGCAACCAAATCCTTGTTGCTTGTCATGTGGTTACTGCAACCACTGTCTAATAGCCAGACCTTATCAGATGGTGCATGCATGGTGTTGCATGCGAGAAACATAGAGTCAGTATTTTCTGTACTGACATTAGCTCTCTGATTGCCTTGATCTGCAATCTTCTTCCTACAATCACGAGCATAATGACCAAATCTATTGCAGTAAAAGCACTTTACCTTTGATTTGTCAGACCTTTGATTATTATGAAAGCTTCTGCTGCTGCTGCTTCCACGTTGATGCTCATGGTCATCTCGGCCATCTCTGTGACCGCCATAGTTGTTGCCTCGTCCTCTGCCTCTCGATCGACTTCTTCCTCGACCTCTTGAAATATAGACTTGACTTTGGAAGGCTGTTTCCAAAGTGGAATCCTTATTTCTGTCTATCCTTGCCTCATGTGATAGAAGAGATCCCATCAACTCATCAATTGTGAGTTTTTCCAAGTCCTTTGCTTCTTCTATGGCTGCTACCACAACATCAAATTTGGTAGACAGGGATCGAAGAACCTTCTCGATCACTGTTTGATCTTTAATATCTTCGCCATAGATTTTTAACTGATTGACGATAGACATGACCCTATTCATGAAGGAATCAATGTCCTCTGTCTCCTTCATCTACAGACTTTCAAAGTCTCTCCTGGTGTTCTGCAATTTAACAATGTTAACTTTAGCCATACCTTGATAGCTTGTCGCCAAGGTGTCCCATGCCTCCTTTGCTGACGAGGTTATCATGATCTTCTGGAACACGGCTCGATCTACTCCCTGCTGGATCAGAAGCAATGCTTGCGCATTCTTCCGCTTATCTTTCTTCCACTGTTCCCTCTCTGCATTACTGAGGGCTCGTTCTTCTGCATCATCTTTAGGTTCTGCAAACCCATACTTAACATGATCCCAGACATCATGTGCTTTGAGCATAGTCTCCATTTTAATAGCCCACATATCGTAGTCTTTCCCATTGAAAGATGGAATTTGTGGCTGAAAATTTGATGTGGCCATCTTGCCTCAAAAAAATTGTCTCTGACAAAAAACCCTAAATTTCTCTCCTTCTTTTTTTTGTAAAGGTTCTGCTAACCTTCTTTTTTAAAAAAAAATCTTTCAATAAAACACTAAATCCTCTTTCTTTCTTTTTTTAAATCTCTCACTAAAACCCAAACCCTAGGTTTTATGTAAAAACTAGGCCTTTGTATTTTTATAAAAGTTTATAAAAAAAACTTTATAAAAACTCTTTATAAAACACCCTTTGATTTTTTTTTTGTTATATATATATAAATCTTTATAAAAAAAGATTATATAAAAAAATCTCAAAAAAAAACTTATGAGTATCCTTGCTTTCTTTTTTTTGCCAAAAATTCGCATGCACGTATTGTTTTTCTTCCCTTTGAAAGACGTTTTAATAAGTCAAAAAGTGCATGCAAGTATTCTCATGCATGGATGTACCTTTAAAAAACAAACTCACGCCTGTTGTATCGCTCGCTATGCCAGTGGCTGCCTGGTGATGGTTATTGAACGGGTTCCACACCCACGATGAGGTGAAAAAGAGAAGCGGCGTTCTGGTTCCTTGGTTCTTGGTTCTGGTTCTATCGTTGAAACAAATTTTATTTTTTGTGTAAAAAAATTCAGCCTTTTGCTTGGTTTAAGTATCGGTCTCACCGCCAATTTATCTCTGATCCTTCCTCAGCTCTGATACCAATTTGTTGAAGAGACAGAGGATTCAATCACACAAATAACACGAATATTGCACACGAACAATGAGCTGCTGCTCTTCTTCTATTAATCATAAACTCTGAATCATAAAACTCTCTTACTCTCTTGAAAACAATGAACCCATGACGGGTATTTAATCTAATTGACATGCAAACACTCTCACACATAACTGGACTTAATCAACTGTCTAACTCGCTCACCAAGTATAACTGAAACTCAACTCAACTAACTCCACTTAACTAGTTGTCTAAATTCTGCATGAGGAAGTAATTATATATTTTAACATACACTTCCCCCTGGCTTTACTTTCTCTCATTCCATAGCTATGCATACCTAAGGCAATCTCGCCAAATCCGATTGACAAATTTTATAGAATCTCATCCGTAGCCCAATCTCAACTTTAATTGCTGTGCAAAAGAAAATTTCCGTGCCAAATTCATGATGTCCAATGATCGGACTGGCGCACTCACTCTCATTCGTGGGCTCTCACCAACGTATCTCACGCATTCTACATTGACATCAAGCCTATGAAAAAGTATTGCTACATTGACATCAAAGCTCGCGTAGATATGTACTTCTCAGCGGACTATTTGCGCTGCCTTTCGGATTCTCCACGCTACTGAACATCTATTTTAATATTAACGATAATAATAACAGCTCCAGGTTCGATCCATGAAATACCATTGCGTTCTGTCTCTAAAATGATGAGAGTAGTGCCAAAAGAGGAATGCGAGAGATAACTGGCATATCCTGCTCTGATATAACGCGTTATACTACGATAACTCGCATATCCAGTGGCGATAGATAGCGTATCTGGTAGAACACGCTTATCTGGTGATAATTAGCGTATTCCCAGATAACTCGCGTATCAACCGTTAGAGCTCGCTTAACCGGGCCCACACAATACGCATATCGGGGGAGAATCCACATATATCCAACTGTGATATGTCGCATATTCAGCCAAAGGACTCGCAGATCCAGCCCAGGAGAAATCGTCACGCAGGCCAGGCCAGGCTCCTAACTCGCTTCAACCCTATATACCAGCGAGTCGACCCAGAGTATCAAATTTAATTTTCTATATATGGAGGGCACATGGTTTTAGTTTTGGATTGGAGCATCTCATAGCACTTGGCCCTTACCGGGAACAGCTTTCTGCTTTAAAATGTTCATATTTACGTTGTTGCTCCTGTAATAGCACCGGGCTCGGCTCCTCCTATGCGAAAGGGCGTTGGAATACGTAAGCTCTGAGTGAACGCAAAGGAGGATATGTGGGCACTCGTATAATTATATCGCGCTCACATTGTATGTACCAGCTTAAGTCTTATGGGCATTAAAGTAACGAAGCCATCTCTATTTCGTATTTGTTTTTGTGAACGATAACGTCTAGCCTCATAAAACGATGAAGTGTAACCTCATAAAATTATGTTTTTCTGGTCAAGGGTTACGAGTTGTATCTCACGGAGTGCCCAGCCTTGCCATGTCATCTACATTGATTTCCGGCCAACTCCGCTTCAGAATTATGTTTTTACGGTCAAGGGTTCCGAGTTGTATCTCGTGGTCGACGAGAAAGACGGTTTAGAGATAACAATTTCTTGAATTTGTAGGAGTCGTTCCCCAGGAAAATACTCGATGATGGATTGCCTTCACTGACAAAGGGGCTGCAGGAGAATGGCAACGGTAGTGGAGAAGGAGGCTGCAAGGGTGCCAAAGGCCGGAAAGGCAGTCAAGGTGGAGGTTCTGATATTTACTTTAAGTCTCTCATTGGGTTCGAGAAAATATTTGCATAAAAACTATGGGTAGGAATAAGATGTAAATAGTAAAATTGTAAATGTGTAGAGCAAAAAATTTACTTATCTATTTCACATGTCAATTTATTATTTCCTTCCAAATCAAGATTATAGGATGTTTTTCCAATTGAAAAATATAAATTTAGCATTCACCAATATATGTTATAATTATTTATGCAATTCTTCAAAAAAAAAATTCTAACTTGAGTTTGAGGGGCTAAAATGCATATATAACAAATTAAATTCTATTATTTTGTAACTTTTTATTATTAAATGAGTCAACATGTAAATTTTTATGCTAGTTTAATATATTCTCTATATTACTTTTAACCCCCATTTTTTTTTTTTTTAATTGAGCTGACATACATTTCTACAAGCCAATATGGGTATGATGTTGTAGTGGGAAAATGATTATAAACATTTAACACTTATATTTCAACTCAATTAAAAAATTAAAAATTAAAAGTTCAAAGTCGAGAGGAGATAATGGTTTGAACATTTTTAATAATTTAAATTTGAACAGTTATATGTTGGTTCAATTAAACCATCCTAGATCCATATTAACCACGAATCTATCAAATGCCAAGAGGGATCAAATCTCTTGAGGTGAAACCACTTTTTTAGTGGAAATCTTGACCAAAGATTTGCAAAGCACTTGATAGATCTGAGGTTAAGATGGATCTAAGATGGTTTCGGTTATCATTTTAAATATTCTGAATATGTCTAGTTAAATTTAATCCATTACCTTAGTTTATTGAGATGAAAAATACTATTAATAACTTGAATGATGAAAAATGATGAAATAAAAATTTGAATGAAAAGTCATAATATAACAGTCTTGAATGATAGAAAATGTAAATAATAAGAATGTAATCAATTACAAATACTCTTCATTGTGATCTATCTTAAACTATTTTTCCTACTATTCTTATTATCACACATGGAAGTCGAGATTATATACCATTCAAATATTTTACTTGATCTATTGTATTAAATGTCATATCTTGTCTCTCTTTCTCTCCAATATTAATAGTAGTTTTCTCCAATGTCAATCATTGTGACTTATGAAGTCTTAAACCCAAAGTGTAATGGTAATTTTTTTTTATTACCATGTTTGAATGCAAAGTGACTAACAATGTTGAATGATGTATTTTCTCCAATTTCAATCATTGTGACTTATGGAGTGTTAAACCCAAAGCATAATGGTGATTACTTTTTATTACCATGTTTGAATGCAAAGTGACTAACAATGTTGAATGATAGAAAATGGGAATAATATGATTGTAGTAAATTACAAATATATTATAGTTTCAATATGCAAACATTTCAGGTAAGTAAACATTTTATTTAAGATCAAAATTAAATTATGTTATTTATTATTGAATTATTTTAACCCAAAAAGCAATGCATTTCATCAACAATGTTTTTTTTCTTACACTAAAATTAATGTAAAAATACATTGAAATCAATGAGTCTAGTGCAATCAATCAAATAGGAATCAAATAGGAATAGAAACCAAAATCTACAATTAAATCAATCCATCTACTTTAGTGAAAAAACAAAACCTTTATGGCTTTCTAAATCGAGTTTATTTTACATTTTGTAACAGAAATACTTCATCTTCTTCTATGGTTAATGTTGAACACCTAATCCTCCGTGGGTAGGTGTGGAATGCGAAAAGTCACAATGGAGTCCAAGTGACCTTGGAATGTGAAACCAAGAGTCAGACCATTGTGCTATAAATGTACATCATGTATAATGAAAAAATAATAAAGCTGCACGCTTATCTTTCATTGTGTGTTAAGTCTCTTTTTTTGTGTGTTTATCTTTTTTATACACCATGTGTGTGTTTAACATGGTATTAGAGCTCATACGTTCATAACCAGCTCAACCTTGAGTGAGCCATTTTTTTTATGGCCTGTGCATATCTGCAGAAATTCTGATAATTTTTGCAGCACTTAGAGATTGTTGCAACAAACATTTTTCCGCATTCAGAAATTTTCTTTGAGAAGAGCAACATTCAGAAATTTCTTCTTGAAGAAGAGAAGCATTTGGGGGGCATTCTACAGGTTTTCTCACTGCACATTATTCTGCAATTTTTTCTTTTAATTTTTGCATTGAAGAGAGCTACTAGAAAAAATTTTTAAATGGGTCTCTGAAAGAAAAATTTCTGAGTCTTTTTATCTGAAAAATTTCTGCAAACTCTGGTTTTTTTTCTGCTGAATTTTCGTGCATTTATTGAAAAAAAAATTATGTTGTTTCCCTCATTTCTACAATTTCTGCAAGATGTTTTTACTCCTCTATTATATTTTTCTCTCTGCTGTATTTAAAAAAAAATTAAAAAATGAAAATAAAATAAAATTGTAACTCGGCCTTCCAGGTCCCCTACCCTCAGCTCTCCAACACTCCCCATTCCCCCTACGCATCTCCCCTCACAACCACTCATCCCCCTCTTGGCGTACAAAACTCACCATCACTCGAACCCCTCCCCACACCCTCACATCGCTCCTCCACATCTCCCTCGCTCCACGGCCTTTCGGCCCCTCCTCTCCCCTTCCCATGTGACTCAACTGTGCCCCCTCTCAACTACGCTCTCGCCCTTACTTCAGCCTCACCCCTCATTCCCCATCCCTGCTCTACCCATCCCTCTACGGCTATACGCACACACCCCATGGTACCTACCCACCTGCGCCTACCCGTTCCCCCAACCCATCTCCACAGCACCCTAACCCATCCTCCCTCGACCCCAAACTCCCTATTCCCTCCTTGCGATAACCCAACCCCATCCCTTATGCTACTACTCTCCACTCCTCACTTCCCCCTCTCCCCAGGCCTTACGACCCTCCCTTCCCCTCGCATAGACACTCCCCTTCTCTGCGCTCTCCCTAACCCATCCCCCTTTCCCACAGTTGCACCCGCTCTCCCCCCTCACCTATTCCCCAACCCTACTCTCCCTACACTCAACCCTGCCCCCTTTCCATCTCACATACGGCCGCCCCCTCTACTCGAATTCTCTTCATATTTTCCCCTTCTTCAAATTTTAATTCCAGCGTTTTATTTTTCCCTCCCCATTTTAACTAATCCATATTTTTAAATTTTTCTCTCAAGCCTTTTAGTATTTAATTTTAATGATAATAATGATAATTTAAAAAAGAGAGAGAGAGAGAGAGAGAGAGGAAGAAAGGAAGTAAACATCAGAGAGAGAGGAAGAGGAAATGAACAGCATGAAAGAGGAAATGGCATATGAGTAATTACACATAGAGGAGAAAAGTGAAATTTGCATTGTGATTTGAAGGGTGATTTTCTGAAATAGGTTGACAATGTGGAGACAAGTTTGCCATCATTTTTAAAACAGCTCTTTGAAGAAAAAAAATCAGCTGCCTTAAAGGCCTCTTGCACAGTAGTTTTTGCTGCACATTTTTGCAAAAATATTGTGTTGAACTGACATTGTACTGCTTCTTCATTCATAGTTTCAATCAGCATTTGAGTTGTTGTAAAATTGTTGATGTAAGTCATTTTTTATTGCCGGTTAGATAGTCAAATCTATACCTTGAGGTCCTCCATAATTTGAGGAGTAGATTTTGTACTTTGAGAATTCCACAGTTGGAAGTTCTTTGGAGTCATTTGTAATTGTTTGAAAGAAAGTTGAATCACATTGTAAATGGGTGCAGTTTTGGTTGAAGCCGAAACCCTTTATTTTTTGAGCCTAAGTTGTTCAAATGGATAAAATCAATGAGGCATTAGAGTTGTTGATTAACCTCATTCATTCCAATGTTGATGATATGATAAAAATGAGCAAGAATTCTCTTTGTAATATTCAAAGTTGTTTGAAAGATGCACATGAGAAGATTTAGTTTTTGTAGTTGGAATCTCAACTTCAACAAGATGAACTTCAGCAAAAGAGTCACCATTCTGAACCTGTTTCTGTTCAAAATATTATAAAGGAATATCATAAGAAGAAAGAAGATAAAGTTGCAGTTGATTCACATTTAGTTCCTTGCACAAGAGCAGATTTACACGCAGATGCAGCAGTTCAACCTGCACTTCTCAAGCCCATCATCAGACCTTGGGAAGAGCTTTTCCACAGCAAGTACATAACTGGTCTTGGATATGACAAGGATGTGTCCTTCCATATTCTAGACTACACCCAAGCCTATCATATTTCAGAGTGCTGGATTCTTGTATGACAGTTCACCTGCAGCTGTTCCAGACCCTACTCAGCTTCCACAACAATAGCAGATTGTAAAATGCCAACATTGTGATTGAGTTGGTCATATGAAAGATCATTTTTTTGATCTTCATCCATGCAAGCACTGTGGTCGGCACACCCATTATTCACACAAATGCTTCAGAAACAAGCGTCCTACAATAACAAAGATTCATCTTGGATGGATCGCTTCTTGGCAATGGGCATCAGCAGCCAAGAAGATGTTTAAGACACATGTCAGAACTTGTTCATGGATATTGAGCAAACTTGCAGTTGATTTTTCGCCATCATCTCACCTTGTCCCTGACAGGGGGAAAATGGTGGTCATCTAAAAGCTTCGACATCAGATCAAGCGAGTCTAAGCCACAATTCATCATTCCAGATTCATATTTGTAGCCAGAGACATAGATGCCCATGAGCATGCCTTTGGTTGGTGGACAGCCTTAAACCATCACAGGTTGTAGACCTCCCTTCTTTTAGGTTGAAGGTCTCCCTTTCATATATGAGGGACACTTCCTCTAGTAGAAGCCTTCATCTTCTTGCCAGCTTTGGTTGAGTTCTAAGAAATGCTTCAAGAATTCCAGTGTTGTTGGTAAACCTTAAACCAGCACAGGTTGTAGACCTCCCTTCTTTTAGGTTGAAGTTCTACCTTTTTTATGAGGGATAATTCCTTTAGCAAAAGCTTTCAGCTTCTTTCTAGTTTTGGAAGAGTTCGAGGAACTGCAACAAGTATTGCATTCCAGTGTTGGTGGTCATCCTTAAACCACCTCTTTTTGCAAACATTTCAGAGAGTTGATTTAGCCCAAGTGCTGCCATGTATACTTTGCATATTTGTATTACAAATCTCTTCATGTACTCACACATACCCCTTCGAATTGATGGGGGGAATGTTGGAACACCTAATCCTCCATGGGTAGGTGTGGAATGCGAAAAGTCACAATGGAGTCCAAATGACCTTGGAATGTGAAACCAAGACTCACACCATTGTACTATAAATATACATCATGTACATAATGGAAAAATAATAGAGTTGCACATTTATTCTTCATTGTGTGTTGAGTCTCTTGTTGTGTGTTTTTATCTTTCTCATACACCATGTGTGTGTTTAACATGGTGTTTAATAGTTAATAATGTTCAATAATATACAATACTCTATAATATTTGCATCTCTCTCTCTCTCTCTCTCTCAACTCTCATGCCAACATCCATATCTATATCTCCCTCCATCTTTCCTCTTCATATCTTTATCTCACCACTCTGAAACAGACACATGATATATATATAGATATATATATCCCTCCCTTCCCATGTCTCTCTCTTCTTCCTTCTCTCCCCCCCTCCATTTATATATCTATCTTCACTCCTCTATAGAGGGAAGGAAATAGTGACACAGTTGGAGAAAAGAGAGCAAGTGATGTGGGGGAGAGAAAGAGAGAGGTGGAAGAAAGACCCTTTTCGAGAGAAAGGGAGGGGGAGAGATATTGAGTGGGATGGGGAGAGAGAAAGAGACAGTGAAGAACAAATACATAGAGAGATATGTGTGCAAAGAGAAAGGGAGTTATAAGGGAGAGATGGAGATCCGTAAACAACCATGGACATTCCACTAGACAATTCTTCATAATGGACATGATAATATTATATTAAAAATCTGAGATTATACGCTATTGGAGTTTGATTAAAATTTAAGATCTATAGATTTAAATACAATTAGTGCATGCATGCAAATATCAATTACGCGAAAAAGTAGAGAATGAAAAAATAAGCTCACACACATATAGGACACAAGATATTCTCTATGGGAAATCCTTTTGGGAGAAAACTCAGATCGAAGGTGAGGTCGCTTCACTCTCTTTCTCTGTCTAGAAATATGGCTGCAAGTTCAATGAAGTAATTCTTGTGGCTTGTGGGCTGCTACAGTGCACATATCCCATATGTGTGCTCTACCTCCTATCTCTCTTGGTTATCTTTTCTCAATTATGGAACCAAATTCTCTCGAAAGAATGGAACCCTCTTCCTCATAATGGCCCAATTATAACATAGTCTGATAGCCTAAGAGTGGTTAATTTTGACTACCTCAACTCTTTACTACAGCTACAAAATAGAATCTTCTAGAGTATTTTACATTAAAAGCATGTGTCTAACCCTTTTTTCATGAATAATGGGGAATGAACTGGCATCTGCCTGAACTATAGGTGTGAAAACAAGAGCGTCAACTTTTGAGTGGCATAACTTATGCATACATAATCTGATTGATGTGATTCTTTCTTCGTTAGAAAGGTATCTATGTGTAGAATAACATGACAAGGTATTGCATTAAGAAACAAAATTTTACCCCCAAAAAACATCATTTCAAGCCTCAAAACGCTCCTCGAAGGTTTCAGAGCTTGTTTTTCCAAATGAGGTCCCGCAGTAAAAATGGTCCTATGAGATGATTCCTCCACTTTTTCCACTCCTAATGCATCAAGATGAGTGAAAAATAATATAATTATCTAATCTAGATCACACCTCCACATTTTCGGAGGCTTTTGGTCACAAAAATATTTTACTATAAAAGGTGAGAAAATTTTTCCTCCACCTTCTCTTCGGTGTACCATTTAGATTTTCTTCGAAGTTGTACCTTCAACCCAATCTGCCAAAGGTCTTGCTACCCATGTCTTGTAGTTATGCACATATTCTACAAAATTGTATCTTATGTCAACTCTACTTGAGCCTCTGGTGCCAAATCCTACACTGAAGGTAGGAGTTATTCCTCCTCTTGATTTAGCATGGAAGGTGTTAGCACTCGGCTAGATTCCTAAGGCTGAAGAAGGTACCCTAATAGAGGTAAAAATAGACCAACCTTTTCACTTGGTAGCTAGCCCTACCAAGTAGGAGAGGGCTCTCTCCAAAAGGGTCACAACCAAAAGGGTTGGAAAAATAGAATTTTTAGGCTAGATAATGAGTGCAGGGGTTTTCTTGAATTTGATTTCGTTGGGGAATCACTGGATGAAGGAATTAGGTCAAGAAAAACTAGGTGTGGGAAAATAAGATAGGGTTGTAGGGATGAACGAGGTAAGGTAGGTACAAGGCTTATCACTTGAATAGGATTGTGATGGAATGGTGTTGAGACTGAAAAGAAGCTAGGAAGAGCATGGGAGATGTATTCTTCTTAGATAGAATGAAGATGGGAAAACTATGATCAATCACCAAAACAGAGCGTGCAAAGCATGTATTATAAATATCAAACTTGAAAGATATCATAACATAGAAATGAAGTGAACATGAATACAATACATTCGAACATATGACACCTAAGAAAATATAATGATAGACATCAACACCACAAGTATCCCATAAAATAGTTGCAACTCCTCTTTATTAGCTGGCCAAAGTGAGTACAATAGTTCCTTTATCAACTAGAAAAAACATACAAATTGATTCCAATCTTTGCTAAGAGTCAAGTGATGGACTAAATAGACATAAAAACAAGCTTCACTCATCCTCAGGGGTCGAATCCGTGAGGTGAGGAAGCGATCCACAAAATACTGAACTGCAAATTGAAGTGTAGGATGGTCCAAATGACTCACTCCTCATTACATTCAACTGATTCATATTTGACTAAAGGATAAGTTTACCCAATGAATCTACCCCTAGGTAGCTTATATTTTACATAATTACATTTACCATGATGAATTACATTGATAGTAAAACCATTTCTTGAAGTAAAACCAAAAATTACAATGAAAAACCAAGAAAACGAGTAAAATGGAATTAGCGCCATTTTCCTTTCATAAGCACCCTTGTTGTGTCATAAGTGCCCTCCATGTTCAAGGCCACTTTTGGAGGCCTTATTGGTGTCCAAATTGGGCCCAGGATAGCTTGATAGAAAGCCTATCCTATCCTCTTTCAGAATAAGCCTTAAGTTCTAAAAATGGTGTTGATTTGACCCCTCAAAAATACAATCTCCCAATATTGGTAGAAGCACAGCGCCTTGGCAAAAACAGGGACATAATCATGTTTTTTTGGTGGTCTTTTACCTTTTTCACCTCCTGAAACTACAAATCAAGATTGGCAAAGTGGGGTTTCTAAATGTAGATGTATATGTCATTAAAAATCTCATGGTAGTTTTCTTTCTCTCAAAAAATTCCCCAAACATAAGCGCAACGCCAAGGGCGATGTGCTTATGACCATTTTTCTGATATTTCCATTTGCAGAAAAACATAGTCATACACAGATTTTTCAAAAATGTTGCAACTTGCCTGAAAATTTGTAGAAAGGGTGTTGATGAGGTGGCTAGGCTTGGAGTGAAGCCTCAGAAAGTATTTCAAGTCCCCCCCCCTCCTTTTTCTTGGTTAGGGTTTCAAGCGTAGATTTGGACTTTTGGAGTTTTTCGCTTGCAATTTGGTTCCTCTTGCATAAACTTATTTGGCCATCTTCCTTTACAAGTCATTGTCCTTCTCTATTTTTCTACCTTCCTTTTACATATAATCCCTATCTTCCTCCATAGTGTTTGGTGGCCTAGAAACCTTAAGTATGAGGTGTATAGGATAGGAATGCAGAGTGAAAATAGGTGTAGGGAATGAGAATGAGTCTAGAAAAAATTAGGGAGATGGGGGAAGGGATTATGGAACTTTGCGGGGTGATGGGAGGTCCAAATGTCAAGGGAATTGGAAATGACAATTTAATTAAAAGTTTAGGGAAGGGATTGCCTAGGAATGTAGAAGCCTAAGAATTAGGGTTTTAAGGGAAAGGGACTTAGGGATTAGGAAATGGTAGTGTAAGGGTAGGGATAGTTTTTTTTTAGATGTGTAGGAATGTGTAGCAGGGTATTAGGGCATAAAATTGTGAATAAAGGGATGAATCTAGGGCTTCATCACTTTTCCAAGTGCCAATTTTCCTCAAGACTAAAAAGACTATGAAAATGTTGTTTAGGAGTGAAATAAGGAGGTAAATATCATGTACTTACTTCTTTGGAGGTCTGAAGAACTCCTGCTGAAGTATGAGGGTGATTTTTTGCAACTGGGGTAATTTTGTAGCCCTCTCTGGTCATAAGCGTAGTGGTAGAATGATAAGCGCAATGCCAAAAGGATAAGCCCAAGGTCGGAAGGATAAGCGCCCTTTGTGCTCGACACCTTTTTGCAGACCAGATTTGGAGGCCTTCCCGGTGTCCAAATTTGGCCCAGGATAGCTCATTGTAAAGCTTATCCTGTCTACGTTCCAAATATTCATTTATTTTGTAGAATTGACTTGATTTGACATACCAAAATTTATTCTCCCAATATTGATCAAAAAGTGTTGAATGAGGGTGCAGAAATGAAGAGCGTTGTTGCAGGCAAGTTTTGATGGCCTTCTCCATCTCCAAATTGAGCTCATGACATATAATTGGAAACATATTCTAGTCTAGTTGTCATTTGACTTATCATGCAAGTCATTTGGACAATAGAGCTAAGAGAAAAATTTATTTTCCCAAGGTCACTCCAGAAGTGCAACAACTCTCTTGTGGCACCTGTATTTTTGACATTTATCCAAAGCCATGGCACCTGTATAAAAAATTAAGGAGTTTTTTGTTCCTTGATATAGGATTTACAAAAACCTCTCTCAATCTTGTTAAATTCATCTATTTTTGGTCAGGAACATAGTTTGAAGAAAAATTGGCCGTATGTGTGGAAAATGATTTGTCCCTTGGAATGAGTTACTAAAAAATGATGAGACATGATCTTATGAGTTGGAATGGCCTCATACTTACTGATATGACCTACCTTATGCCTCCTCTAATCAAATGCTTTTGATTCCATAGCAAACCGTACCTCAGTGGGAGAGGAAATTAGGTTTTAGTGCTTGTGGAAAATGACTTGGGCACCCTTGGGAAAAAAAGGTGAAAATGGTTAAAAACCAAAGTGAGGTCAATTATAATGATGAATATGAGGTGAAAGTAGAGTAAAATAAGGTTGGATGGGTAGGATGCAAATATCAATGCTAAGAGAAGGGACATAGAGTTTCAAGTTCTCTACATTCACAACTGAGTAAATGCGCATATATGCTTGTAAAATGAGTCGATAGGAATTATCACCCACCTTTTCTACTATACCAAAGGGACCATACATTAAAGCCTTGATTTTCTTACCAACACTTGCAACCTCTCCTTGTTCAACTATAACCATACTTTGTCTCCCACCTTGAATGACTTCTATGTTCTTTGTTGATCATGGGTGACCTTATACTTCTCTTGTGAATTTTTTAGTGTTTCCAGTAATTGTAGATGGATCTACCTGACCTTCTATATAATTCTCTTAGCCCTCAAAGAATCTCCTGTAAGATCTTCCCTCACTCCTCTTTACTGGACATATGCAACATCGAAAGGTGAACATGGAAAATATACGAAACAAGTCTCAAATGTGGACTTTCCAATAGAATTTTGGACTGCTCTATTAAAATAATGTTATATATTTTCCATATTTTGTCCCAGGTCTTTAGATTCTTCTTTTTGTATCACCTTAGAAGTTGCACCAAATTCCTATTAACTACTTCTATGTGCCGATTTGTCTGTGGATGGAATGATGTAGATCTCTTCAAATTTTTGTTAATCTTATCCCACAATTTAGTCCAGAATGTACTAAGAAATATTGTATCCTTGTTTGAAATGATGTTCCTTGGTATCCCAAAGTGCACCCAAACCTGTCCAAAGAACAATTTTGTTGCTTCTTTCCCACCGATGGTTTTTTTATAGGGCATTAGAACACACATATTTTTAAACCTGTCAAGTACCACGAATAGGTATTCATGTCCCTCCTTGTTTGTCGATAAACCTCCCACAAATTCCATGGAAATTTTTTCCCTAGGAAGAGTAGGCATAGGTAAGGGATGATATAGACCTTGTTTCATGGTGCTAGGATTACTGGTACAACAAAGCATGCATCCTCTTATGAACCTAGCTACATTCTCTTGCTTCTTCGACCAATATACATACCTTTGCAAGTTATGCACGGCCTTATCTACACCAAAGTGCCATGCAATATTGGAGGTGTGAGACTCTCTAATTAGATGCAAACACTCACCTCTAGGAACACATAACTCATCTAGCCTATAGAGTAACCCATCCACTTTTAATGCCTAGTCTGTTGTATATTACTCTGGGCCTGAAAATATTGTAATGGTTGGTGATTTGTGTGTATTATTGTCTTCTTTTCCATTAGGTAGTGCTTCCACTTCTTCAAATCTTAGAGCATGTCATAGAGCTTCTTATCATAGGTGGGGTAGTTAAGTATTGCCCCTTGAAAAGATTCAAAATGGTAAAATACAAGCCCTCTTCCTTGAATGAAGGCAACTCCCATAGCATACACACTTGCATTTGTCTCCACTTCAAAAGGTTGTTAAAATTTTGGTAGTTCCATAACTAGTGCTTGACTGATCTTATTCTTTATCTCCTCGAAAGCCTTCTACAGATATTTTCCCCACTGGAAACTCTTGTCACTTGTTGTTATGGCATGGAGCAGTGTTACTACCACTCAAAACGAGGCTATGAATTTATTCAGGTATTATGTTTCCCCAATGAAACTCCTAACCTCAGAAAAATTAGTAGGCACTGACCATTTCATGACGGCCTCCATCTTGGAAGGCTCTATCTTCAAATCTCCTCCACCAATCACATACCCCATATACATCAAAGGCTTCTGCACAAACTCACAATTCTTGAGATTTAAAAATACCAATTCCTTTGACAAAGTTGGTAAAACATGATTTGTACAAAACAACTATCACTGAAACCTTAATCATGAATGATGAAGAAGACTCAATAAACTTAAATGATAATCAACTAGAGTTAATTTTTGGTCCCGATGTTAATGGAAAACACCAAGATGGAGTAGTTGCACCGTTTTACATTAGCTTAAATGTCCATGATCAAATGTTACATAATGCAATGTTAGATTCAGGAGCTTCATACAATTTAATGCCAAAAGAAATAATGGAAACCCTGAATTTAGATATCACTAGGCCTTACAAAGATCTCTTTCATTCGATTCAAGCAAAGTGAAATGTTTAGGTTTGATTAAATATTTGTGTGTCACATTAGTTCAATATCCTGGTAAAAGCATACTCATGGACATTGTAGTAACTGATACCCCACCCAAGTGTGGAATTCTGTTATCTCGCTCATGGGGAGAAAAATTACAGGGATCTCTACAATTGGATATGTCATATGCAACTATATCAGTTTTTGGCCAACCAAAGAAAATCTATAGGGAAACATTGATGAAATATATGGTGTGTAGTGTAGAAAGATGAAGAAATTACCCAATTTACACTACACCTACTGACCTAGATTCATTCATCTTATGCAACTCTAAAACTGATAATGAAATCAAAATTGAACTAAAAGTTAAAAATAAAACATCAGACAGTGAAAATATCTTTCATGAATCATTATGTCACTTAGATTTTGACGGATTAGTCAATAAAATAGGAGCAGGAGAAAAAGTTTGGAAAACTAATATGGAAAATAATCATGCAGAAGGCCATGCTTTCAGACTAAATTTTAAATGTACCAACAACATGGCTGAGTATGAAGCCCTCATTTTAGGACTGTAGATTATCAGAAATTTAGGAGGTGAAAGAATATCAATTATGGGAGATTCAGAGTTGATTGTAAAACAGATAAATGGAGAATATTCTGTTTATAATCCAAGATTAAGCCGATACAAGGAAATTGTGTTAGATTTGATAGATGACATGTTACAATGTATTTTTTTTGCAGTACCAAGAAAACAAAACATACAGGCTCACTCCCTAGCAACTTTTGCTAGTACCTGTAATCTGCCATTTCAGTGAAATCATAAGTATATTGCAAAAGTCAAACAAAGACCAATAATTCCAGATAACCTTAAATATTGACAAATTTTCTCACAGGATCAACAAATTTACCATTTTATGAAGAATGAAGGTGAATTTCATAATTGTAAAATAGACACATACTGTACATTAAATCAGAATTTAGATAGTGAAATTGATTTGAATAACATAGATGTAAATAATTTAAGTTTTGCTAAACCTATTAAATTTAGCCAATTAGATATAGATAACTTAGAGAAAGTATAAATTGATGAAATATTTGATGATGAATCAAATATTTTAAATCTTAAAGACAATTTTTTACCAAAAGGCTTGATCCCTTTAGAATATTTATTTGACTCAAATGATGTTGCAAGAAAACCCAAAATGGAGCCACTTAGATCTGATATTGAGGAATGCAACATATGTACAGAGTCAAAACTTCAGATGATTAAACTTTCCAAAGATTTACCTCAGCAAGAAAAAGAAAAACACATTACTATTTTTAAGGAATTTCAGGATGTTTTTTCTTGGAGTTACGAGGACCTAAAATCCTATGATATCAGTATAATATAGCATAAAATCCCTATAAAAGAAACCAAAAACCTTTTAAACAAAAGTTAAGAAGGATCAATCCTGTTTTGATGCCTTTAATTGAAAAAAGAGGTAAAAATAATGTATGAGGCCCAAATAGTTGCGCCAATTAGATACTCTGATTGGGTCTCTAATCTAGTTCCCACCAGAAAAAAGACATGAGAAATTAGATTATGTGTTGATTTTAGAAATCTAAACAAAGTATCCTTAAAAGATAATTACCCTTGACCAAAGATGGATCACATTTTACAGAGGGTAGTCTGTTCTTCTAGGATATCACTATTAGATGGATTTTCAAGGTAGAACTAGATTTTATTCAAACCAAAGGACCAAGCTAAAACAACTTTTACCACTCCATGAGGCACTCTTATGTATGTGAAAATTCCTTTTGGGTTAATGAATGATGGGGCCACTTTTCAAAGAGCTATGGATATATCCTTTGCAAAGTAAATTCATGAATTCTTAGTGATACATTGAGGAAAAAGGGCTAGCCAAATATTCTTGTTTTAAATGAAAAATTAATGAAGCAAGAGGATTACAACAAGAAAATCAGAGATTTTTCCAAATAACGGGTAAACAAGGCTTGCCAAAGAACATGTAAACAAGGCATATTGGCAAGGAATACTTACAGGAAAGGTGTTGCACAAAAGAATTGAAGATTTGTTTTATTTGCAGCATGAAATAAAACATCTTTTTGTGGTCAAACCAACTTTTGTTAGGTACAAAGAAGTTGATGAAAACTACATAAAACTTACTAATATCAAGTTACCTGATGAATAATTTTTCCACAAGCTTACTGATTTGCTGTAAAAGACAGTTTTACAGAGAAAAAGGAAGAAAAATAGATTGGTGTTTTCACTCGGTAAAAACAGAATTTACAGCAGTGAACTAGTCAAAAAAGAAGATGAAAGAGTATCAAATGTTAAAGTGTATCAGTAAAAGAGTATCAGATGAGAAGATAAAGTTTCAAAATAGAACACAACAGCCAACTGCACCTAATTCAAAACAACATTTCTATTTTATTTGGATAAATAGGATAGCTTGCTAGATGTTAAGCAGCTGTCACTATATTTTTGTAAAAGATATTTTATTTTCCTTAGAAAATTCCTATGAGTATTCTAGGATATTTTGTAAACATTTTTGTATAAATACTTCACTCTATGAAGTATTATTGTGGAATAAATTGCTGAAGATTTCTATAGTCATTTTTTGTTGTACCTAAAGGGTTTCTTATAGCAATTTCAAGTATCAGACTGGATCAAAACCAAAGTATCATATTTCAGGATTCATGTGATGAGCCATTGAAGTGAAGTACTTTCTACTGTCATTGTTTATCTTCTTATGTTTTACATAATTTCGTAAATGTGTTCTAATTTTGAATGATAAATCATGAATATTATTACAGAATTTGTTAAAAGCATTATGTCTTGAAGTATTTATCATTTCTATGTTTTCTGCTAATTTCCAGAGTAGAGATCCCTTAATTGCTCCCTCTTTCAAATGACCTCTTTCTACTCCTTCCTTATCCGGATCAAAGAATTCTTAATTTCTCTTTATCTCGATTAATCCACTTCACCAATCAGCCTTCAAATATCTTTAGTGACTTGTCTATCTTGCCCTAAAAATATTTGACTTTTGATCTTGATCTTGAGCTGTCTGCTTAACATATTGACTCCTTTTTCCCAATGGAAAACCATATCTATTACTATCCATCTCTTTAAGTGATTTTTCCCAAAAACCAAACCAAATATTAAAACCAAATTGTCCTTATAACTAGCCTAAAATCAAACATTGAAACAAACTTAACTCTTATAGGGAGAGCCCTCTCTGAACCCTATGAAGGCTAGATCCTAGTGTTTAAAAGTACGTTTGTGGTTACCTCTAATTTTCTTTAAACTATAAGTTAAAATCTCACAACTTGGAGAATTATTAGAGTGATAAAACCATGGATATTCGAGACAATATTATCTGGAACTCCCTCTAATAGGATCCTTCTCTCCTTTGCTACCTTCTTCTGCCATGGATCACTAAGTTGGGCATCTTCTACTACGGGCTTGGGAATATCAGTATCTATTATTTCCTTCAACCTGTTGTCCTCCAACAATGGCTCCATCATATCCTTCCATGAAATATAATTCAAATTTCCCTTGAGTGCATATTCGAGTCTGAAGCTATTGAAAGACATCTTGATCTATTATCAGATCCCGAAGAAAAAATCTGCAAATTTGAACCTATTCAAGGAAAACTCAATTTATTCTCTTCTATTGTGATTCCCAACAAATACCATGTAAAAATATCGCTCCAATACCATGTATAAATGTATATAAATTCTATATCAATGGATTCAATTTGATCTTGTGATGTACCAAAACAAGATACTAAATCCTTCTATAATATTTGTGAAATACAAAAAATCGTCGCTCATCATATGCAAGTAACAGAAATAAGTAAATCAATCACACAACACAATATGTTCTTAACCAAATAAAAAACTCAAAACGCTGCTATCATATATTGTATAAATTCAAGGAATCATGAAATAATACAATGCTTATTCTCTCATGAGATTCTCCAACACTCTGTCAATTCTCTCCCACTGATCTAGGAAAAATTGGACAAACACATAGCCAATTCCCATCCTTCCTTCAGCTTGCCTTTCTCACACAATTCCTAAATAATTAGGCCCCTATTAAATAGGAAAATCAACCTTCCTTGATTTCAGAATCCATCATGGTTTCCTCATGGATTTATAATTTCACTCGGGCAATTCTCTAAAAATACAACAGATAGTTATGTTCTCTTTAACCTCTGTCACAACTGGGGCTTCCTCATAACTAACATGCATGCAAATATTAATAGTGAAACATAATTGATCTTATTAATCACTACTTGTGAGCTAAATCTAATTTAATTCACTGAACCTCTCACTAATTCATCACTCAGTTAGAACAAGTTAAGCAAATTTTAACTCAATTAATTGAGTTAACTGATTACACCTGCACCCCACTAGTGCATTAACTACAACTATACCCCCAAAATATTAGGATCACTCTAAATGCCTCATCTTAGAACCTCAACTTGAATTTCTTGAGCTAACTCAGTCAACATGACTTAGTTAACTTATACAAGTAGTTATCAGATGAAATTAAAATTTATTGTCCAATTTATTTAAGGGAAAAATAAATTAGACACCCACATTCCTCTCTAGTGTGTAACTGAAATTCCTCACAAATGTTTGTGTAATTTTTTTCCTTTTTTGTTGCCAATTTCACGATTTATTGTTGCAAATTTCAGTAGTCCCATCAAAATATTGTTATTTTACTTGAGTAAGCATCTTGACTCTCTTACCTAGACATAATTCCTTATGGATATACCTTCCAATGGTTGAACTATTCATGAAGGAAATTTGATCTGATAACAATTGTTGAAATAAGGAAATAATAGTGAGGTTATTATAACTTAAGCTCAATTCTCATATTTCCTATGAATTTTTCCAATGAATTTTGAAAGAATTCAGAGTAAAATATATATGTATAGTAAAGAAAACTATTCACATGAGCACATAATACATGAATTGGGAAACACACAAATATTTACAAAAGTATTTTTATATGGAAACCCAAAGGGAGAAAACAACCAATCTTTTCATTATTATGATGTAAATTAAGCACCCAATTAATTACATTAGTTTTTCTATGAGAACCCACTCGTAGGAGGCCCCAAACCCCTTTAGATAGTAAGCCACCACATTCCAAGAGATTACAACCTCTTATGAATGCAAGCCACTACCTTTTCTAGAAATTTTTCTACTTTTCATACAATTTTCATACTAAGAACAGAGGCCAATACAAATTCTCAAAAATATAAACCTAATGTGTTTTTGCACTAGCTCCTTTCCTTTTGCTCGACAGTTTTTATTTCCATTTGCCTCTTTAGTAGTTGACAAATTGTAGTCTTGGCCCTAAGCTCCACTTTAAAAATAGTTACCTCTTATCACTTGGATCTCTTCTCCTCACACACTTAGAATCAACACAACTACTACATCTCCCACTATTCTATATTGTGACACTAGGTTTTATTAATATTTTGCACAATGGTTGATGTTTTTTTATTTTTTTGGTAGTTTAGACTAATCCTAATCAACACGGGTTTCAAACCACTGACCTTACAGACGGAGTGCCTTAACAGTGCACCCCATCACCGACTGCTCTACACCACGTGGGCTGCACAATGGTTGATGTTGTATTTTTTGTCCTCCTGACATCTATGTTGTCTCTGTAGATTTTGTAGTCGCTACTTTCTCTGTTTTTAGTTCCTAGAAGTGTGCTTCTACATGGTCTCCATGTTTTTGTTCCATTATAGTGTAGAGCCACTACAACTGCATTAAACTATGAAAATATGTGTTATTTACTCAACCATTGAAGTTGCATTAAATTACTAAATGGGCATCTGAGTGTATCCTCATACTAAGAAATAAATCTCAATCGACTTTTCACACTCAATAAGTACCTCTATTTAATTCTTACTGTGCAGATAACTTAGTCATCAATTCCCTTTGAATCCCCACTAGGCTTAGACTATACCTAGGGTATGTCTCTCCTTCCTACCTTGGCAGGAATACTCCATTTTAACCCATAAACTCGCTGGTACGGTGTCCTAGAGAAATATTTCTCAATTAATTCCTCGTGGCATGCAAGTGAGAGAAAAGGAGGTTTGTTTCAATGATTACCATTAATACAATGGCACCAACCTCTCTATGCACACTTACTTCAACTCTCAAATAGTTCGTTCTTTGAAGCATATGTCTCTATAGATATGGATCCCAAATGTGAAAATTCTTATAAAAAAAAATCAAATAATATTTCATAAGTGTTAGGGGCTTCTGTGCTTTCATGCACTGGCCTATTGGTGTATGCCACTTCCAATGCTAGTCGGTCCTGATGCCTTCTGATTTGTATTTGGCCTGAACCCATTTATATGCTTTGTTGTATGGTTTTTCTTTGTTCACAACTTGAAGGCCCTTGGTCATTAGAACACCAAAAAACCATCAAAAAGCAGTCAATGGGCCCACCAAACACACACACAGATATATATATATAGCCTAGATTCCTGCATGCTTGTAGCATCTTGTAGAATGAATTACATTCACCTTATGGGCTTCTAGGCCTTAGAGACTTAGACACTATTCCTGCTATCCCGATACAATGGAATCACACACCTCTTTTATATAATGCTCCAGGCTTCCGGGGAGTGCTTATTATGACTTTGGAGACCTGAATTTGAATGTCAATAACTTTTGATCCAAAGGGAGAATTGTATACTTCCAGATATTATTGGAAATATCTTTCTCGAAAATTTTCAAGTATGCCACTTTCATGAAAAACTAAGATGATCTCTTGAGATATAATCTCCATCAAAGTATAAGGCTCCCCGACCGTCATATTCATCTTTTTATGGCTTCTCCACTAAGCCTACTACTATGGTGTTTCTCTACAAAATATTACAGCAACCATGGGACTCTCCTTGAGTAACATGCTCATCAATGCTAAAATTTTCTACTCTAACCTAAATGCTATTATTGTTGATATCAATGGCAACATACCAAGTTCCACAAACCATTCAAATAATGCCAATTGTCAAACATATATAAACTAATAAGTATTCCCTTCTTCTTTCTTTAGTCCCTCAAGGAAATGAGCACCAAATTCAAGGATGGAAAGTGTTTCCTCACAACATTAAAATCTGATAATACCACTCTCTTGGTCAAATGTAGGGATCTCTAGAAAAAACCCCTTATAGGAAAGGGTCATCCAAAGACTTAGAGCCCAATGGATTGGGTTTAGGTTCAATCCAACCTTGCTAATGGGTATCTAAGAAGATAAATATGAGGAAGAAGAATCCAAGGAATGGATGTCTATAGATAGAAATTAGGATTCCACAAAGTAGGTATAACCAAATTTAGCTCAAGTTGGCACATTATGCAGGTTATTAGAGAGATGAATGAAAATGAGGAGATAAGAGAAGAAGAGTAAGTTTGTAAAGGTGAGAAATAGTTCTAATAAAGGGGTATGATGGGTCTCTTAGATAGGTAAATCATAGGGCTCATCAATCCACTCTTACACACATAAAAACTATATTAAGGCCACCTTTTTCACTAAATGATACAATTTCCTAGCACTAGTTAATGTCATTCCAAATATTCCTTTAACTTATTTCTCTTGTTGTTACAAATTTACTATTCACTATTTTCTCAATTATTGTTCATTGTTTTCTTTTGTTTTGTGACTAGTATTGCAGTTATAATAAACACTTAGAGTTTATTTTTGATAGGTTTAACTTACAACAGGTTTTCTTGAATATAGGACCAGGTTTATTTATCATTGTTTAACATTTCCACAACTTCCTTTCGTCTCAAACCCACATTTTTCTTGCTTACATTATTGTTGGGCTATCTCATGTAGCAAAATAGTGACTCTTATAACAACCAATAATCAATACTCAATTCTCACTTGGATTTGCAATAAATTGATGATTTGAATTATATTGTATATTAGAACACTGATGGGATAGTAATAATTAAATTTTCAATTGTATATACCTTATAGATTATTTTTTTTAATTTCTTTAGAAAAATTATTTCTCTTTCAAATTAGGGTTTTGAATTCATAGTATTTAATTTCCACATTGTGTTTGATTTCCTTATAGGTAACATAGAAATGTGAAAGTATGTTTTTCATTAATTGGAAATAGTATAGTGAAATTTTAATTTATTCTATTAAAATTAGTTACGGTTTTCATTCCATTTTCCTTTCAATATATCATTTCTTGCAATTATATGTTTCCATGTGACATATATTAGTTAGCTTAGTTTTGTACATCAACACTCATTTTCATGCTTATACCTACATAAAAATCAACAAGGAAAATATATAGTTCCTGTTTCATAAATAGTATTGGACCCTCTTAGCTTTGTATGAACCCCAAGTTGATAATCAAATTTGAGACACTTTGGAGTTATAACATTTTTATTGCAATACTAAGGATCGTCAACACTTAATCTCTCTTAATATCTGTCCCTCTTTCTACTCATATATCTCTCTACTTCCACCCTCCCTACCACTATATCCTTATTTCCCAGGCACATACACTCTCTCTATTCACCTCTTTATTGCTCTCTTCCTCTTACTATCCTTTTCTTAACCACATCCTCTCTCTCACATAAACATCACCCCTAAGTCTCTACACACACTTTCTATCAATTTAATTCTACTTCTATCCCTCTCTACCCCATATCTTACCCCACACCTTGTCTATCACATCAACACTCAAACCCCTCTCTATCCCTCCTTAAGTACATCCCTTTCTCCCTCTCACTTTATCCATCCCTACTTCTCTCTTCATCCCCTCCGTTGTCCCTCCCTCGTGTTCTCTATATTTCATCCTCATGTCTCCTTGAACCCAATCCTCTATACCTCTTACTTGCATAGTTTATCTATCTCTATCATGATACCATTTGATCTAGGTGGACATCGGTGGCCACCCACTTATTCAACTAGCTCAATATATAATTTTTTTCTATTTTCGCAGTTTTTTATTTTTAAAAGTTTTTAGGTCTGAATTTGTAGATTTTTTTTAGGATCTAAGTGGAATTTTTTGATAGTATTCATCAACAGTTAAAAAATTTACTTCTCTAATAAACCTTTCCAATGGCTTATTTTTCATGCCAAAGGAAAATTGTATTCCAAAGTTATGACCCTAAGAAATTGATATTCGAACTTACCCAATCAGGGTCCACAAGACTCTGGCACTTCATCTCCTTGGTTTAGGCTTTTGGATATTTGTGGTTTCCTATCACTTATTCATGACATAAAGTCCTACAAAGGCCTACCAGCATCATTGTAAGATATTTCTATGAAGGTGTGTAGTTGTCACATATCTTCTCAAAGATAATTTATCACCATTCAATCTAGATTTCTTTCATTCTTCATGTATAATGTTTCAAAATTTTCCATTTATTAACTAAAGTCGTGTTTCACTATAACTCTATGTTTTTGTTATATATTTATATTTAATTTTGTTCCCTTCATACATATGTATCACCACCATACCTCTATGTAAATATTTCCAACTCTCTCTAACCCTCTCTTACACATTTCTCTCTCTATTGATCTTCCCATCTCTCTCTACCCATCTCTCTCCCTTCCCTACCCTCTCTCTCATAGTCAAATTCATATGCATGTCTCTAAAAATCACCCCTCTATCTCCCCCTCCACACTCCCTCTCTCCTTTGCTATCCCTATCCACCCTTATTCTCTCCCTATCCCTTCCCCTAACTCAATTATCATTCTCTCTTTCACCCCACCCCTATCTCTCTTACTCTTTAGCTCTCCAACTCATTCACTCTCTTTAAAATGTGTTCACCTAATCTCTCCTATATCTACCCACTCATATATATATATATATATATATATATATATATATATAACTCCATGTCCATCTCTAGCACACCCCTTTTAGCCCTCTCACCCCCAACTTACTTGTAAAATATTGGAAATACCCCTTATTCACACTACATAACTCTCTATCTCTCTTCCTCACTATATCGATTCCTCCACCCTCTTACTCCCTCCATCCCTCTCTCTCTCTCTCTCTCTCTATATATATATATATATATATATATATATATATAACTCCATGTCCATCTCTAGCACACCCCTTTTAGCCCTCTCACCCCCAACTTACTTGTAAAATATTGGAAATACCCCTTATTCACACTACATAACTCTCTATCTCTCTTCCTCACTATATCGATTCCTCCACCCTCTTACTCCCTCCATCCCTCTATCTCTCCTTCTTTCTTCCCCCCATTATATCATCAATCACATTTTCCCTACTCTCTCTCTCTCTCTCTCTCTCTCTCATATACTCCTTCTCATCCTTACTCACCTTATCTATCTCCTTATCTTGTTATCTCTCTCTCCCTTGTTGTGCCCTTACTTCCATCCAAACACACTCTATCCTACTTGTTCTCTCTCTCTCTCTCTCTCTCTTTCTCTCCTTCCATCCAAGCACACTCTATCCTACTTGCTCTCTCTTTCTCTCTCTCCTACTCCCCCCCCTCTCTCTCTATCTCTCCTACTTGTCCCCCCCCCACCTCTCTCCCTCTCTCTCTCTCTCTCTCCATCCAAGCACACTCTATCCTACTTGCAATCTCTCTCTCTCTCTCTCTCTCTCTCTCTCTCTCTCTCTCTCTCTCTCTCTCTCTCTCTCTCTCTCCCCTTCCATCCAAGCAAACTCTATCCTAATCTCTCTCTCTCTATCTCTCTCTCTCTCTCTCTCTCCATCCAAGCACACTCTATTCTACTTGCTCTCTCTCTCTTCCGCCCCCCACTTTCTCTCTCTCCTACTTGTTTCCCATTCTCTCCTTCCATCCGTTGTAGAACTCTATCCTACTCTCATTCTCTCTCTCCTTTCATCCAAGCACACTCTATCCTACTAGCTCTCTCTCTCTCTCTCTCTCCTACCTATTTCCCCTCCTTCCATCCAAGCACACTCTATCCTAATTTCTCTCTCTCTTGACCCAACCCTCTCTCTCTCTCTCTCTCTCGTTATATCTCTCCCTTGTTGTTTCCCCTCCTTCCATCTAAGCACACTTTACACTACTTTCACTCTCTCCGCCTAACCCTCTATATGTATTCATTCTCTAACCCCTATATCTCCACCACTCCATCACTCTCCAGGATACCTATCCCCCTCTCTCCCCATCTCTCTCTATCTAAACCACTTCACTCTGATTTTTGACGACCCTAAATGTTGTATATATTTCATTAAATATATATGATATGACCCCAAGGGAGGGCATGTATGGGGTTAAATCTAAAAATAATGTGCAGATGAATATGAAATATATGTAATAGGATCTCCCTAATGATGAAGGGGCCATGTGTGCAGTGTATGAATATGTATATATAAAGATCACACAACCATTATTGAGGACATGAGATTTCACTATTATAGATGCATTTGGATATTTAGGGAGGTTCTCACATTATTGAAAGAGTTATTATTTATCTTATCTCTTTTATATATTATGGAGTTATGAACCTCCTTCAAGCTGATGTAAATGTTGTGTATCTCCAGTTGCTATCTTGAATGTTGTATTCTTAATATTCAATATATGATTTTTAAAAAAATAATTAAAATTCACAATATTTAAATTAATACTAAAAAATTATAATAATATATAACTTCATTAATATTCATATATATAATCTATATTCATATATGATTTTTTCTTCTTTTGAAAAGAAAAAGTGTTATATATATGTATTATTATAAAATATGTAAATTTAAATATAATAAAAATGATATAACTTTTTCTTTTCATACTCCATATCTTAGAGTAGAAGAAAAATCATATATGATTAAAGATGATAAAATAAAAATTAATAATAGAATATTACTTTTTACGAAGGTGGTATTTAATAAAGTGTGCATGTTTAGTAAATTGTCAAAGACATGATCTATGTACATGCATGGTAAAAGCATATGTTTCCCCATAATAATTAACAACTATCTACATATTAGTTAAGGAATTAATAAAATAATTATCTAACTTCATGTAATCATGAATGTACTTGCACTTCATAGAGGGAAGAAGTGTGTTTCAGTAAAAGTTCATTCTAATTAAAAATATGACACCTTGTTTTAGTAAATGAAAAGGACAAGTAAGTTTAGTGAAAAATAGACTATGATTATTTATTTAAATTAATATTGTAAATTTGTAAGTGTGTATAAATTAATGAAATCATATAAACTAAATGATGGTAAATGCAGATAGGAATCAATTCATAAAATAATTTAGTTTATCATACATCTTAAGCTACTTAAACTGTTTTAGATATGTATTAATCTCAGATATAACAATTGTCAAGACGGATAAAATATCTCAAGATGAAAATCCCAATATCCCTTTCACCATTTGATAGATTTTTGGTTAAGATGGATCTAAGTTGGTTTCATTTCTGTGCTTCACACAAAAAATTTGAATATCTAATTATTCTCATAATTTTAAATATGGTAAATATGTCTAAGGCTAATATGGTAATTTTAATTTTAAATTCTTATTTACCTCATTTGTTGAGATGTTACTAACTTGAATGACAAACAATGATTAAATAAATTTTTGAATACTGATAATGTAACAATCTTGAATGATAGAAAATGTGAATAATAAGGATGTATTAGATTACAAAAAATATTATTAGATTACAAAAAATCTTCATTGTGGTCAATCTCAAGCTATTTTATTCTATTTTTCTTGTCATCACACAGTTAGATTTTCCATGTAGTTTAAATTGTACCATTCAAATATTTAACTCAATCTATGGTAGTAAATGACATACATTCTCTCTTGCTCTGTAACATTAATAGTAGTTTTCTCCAATGTCAATCATTGTGACTTATGGAGTATTAAACCCCAATTAAGTGTCAATGGTAGTTGTTTTATATTACCTCATTTAAATTCAAAGTGACTAACAATATTTAATGATGGAAAATGGGAATAATAAGAATGTATTTAATTACAAGCAATTTACAGTTTCAAGAAGCAAACATTTTAGGTAAGTCAAAATTTTATTTAATATGAAAATTTTGAATTACTATAACACAAAAATCAATGCACATCATCAATAGTTTTTTGGATCTCACATTGAAATCAATGTACACTATTAATATAATTACTTTGAAATTATTGTACATCATACATCTAGTTACATCAAATCGTAAATCACCATCCATACTCGAATCAATGCATCTAGTGCAAGCAATCAAATAGGATTAAAAATCAACATCTACACTTAAATCAATGCATATAGTTCAATAAATCAAATAGGATTAGAAATAAAAATCTACAATGAAACCAGTTCACCTAGTGCAAGCAATCAAATAGGATTAGAAATCAACATCTAGTATAAAAAAAATGCCTCTACAACAAGCAATCAAAGAGGATTGGAAATGAACAGTTATCAAGACAAACAAATAAATTATAATCTAGCTAGACTTGATATCGAAACATTTCTGTGTTTATTAATTGAATTTAAATATGGTTATAGAATCATTATTAGTCTCTGTTGGACTCTAGGAATTCACATTTTCAAAGTATAATGTCATGTAAGTAATAGCCTTACATATTTTATGTCATAATTTATGGATATGGTTGCAATATTCATGCATGATTTTTAGATACAACTAGGATTTACTTCTCATCATTATTTATGTTTACTTTAGTGTGAAAGTATAAATGTTTAGACTTAATAGTGGTTACTACCCACCAAAATTTATGAAAGTTCTTATCAACAAGAAACTTACTTATCCACTTCACATATCAATTGATTATTTCGAGTCAAATCACAACTATATGACTATTTTCCTATCAATATCTTTTAATTTAGCATTGACTAATGTAAGTTATAGTTACTAGTCCCTCCCAAAGAAGGACTCTAGCAATCGATTTGCTTTTGACTACTAGTTAGTTGAGATTTGACTAACATATATATATATATATATATATATATATATATATATATATATATATATATATACCAATTTTTCATCATCAGATTGAGTCATATTTTTAAGGTCTTATTTCGAACTTCATGACAAGTGTAATGGAGAGTAATGAAAGTATAACAAAACCTAGATTTAATTTCACTTTCATTCTCTTCATATTTTTTCAAAAATTTTACATAATTTGCAAGTTCTTTCTTTTTTTTCTTTGCTCATAATGATAATAGGGATGTGTATTTTTTCTAATTTAGTAAAGAAGAAGAAATTGAAGGCACTACAACATTTTTATTACATGAATTTTGAGTTCTATATTTATCACCATGCTAAAATTGTTTGTCTATTCCTTTTGGGTTTTCAATTTATCTGTTATTTTCCTTGTCAAAAGTAGCTAAGGAATTAGTAGATTCATGTGATTCTTTGTTTTTAACTTATCAACTACAATAGTTTAGAAACACATGAAAGATGTTTATATTCTTTCAGATTTTCCATATCACAACATTGCAATAGTTATTAATTATTATAAAAAGCTAAATTTAACATAAGATATTTTCTTTTCTTTTTACAAAATTTATTCTTGATTTTTCCATACATTATAGTTTAATATTTAATAATTATTTAATCTTGACCATTTTTAAATTCATCTTAATTTTCTATGAATTAGATTAAAAAAATAAAATCAAATCCATTAAATTATAAACTTTTTAACTTACATTTTAAAAAATATTTATATTTTAATGATTTGATGTTTTTGGACATTTTAAAAAACATTTAGAATTTAAATCATTTAATATTTCTCAAAATATTTAATTTACATAATATAAATAATTTATTTAAAATAAAGTGTATTCTGATAGTTTTATATATGTTTTGTATTATAAGTTTGAGATTATAGGTTAAACACAAAATATATTTGTTATATTAATATATAAAATGTCTTACTAAAAGAAGACACCATGGCCCGCTATTCATTAAATTTTAAATTTCTTTCTTATCTTGAAAAAATATTTATTTCATCAAACTTATGAGATATTATCACTTAGTTAGATGGGTAAAAAATTTATGTTTACATTAACATTTACCACCTCTATAAACATGTGTGCATTACATTAACTTATCTCATCAACAACTAATAATCTTAAAATGAACTAATGTGTCCCATAGTATGCAATTTAATTTATTTACTTGGCAACATAGTTCATTGGTAGGAGAAGTGTTGAAGAAAAGAAATTAGTTGTGGTAAAAAATATTTGGCTGTTATTGATATTTACTAAAGCATCATATTTCACGAACATATTTTATTGTATCAGAATTGTTTTTCATTTAGATCGTTTAATATTTTTTTGGGATCGCTATTTTTATCATAATATTTAGTAATATTATTTTAATATTTTTTTTTAATTTGTATGGTTTTTTATATATGATTTTCTAGATAGATGTAAATTATTTTGAAAGTGTTTTTATGATGGGTTTAGTTTGTCCAATTTGATCAATGATATTTGTGTATTTTTGTCCTCTTTCCAAATAAAAATTGACAATTGGCACTTCAACCATCATGGAATTAGTTAGAAGCTATGTTGTCCTTTAAAGTTTACTAAATCTCATTCTAAATGAAACATATAAGATTCTAATTTCTAAATTTTGAGATATTTTTATTTTTCTTTGGTTTTAAAATTAATTTATCATAAAATTAAGTTTGATTGATAAAAAAAGAAAGATCCTAATCTCTAATTCTTGAGAGATTTTGATTTTTCATTTGATGGTAAGTTAATTTATTATAAAATTAAGTTTTATTAGGTTTTTAAGAATAAATCCATAAAAATATTAGAATAATATATATAATTTTTTAATATTTTAAAGTCAATTTCTAATTAAAAAATTATTATTTATTATACAAATTTTAAATATATATTATTAATATATAAGAATTTTTTATCCTTTTATTATGATTATACTATATTAAGATATACTAAAAGAGGGAACAAAAATATTTAGCAACAATGAAGAACTGCCCAAAGATTTGATGGTGCTTTAGCTATAACTACACAAATATGTGATAGATTTGATGTGTCTGTAATCTATCAAAGATTTGGCCAAAATCAATGCCATTGATGTTTATTTTACCCTAAAATGGAAAATTATGGGGAATTGGATGGTGCTTTGAAGCATCCACTGATTGATAACTTTATTCGCATCAACGATGTTGTGCTTGATGTTTTACAGGCACAATCTAGAAATTGATTGGTGAATTCAAGATTGTGTACTTTAGAAGATAAATCTTATTCCAAATTAAAATTATGTAATTGTAGTCATCACAGGTGTGAAGTGTGCTGTGAGGTGTACAACCCATTTCACTTAAATTTTTTTTTTCTAAAAGACTTCTATATTATCATGGTTCCCATATTCACAAAACATAGAACCTAGAAATTCAAAACTAGCATAGAAATGAACTTAATGAGAAAATGATTAACAAAATTAGATTGCTTTACCTGGAATAGTGTCTCTCTTTCCACCTTTGGAAGAGTGTCACTCTACTCTAGTTCCACCTCCCCTATTTTCATTCCCATAACTCTTTCTCCGACAATAGAATGTATAGAAGGAACAGACAATGGTGTCTTTCTGAATACCAAAAATCCCTTCTTCAATCTTAATCAGTGGTTAAAATATAACAGGTGAACTCCTCTTCATAGATTTATATGCCCCTTTCTAACATCTCTAAGTGACTATAGATATATGTCATCTACATATTCTTATAGAGAGGCAATTTTGTTGCACTCATAGAAACGATTAACAATGCTTGCATTGGAGTGAGTGAGAGGATAATCTTCCCAAATATTCTATTCCTTCCGCATACCTTTGCACCTTTAAGGGAAACTGCGAGTTTTATTTTTCAATGAAAATGTTAAAATTAATTTCAATATTAAGTGTTTTACTAGTTTCCATGAGTGTTAAGATCGATATAAAATGATGTGTTACTTTTATTTATATATATATATATACAAAATTCAAATTCAAATTAAAATTCAAAGAAAAAGATTATTATTTGTTTTATTTTTTTAATAGAAAAATGGAGATTATTTTTACCAAACAAATGTTTATATGCTTCGATAATATTGATTATTTTTACATTAAAAAAATGTACAACTATGTCCTTTTCTAAAATATTTTACCTAGAATATTTAATAACAATATCCCTTATAATATAAATAATTATTAAAAATAGAATGAAATTATATTCAGAAGCATATATATTACTTAATTTAAAAATATAATTATCACATAATGTATATATTACTTAATTTAAAAGTATAATTATAACATAAATTAAATTAGATGATTTGAAATTTAATGAGCATTGGTTTAACTTTTAATGATTATAATAATGACTTATTATAGTAATGAGATTATGATGAAACAACATCTTTCAATTTTTTAACATTAAAATTAATTTTGATTTTCTATAAATATAATGGCATGTAATTAACACATCTTTGTTTACAAAAGGTTGCCGTTGAAATTTGTATGTTGAAGACGAGATGTGATCGTCTATGGTACATAAAGGATATACCTGAAATGTAATACCTCTTAGTTATTGAGGTAATTCTTTGAAATTATTTTTCTTTATACAGTTAGAAGTAGAATAAAGACTTAATTGAATAAATTATGAATGTATTGTAAACATAAAATTATTTGTAATATTTTTGTTGAAAAGGGGTGAAGTTACAAGTTGCAAAGTTACGGGAAAAATAATGTAGGAAAATATTTGATACTAAAAATTGGTTAAAGATAATCGAGGTAGTTAGCTTTCTAATCTCTCTCTATGGAAAATAAAAACCTTTTTAGTGGAGAAGAAAGCCAAAAGGGTATGAGGAACATGAGGCATCAAAGAGAGAGAAGACTCGTGAGAAGCCTTTGAGAGGACACTATAAACAAACTCTCAGATCTCAAGCTCGTTGGCCAAAACTCATTTACTAAACTCTGACTTCTTGAGCTGGTTGGCTAGTGGAACTCGTTGAATGTCGGGCTGTCTAGAACTAGTTTGGACTAGGTGGTCTAGCGGAAAACATGTTTAGGTTAAATCAAAAAATTGTTTCTGAGTATGGAATTGGCTCGAGGGAAGTACTAGGAGTGATTTTGGTTCTTAGAGGTTGGGAAGGACATTGTACTATCCTATAATCTTATAGTTGACAATCGAAAAGTGCAGATAAGTATTTGCAGATCTGGTAAGCTTGCTAGTTAACGAACAATAAAATTGAATTGGAAATAAACATATGTATATAAAGGAAAGTATGGGCTTGTGATGTAAATATTCAATAAATGTGTGCTATGTATTTTTATGTATGTTGTCAGAAAATATATAATACAGATTGTGGCATATGAAATTACAAATTTCGAGTCTAGATTGGAAAATATACCTAGTAGTATGTTACCCCCAACTGGGCATAATAGAACAATGTATGCATATGAAAAGAATATTTGTATCGATGTACTTATAGAAATAAGAGTTAATATCATTGTGCGAAGAAGAATGTTAATGATAGGGATTTTATATCCTATCAACAGGAAGAGTAAGAATCTACAAATAGGGCTAGGTTAATCTTGGGGCTGAGTCGAGGGCTCTACTACCGTGGAAAATCCCATTCCTTTCAACTAACCACGTACAAATTGGAATATTGGAGGCCAATGTTAAAATTGTGAATAAAACATAAATAAGAGAGTGTCTTTATTAAAAAGAAAATAATAAAATAGATTTATACAGAATGACAAACATAATGAAGAAATCTTCCTATGCATTTTAAATCTACGAAACCATAACATATTCCCAAAATATTGAAAGCCTTATATATGTCTTAATATAACAATACTAAAATTGTAATACGAGAATAACCAATTTCCTTATCTATATATACAACAAGTTTTAGCAATGACCGACATTGACACAGTCGAGTGCTTTTTCCAAAAATTAAAAAAAACCCCTATGACAAACGAACTTTGATAGAACCTACATATATGGTCGGCTCAAAGGGAAAACGTTAAGCAGAATGAATTAACACAATAGGTTGACGCCTTGGCCCAAAAATTTATAATTCAAAATAAATACAAGTTATAAATGTTGCAATCCTCATTATGACCACCTAATAGAAAATTCCTTTACATGGAAGTTTTCCTATAGCACAATAACAACCATAACCATATTTAGCCTAAATGTCTCTAAGTATGGAATTGAACTACAAAGTTCAGGATACTCTCACTGTGACTAACTGTAATAATAAAGTCACACTTGGTGGCTTGAGTAAGTGAAATTAGGACTTTTGTGTATCGTCTTGTGTATCATATACTTTGGCCATTGTACACCATATTCCCAATATGCCTGTTACCTGGTTCACTTATGAAAAGGAATAACGATTAAGGATAGATATCTACAAGAGTTCATCACAAACAAATAATATGAGTCGGAAATACTGTAAGGAAACTGATGTAGGGGCATTAGACAATAGCCAGCAATGTAGGAGGTTTTGTCCACATGTTGTGGCTAGGAGGGTATGAGATTATTTGAATTATAACAGCTAGGTGTCAATACCTCAACTGACTGTTTCATTTAGACTAGTTAGAATAGAAGAAGTCGAATAGTTTAGTTAGTCTATCTGTCATATTTCAGTTAGTTGGATTATTGTAATTAGGCTGTTGATTTTCCAAAACAGTCCTCGCAGAGGAACCTATCAAACCAGGAGGTAACTCCTCAAAATCAGAATGTGTATTAGCTGAAGAATGCACATGGATTTATACATGGAGGTGAGGCTATTGGGATTCATCTCCCAATGACTCTTGGCCTTCCTTATTTCCTACTATTATTTATTATAAAAAAATAAATATCCACACCCATCCCATAGGATTAGGTGTCAACATTCCCCCCTTTAATCCGAAGGGATGTTGGTGAGTCCAAGCATCGATCTGAACTTTTCAAACTTTTCTCTTCCAAGTGCTTTGGTGAAGATGTCAGAGTTTGCTCATTTGTGGAACAATGATGGATGGATGGTTTGGCTTGGTATGATAATGAAATTAGATGGTACTTTGTATTGATGTGCTTTGTTCGATCATGGAACTTTGGGCTCTTGGCCAACTTTATTGCGAAGTGTTGTCGATCATGAGTGGAGTGGAATACATTTGTTTCATACGCAAGAAATCTTCCGGGATCTTCGGAGCCACACAATTTCTTTTGTTGCCTTCCCAGCCCCTCTTTTTGCCACATATTCTGCCTCGGTCGTGGAATCTGCTGGAAATGAATGTTTGTGTGATCTCCATGAGAGAGCTCCTGATCCAAGACTCATGGTGTAACCTGTAGTAGACACCCATGTTTCTTTGTACCCATCAAAGTCTGAATCAGAGTATCCGATCAAGCTGAAGTCGTCTACCTGTGTATATTTGAGTCCAAAGTCTTGAGTCTCCTTCAAGTACCTTAACACTCTTTTTGCAGCAGACCAATGTCCTTCACAAGGTTTTTGAATAAACCTTGAGAGTATTCCAACAGCAAATGAAATGTCAGGTCTGGTGGTGGTCGGGTAGATAAGACTTCCTATAAGTTGTCTATACTTAGTTGCATCCTCGAATTCCTTCCCTTCAATAGATGTGAGCTTCAAGTTTTGTTCCATTGGAGTGGTTAAGGGATTACATTCATCCATGCCAAATTTATTTCGAAAGTCTCGATGTACTTCTTTTGAGAAGAAATATGAATTTTGGATGTTAAATTACTTGATACCCAAATAGTAATGAACATGACCCAAATCAGTCCATTTCAAACCTTTCTTGTCTTTCTTCATGGATGCAATATAGCTCTCATTGTTCCCTGTTATCAAAAGATCATCTACATATACCACAAGATATACAATTGTTTTTCCAACTTTATTAACAAACAAAGTTGCATCATCAAGATCAAAATGTTTGAAGTCAAGTTTCAGAAGATGCTCGGTTAACTTCTCATACCAAGCTCGTGGTGCTTGCTTGAGGCCATACAAGGATTTTATAAGTTTGCAAACTTTGTGTTCTTGACCCTTTATCACAAATCCTTTTGGCTGGGACATATAAACTTTCTCCTTTAGATCTCCATTCAAGAAGGTTTTTTTTACATCCATCTGATGGACTTTCCATCCATTCTGAGCTGCTAAGGCAAAGAGAGTCCGGATGGTGGTCCATTTTGCTGTGGGAGCAAAAGTTTCTTCATAATCGACTCCTTATTTCTGTGCGAATCCTTTTGCCACAAGCCTGGCCTTGTGCTTGTCAAGTGAGCCGTCTGCTTTGTACTTGTTCTTGTAGACCCACTTACAGCCAATTGGTTTCGTTCCCAAAGGCGGATCAACCAGCTTCCAAGTGCCATTCTTTAGCAAGGCATCATACTCCTTCTGCATCGCTTCTTTCCATTCATCATGAGAAGCGGCTTCTTTGAAGGAAGTTGGTTCATGATCTGTAGACAAACTCAATTCATAGTTATAAGCAATATCCATATCAACAGGGGAATCAGAATTATCTACATCACCTTCGATTTGTTGAGTGGAACTTCTTGTTCCTATTTTTCCAACCTCATCGGGATGAACATTCTCCAGTGTCTTTGTCAGCCATTTGGGAGGACCTTTCTGAGATGGCCCAGGCTGGTCATTTGACTGAGTTGGGATTGATTCAAGATTCAATCTCCCAATTCTGTCAATCACATAATCCAATGTGTCATCCGTGGTTGTTTCTTCATGTGGGGGAGAGAGTGCTTCAGGATATGATTCCACAGTTTGATTCAATATCGGAATCCCCCCTTCAAGGTGTGGAATCACATTATCAAATTCTTGGAAAGACTTTGCATGTGTGAATCTATCCAGGCGATCAAGTTGCTGCTCAACAACCTTGTCACTCTTGGAAGATTCAAGAAATATGACATCTCTTGCTATCAAAAACTTCTTATTTGCTTCATCATAGAGACGATATCCTTTGGAGGTATTGGAGTACCCCAAGAAGATACATTTTCTGCTTCTAGCACCAAGTTTGTTCCTTTGACCCTTGGGTATCAAGGCATAGCAGGTGGACCCAAAGACCCTGAAATGCTTTACCGAAGGAATGTGGCCATGCCACATTTCAAAAGGAGTTTTGTTTCTAATTGAACTTGAAGGACACCTATTCTTTATGTAAACAGCACATAGAACTGCATTAGCCCAAAACATCAATTTCACATTCTTGAAAAATAACATGGAGCGAACCATATTTAAAATAGTTCTGTTCATTCTTTCAGCTACACCGTTCTGTTGGGGATTATATGGCACAATTGTTTGATGTTTGATTCCATGTTGATGAAGATAATTTTCAAATTCGTTTGAAGTGTATTCTTTTCCATTATCAGTACGTAGAGAGCCAATATGTGTTTGTGCATCATTTTCAATCCATGCATGAAAATTCTTGAAAGTTTGAAAAGCATCGGACTTATTCTTCGGTAAGTAAATCCAACACATTCTGGTGTAGTCATCAATAAATGTCATCATGTATTTGTTTCCATTTGCAGAAGAAATAGGCATAGGGCCACATAAATCTGAATGAACAAGTTCAAGTTTCCTATGTGCTCTTGAGTGTGAATCATGAAATGGATGTTTGCTATGCTTTCCTAGAATACAAGCATCACATTCCTTAGGTTTTCTAGGAATTGTAGGCAGTCCATCAACACCATTTTTCTTCAACAAACGAAGGCTGTCATAATTTAAGTGTCCAAATCTAGCATGCCATAAAAGAATTGATGGAAATGTACCTTCATCATGATGTGAACTGAATGCAAAGTTTTGAGCATGAGCAGATGAACCTTTCAGCTTCAAAAGTCTCCCGTCTTCTATTCCCTCCATGACAAGTGAGTGATATGATGCTGATCTGACCTCTGCCTTGCCATCAAACAAGTGAACTGAGTGTCCTTGCTGCCGGATTTCGATCAGGGACAGCAAGTTTCTCTTCAACTCCGGGAGGTATAGAACCTCATGTAGGATATGATCAGGAAGACCGGGCAGTTTAAGCCTGACTGTGCCAAGCCCTGATGGCTTGAGTTTGGATTTATCTGCGAAATATATTGCTCCATCAACTTTGTCAGTGAATTCTTCAAAAAAATCTTTTCTAAATGTCATGTGACATGTTGCTCCTGAATCTAGCAACCAATCATCTCTCCATGAAGTAAATGAAACATCAAATAGGTTTTTAGTTACTCCATTGTTACAATGTGCTAGAATAGAATGAGCTGATTCAGCAGGTTTACCTTTGTCTTTGTCATTAGTTTTACCTCTGTCTTGATTTGTTTGCTGCTAAGCTTTAGATTGTCTACCCCCCTTTTCTCTGAAGTTTCTTCTTTGTCTTCTACCTTCTCTTCCTCTGGATGAACCTGAAGCATGTCTCTTTTCTCTCTGTGCCAAGTAGGCAGCCTCTTTAGAAGATGAAGGGACTGCCATCTTCTTTTGAAGGAGGAGAGAAAAGAAACTTTGCTGGAGAATCTCTTTTGAAGGAGAGAAAACAAAAATACTCTTTGCTGGAAAATATACTAAAAAAACTCTTTGCTGCATATATACTGAATTTAAAGGACAGAAACACTCTTTGCTAAAAGACTGAATTTAAAAAACACAAGCTCTTTGCTAAAAAACACTGAATTCTGCACCAAAAAAAAATATATGTATTTTTTTTGTTTGGGGAAATTTTTTTTTTGTATGGGAGGCGATATGGAAGGGCGGTATTATAATGTGGTGGAATGGTATTATAATATGGACAGAGTGTGCTAATGGGAATGCGGTATTGTATATAACAGTGGAATAAATGGCGGAAAGAATCTAATATGGAGTGAATGATGTAATATGGAGTATTGAATATGGCGCATTGATATATGGACAACACTGTATAAAAAATAGAAAGGTGGTATTATATAAAGCACGCAGCGTATTATGTATTGGAGCAGAGGACAGAGCGCATATATCAATGGGAGGAGGAGTGCATATGTTACCATGAAAGCGTATTAAACATAGCCACCTTTATAACTGAGACAACGTATTAACAATGTGTATTATATGGAGGGAGGACGAATGACAATGCTGTGTTATTTGAATATGCCACGGTGTAGTTTAAGGGCAGCGTATTACAACATGCATAAGGGGCGGAGTAACATGCTGTATAAGTGACAACGTATTAAAATGAATGGAGCAGTTTTAAATGCGAGTGGATCGATATAACAAAGGGCGCAGACAGCATTGTGTTAAAACGCAGGTGGAGAGGGCGTAGGTTGCAGCGGATTTAGGGTAGCAGAGCAATGGCAGGGACGAAGTCTGCGGAATTATGCAGTGTTTTAAATGGTGGTCGAGGGCGCTGCTACGCAGAGAAGTGAGTGAGGAGCGTATAACAGTTGAGCCGACAGGCCACGGAGAAATGTAGTGGTGTTGATTGTGTATGACAACGTTGGGAATACTGCCTCGGAATAGCGTGGAGGATTACTTCCTGTGGTAATATATGCAGCAATGTATACAAAAGAGGGAGCGAGTGAATGAGGAGTGGATTTAATGTAATATAAATCGAATTGTGCAGGGAGAATAGCGTTGGGAGAGATCACAGAGAGGGGGTGCAGGTTGTGTTGTAAACGAGGAGCGGAATGTATATATTGAATGCAGTTAAAACAGCTTGGATATGCAGAGGCGTGGAGACATGGGTGAGATTGATGTGGGAAGAGAACGTTGAGGGACGAGCAGAAGGGAGGGCGGAGTAGGTAATGGAGAAATGAGGGGCGTTGGGTAGGTGAGGGAATGTAGGGAGAGAGTGAGGGCGTTAAAAACTGAAATGGCAGTGTGCAGGTGCTGAGTTGCAGGAGCTGCAGAAATTGCAGGGGCTGCAAAACACTGAGATATTGTAAGAGCTGAACCTGTAGAAGTCAGAGACTGTAGAATGCAGAAATAGAAAAAAAATGTAGAATTTCAGTCTAGCAATAAAGAGCAGCAAAAAAATATTAATAAAAATTGACTGAGCAAAGGAGAGGGAGTTACACCACAGGAAAAAATGCCAATAGTGGAGCTGGCTCTGATACCATGTCAAACCAGGAGGTAACTCCTCAAAATCAGAATGTGTATTAGCTGAAGAATGCACCTGGATTTATACATGGAGGTGAGGCTATTGGGATTCATCTCCCAATGAATCTTGGCCTTCCTTATTTCCTACTATTATTTATTATACAAAAATAAATATCCACACCCATCCCATAGGATTAGGTGTCAACAGAACCGAACAGACATGTGTTTATGTATATAAATCTAATCCCTCAGACGTATTAGGGACAGAAGAGAGGAAGAATATAGAAGTTTTCTGCAATAAAATCTGTGTATGAGAAATTGCTTCCAGTTGAATGAATTTCAGTCCCCATTGATTATCTAACTATTTGGAGTCGTTAATTGTGAGGGAATTCATTTGATTGCGAGCCGATTGAACACTGTCTTGTATATCACTGTTGAATCGAGTCTATGTATAGTTTTTGTGTCTCTGTGTCTGTTGTTCCCTTGAATTGGTTAACGATAGCAGAACTTCCATCTACAAAGAGAATTACATTATTTGTCAGAAATTGGAATTTCCTACCCAGGGTCAGACCCTGAGTTAACGAACAGAGAGTGGAAGAAGGAGAATACAACCCTGACGCGAACCTGGGTTAATCACTGTAGAAAAACCACGATTGGGTTTACAAAGGCAGATTTTCATATCGCACCGCTTTGCGGCTTGAGCGGTATTTGAAGAGTTGCAAGTGATTCCATAGAGAGCTCGACGCGTGTTCCCGACTGACATTTGAAAACCACCATTTAAACCATGCAATCACACGTTATCGTTCGTGCCAGGATGCCGAGCGATATCATCATGAGCCGTTGATTTGGAGAGGGGCCATCGAACGGTGGTCGCACGCTAGACTTTTGCCGAAATTTAATGAAAGAGCCCGGATCATATCGGCAACGATCGACAATGTAGATTCATTGCGGGAGGGACGAGCTGAGGTTTGCCGCCATACTTCGGGAACCTCCAAAATTATGTCATTGGTCAATTGATCGTCGAGGTGGGGTCCAGAGCTAAAGGTTTATTATAAGCCATTTATGTAAAAAGCGTGGAGTATTAATATAAGGTACAAAGGGTTATAACTTTAGTCCTAAAGTTCAGAGATAATATATATAAGCCGGGAGATAGAATTTAACGCTCGAAAGTTATGAAAATATTTATTTGTAAATTTCTTTGAAATTGATAAATAAATTAAAAAGAAGACTAAAGAGCCGCATGGGGTAAACCAAAGGGAAATGCTGACAGAGCCACGCTACAGTTGACCAGCTCTCCTTGGGGCTGACTTTCAGTTTTGTTGCGTCATTTGTGGTATCAGAGCTATTGTTTTAAGGTTGTTTTACAGAAATCTGACATGGAAATCTGAATTGGTAGAGGTGCTGGCAGAAGGAGACCTGTTGCCAATGCAAAGGTGTTGGAGATTTTACAGAGGTTCGAGGCCAAAGTGGATGCCGTGGAACGAAGACTAACCAGAGATCTTGAAGACATCAGTGAACCTGAAACAGAGGAAGTGAAAGAAAATGTTGAGATTCCTCCTAACATGAGGCTCCTCAAAACTCTTTTGGGGTCTGCAGTTAAGCCCAGAATTGAAGTGTCGAGTTATGCAGGGGGATTGAATCCAGAGGAGCTGGTGGACTGGATTAATGAAATTAACAAGTGCTTCAATTATGAAGAAATAAGTGAAGATAAGAAGGTCAAGTTTGCAGTGACAAAGCTGAAAGGACATGCTACACTTTGGTGGAATGGAGTGCAGGCAGAAAGAAGGAGAGTTGGCAAGCAACCTATCAAGAACTGGACCAGAATTATGGCTAAATTAAAAGGTAAATTCCTGCCTAGTGATTACCAGCTGACATTGTATAGGAAAATGCAGAACCTGAGACAGAGGTTGTTGACTGTAAAATAATACATAGAGGAATTCTACAGAGTAAGCATAAGAGCTGGGCAATTTCAAGACACACCAGAGAAGACTGCCAGATATGTGAATGGTCTCAAGTTGGAGATCTAAGATGAGATTGGTCTTCTATCTCCCAAGACAGTGGAGGAGGCCTACCAGATGGCCTTGAAAGCAGAGGAAAAACTCCTGAGGAATAAATCTGCCAAAGGGAGAGGTACTTTCCATGGGAAGGGAAGTCAGGGTGGTAGAGGAAAGCCTAATACACCCAAGGATGGAGCTAACAATAGCTCACCTCAGAATGCATCTACAGAGGATGATGCAAGGGGCAGAAGGGGTTCTTACAGAGGAAAAGGAAGGGGAGGCAGAGACAGAGGCAGAGGTAGAGATTTGAGGTGTGATAGATGTCAGCAAGTGGGGCTTAAGCACTATGAGTGTCCAGAGAATGTGGGTGCTAGTCCAAGAAATTCTGTTGTTGCCCGGGCTGGAGAAGAGGTATAAATTGAGGAAGAAATTCTTCCATAGAGGGGAGAGTCCTTGGTGGTAAATAAGTTCATGTTGAAGCAAGCTAAAGAGGTCACTAAGCCTGCACAAAGGAAGACTTTGTTTAGGAGCATATGAAAAGTCCAAGGGAAATGCTGCCAGCTAGTTATTGATAGCGGTAGCAAAGATAATCTGGTTTTCATTCAGGTAATATAAAAATTGAATTTGAAGACAAGGGAACATCCAACTCCCTACAGGGTGTCCTAGCCGCATAAAGGGCACCAGTTGGTTGTAAAGGAACAGTGTGAGATAGAGCTGCAAATGGGCAAGTATAAAGATAAGGTCTTGTGTGATGTAATGCCCATGGATGTGTGTCATATACTACTGGGTAGACCTTGGCAGTTTGATAGAGTAGCAGTGCATGATGGCAAGAAGAACACTTACAATTTCTTCAAAGATGGGGTACACCATACATTAATACCCATGGAAGAAGGAGAGCCATCCAGCAGAGTGATTGATCCAAAGACCTTGTTGCTGAGTGGGAAGGAATATCTGCAGCAGATAGAAGAATAAGAGGTAAGTTTTGCTTTAGTCTGGAAACCTAAGGTAGTTCTTACTTCTACAAAGATTTATGATTTACCAGTAGAAATCCAAGAGATGTTAGATGATTATTGTGACATTATTGTGGATGATTTACCTGATGAGCTGCCACCTGTGAGAAATATCAGCCATCAGATAGATTTTATCCCTGGTTCACATCTGCCAAATAGGGTAGCTTATAGAATGACTCGCAAAGAAAATGAGGAAATCAAGAGACAAGTACAAGAATTGGTGGATAAGGGGCTGATCAGAGAAAGTTTGAGTCCATGTGCAGTACTAGCAGTATTGAGCCCAAAGAAAGATGGAGGCTAGAGGATGTGTACTGATTCCAGAGAAATCAATAAGATCACAATCAGGTATAGATTCTCTTTGCCCAGAATTGAGGATTTAATGGATTGTTTGAGTGGTGCTAAATATTTCTCCAAGATAGATTTGAAAAGTGGATACCATCAGATTAGAATAAGAGAGGGTGATGAGTGGAAAACTGCCTTTAAAACAAATGAAGGACTGTATGAATGGATGGTAATGCCTTTTGGGTTGTAAAATGCACCTAGAACTTTTATGAGACTTATGAATGAAGTATTAAAAGAATTCATTGGTAAATTTGTGATAGTGTATCTGGATGATATATTAGTTTTCAGCAGAACTAAAGAAGAACATTTAAGGCATCTTAATCATGTCTTGAAGAAGCTGCACCAGGAGAAACTGCTGATAAATTTAAATAAATGCTCATTCATGAAAGAGGAGTTGGTGTATTTGGGTTTTGTTGTTTCTGCAGAAGGATTGAAGATGGGCCCAGAAAAGGTCAAGGAAATCGTGGAGTGGCCTTCACCCAAGAATGCTTTTGAGGTGAGAAGTTTCCATGGACTTGCTAGTTTTTACAGGAAGTTTATAAGAAACTTTAGTAATATCAATGCACCCATAGTTGAGACAATAAAGAAGAGTAAGCAACCATTTAAGTGGACTGCTGAAGCAGAAATATACTTTAAAGTTTTCAAGCAAAAAATAACAGAGAATCTTGTTTTGATCCTACCTGATTTTACCAAACCATTTCAAGTAAAGTGTGATGCCAGTGGAGAGGCCATTGGAGCTGTGTTGAATTAGGATGATAGGCCTGTAGCCTATTACAGTGAAAAGCTAAGTGACACCAGAAGAAAGTATTCCTCTTATGAGAAGGAATTCTATGCAATTGTTTAGGCACTAAAGAAGTGGAGACATTATTTGATGTCCAGGGAATTTGCATTGTATTATGACAATCATGATTTGTAGTATATTGTACAACAGCCCAAGTTGAAGCACAAGCATGCTAAATGGGTTGAGTATCTCCAAAGTTTTAACTTTGTTTTGAAACATATAAGTGGCCAAGCCAATAAAGTAGCTAATTCTTTGAGTAGGAGGAACATGCTTGTTCAAGAAACAAATTTTGCGGTTGTAGGATTTGATTTTCTCAAAGAATTGTATAAAACAGATCCAGATTTTAAAGAAGCATTTGAGGCATGTAGTAACCCTGTTTTAACAGATAGAAGCCAGTGGCTGGATTATTTCCTGCAGGAGGACTTTTTATTCAAAAGAAGCCAACTGTGTGTACCAAGATGTTCCATGAGAGAAAATTTGATCAAAGAGAAGCATAGTGGTGGAATTGCTAGACACTTTGGTACTGACAAAATTTATGAGCAGCTGAGTCATTTCTATTATTGGCCCAAGATGAGAGCATAAGTGGACAAGTTTGTGAAGAATTGAAAAACCTGTCAGTATGCTAAAGGATGGAGCCAGAATGCAGGATTGTACACTCCCTTCCCTATTCCAGACAGGCCTTCGGACATGGTGAGTATGGATTTTGTTCTAGGATTGCCCAAGACTCAAAGAGGGAATGATGAAATATTTGTTGTGGTGGACAGATACTCCAAAATGGCACATTTTATTCCATGCTATAAAACTAGTGATGCCACCCATGTTGCTAACTTGTTCTTCAAGGAAGTTGTTAGATTGCATGGGTTGCCCAAGAGTATTGTTTCAGACAGGGACACTAGATTTGTGGGTCATTTTTGGAGGACACTATGGAGGAAACTTGGTACCAAACTGAGTTTCAGCTCAAATTATCATCCTCAGACTGATGGACAAATTGAGGTGGTGAATAGGAGTTTGGGAAATTTGTTGAGAAGCCTTGCGGGAGAGCATCCCAAGCAGTGGGATCATATTTTCTCCCACGAATAATATGCATATAATGACTCACCAAATAGAAGCACAGGGCAGAGTCCATTTCATATAGTCTATGGAATGCACCCCAGGGGAATATCAGAGTTAAGAAATCTGGGAAAGGTAGAGCTAAGGAGTGCAGATGGTGAGGAATTTTCTTCAGAGATCTAGGCCATACATGAACAAGTGAAACAGAAATTACAAGGCAGCAGAATCAAATACAAAAACAGAGAAGAATTGAGCAGAAAAGAAGTTCATTTTGAAGTAGGATATTTGGTTTTGGCACACTTGAGAAAGGAGATATTCCCAAAGAAGCAGTATAATAAATTAAAGTTCAAGAAGATTGGGCCCTGCAAGATACTTAGAAAGTTTTCTGCAAATTCTTATGAGATTGAATTACCTCCTGATGTTGGAATATCTCCCATTTTTAATGTTACATATTTGTACAAGTATGAAGATGATGGTGCAGAAGAGAGATCAACAGAAAATGAACAAATTGAGTGGAAGGAGCATCTACCTCCAGCACAACCATTGCAACCAGAAAAGATATTAGACAAGAGGATGTTCAGAAGGACCAGAGGACAAGATTACTTCCAGTACTTGACCAAATGGAAGGACAAGCCAGAGGAAGATGCCACTTGGATGACTGAAGAAATGTTACAGAAGATAGGCAGATCAGTGGAAGATCTCATGGACAGGAGCCCATGAAGAAGATTCCCCTCGGGAGTCTGATGCAGGGGCATTAGACACTAGCCAACAATGTAGGAGGTTTTTTCCACATGTTGTGGCTAGGAGGGTCTGAGATTATTTGAATTATAATAGCTAGGTGTCAATACCTCAACTGACTGCTTCATTTAGAGTAGTTAGAATAGAAGAAGTCGAATAGTTCAGCTAGTCTATCTGTCATATTTCAGTTAGTTGGATTATTGTAATTAGGCTGTTGATTTTTCAAAACGGTCCTCGCAGAGGAACCGAACAGACATGTGTTTATGTATATAAATCTAATCCCTCAGACATATTAGGGAGAGAAGAGAGGAAGAATAGAGAAGTTTTCTGGAATAAAATCTGTGTATGACCAATTGCTTCCAGTTGAATGAATTTCAATCCCGATTGATTATCTAACTGTTTGGAGTCGTTAATTGTGAGGGAATTCATTTGATTGCGAGGCGATTGAACATTGTCTTGTATATAATTGTTGAATTGAGTCTATGTACAGTTTTTGTGTCTCTGTGTCCGTTGTTCCCTTGAACTAGTTAACGATAACAAAACTTCCATCTACAAAGAGAATTACATTATTTGTCGGAAATTGGAATTTCCTACCCAGGGTCAGACCCTGAGTTAATGAACGGAGAGTGGACGAAAGAGAATACAACCCCGACGTGAACCTGGGTTAATCACTGTAGAAAAACCATGAGTGGGTTTACAAAGGTGGATTTCCATATCACACCGCTTTGTGGCTTGAGCTGTATTTGAAGAGTTGTGAGCGATTCCATAGAGAGCTCGACATGTGTTCCCGACTAACATTTGAAAACCGCTGTTTAAACCGCGCCATTGCATTCTATCGTTCATGCCAGGACGCCGAGCGATATATTCGTGAGCCATTGATTTGGAGAGGGGTCATTGAACGGTGGTTGCACGCTGCACTTGCCCAAAGTTTAATGAAAGAGCCCAGATCATATCGGCAACAATCGATGGTGTAGATTCATTGCAGGAGGGACGAGCTGAGGTTTTCTGCCGTACTCCGGGAGCCTCCGCAATGATGTCATTGGTCAATTGATCGTCGAGGTGGGGTCCAGAGCCAAAGGTTTATTATAATCCATTTATGTAAAAAGCGTGGAGTATTAATATAAGGTACGAAGGGTTATAACTTTAGTCCTAAAGTTCAGAGATAATATATATAAGCCGGGAGATAGAATTTAACACTCGAAAGTTATTAAAATATTTATTTTTCAATTTCTTTGAAATTGATAAATAAATTAAAAAGAAGAGTAAAGAGCCACGTGGGGTAAACCAAAGGGAAATGATGACAGAGCCACGCTATAGTTGACCATCTCTCCTTGGGGCTAACTTTCAATTTTGTTGTGTCAGAAAACCTAAGGAAAAGAAAAAAAAAGAAACCCTTAACACTATTTAAGAACAAAAGTGACAAAAAATCCAGTGTTGCAATTGTAAATTACCAGGAAAATTTGTTGATGGGTAAATATGTCTTTGTGCACAAAGGGAGCCAATGGAGTGGAGGGTGCCATTATTTTACCTGCATAGTTAACCTATAAGATATTAGACCAAAAACATGAAAACTACTTAAATCGAGAAATTAAACTAGAAATGAATGTGGAAAGAAGAGAAATTTGGGTTTTAGTCTGATAATCCTAGCTTGAAATGGGTTCTGAGTGTGCTGCATGCATCACTTGAAGAATATACGATCTGGAGGAGTAGGGTAGGAAACCATCATAATTGTAAATCAAGGGAAATTGACAAAACCCTAGAGGTATTGTAGAATAGGGCTATGAGGCCTTTACCGAGTTTAATAAGGGACCTTAGACGCATGGGAGGGGAGGGTCGTTACCCTCTAACTCCATCTCTTTATCATTACCCATCAATCTACCTCCAAACCTCTGCCACAATAGATATGTTAGCAATCCCAAGAGGATATTCCACCGTAGATCGATCATCGATCCCAAGAGGAGGTCTGCCATGTGGTGGAGGAATGAACACAGTTTTGGATCCTTCGTAGGGCCTGGGCTTTGAGAAACCCATGGTCAAATTGTAGTTAATTAAATTAGGTCGTAAACCTTAACAATAAAAATTTAAAAAGAAAAACCAGTGTGATTTAAGGTAATTATTATATTAATAATTGAAATTACATTAATTAACTTTGTTCTTTATTAAAAAAATAAAATAAAATTATGGTGGGGATATTACAGGTGGTATCAAATCCATGTTCCTACACTATAGGCCTGACCGAGTGCAATGAGAAGTGATCATTTGTGTTAGGTATTAAAAAAGGGATAGCACCATGAGGAGAAGAGATTGTCCAATGTTCACACTGCCAACAAGACCTATTGTTGAATCTGGTTCAGTAACTTTGGACGTAACTAATCTAGAATTGTGAATTTAACTAGAGAATGAATCTTGTAATAAAACAACATCGTTGATGGAAGCTGTACAATAACTTAGGGCTGAAATGGAAACACTCTGGAATGAAAATGAATGTTTGGTGTGTGAGAAAGAGTGAATCATGATTATTCTAATAGACATGAAGAATTATCAAAATTCTAAGCCAAAATATGACAACAACAACCAACCAGAGTTTCACACGAGGGGAGAAGACAGTATATGAGAAGGAAATAAAATCCAAGAATTGGAAGGAAATTGAAACACATAGGAAATGGAGTCTGGAGACACCTACGAAAGTGATGGGCACAAGAAAGTGAAGAAACTAAAATTTGAACTATAAGGTTATTTCAAGAAGATAAAGCCCCCAAGTTATGATAGTGAAGCTAAGGAGGCATTGAAATCTTGGCTACTATATATGAAAAATTATTTCCAAATATATGAGTATGATGAAAATTTAAAATTTCGATTTGCCACTAATCAGTTGTAGGGGAAGAAAACCCTGTCATGGGAAGAGGTAAAATTGGTGCATGGTATTGATGAGAAACTGGTCACTTCTGAAACATTCCAAAAGAATTTTAAGGGTAAATATTTGATCGAGTGATTTTAAAATGACAAGGCTAAAGAGTTCCATGATATGTGATTAGGCCAGTTCATTATGGATGAATATGTGGCAAAATTTACCTATACTAAGTGCATAGTAACTATGATTTCATGGGATTTTCTCGTAATAGAGCTTATCATAATGGTTTAATGGGTTTACTACTACATATATATAAGTGATAAGATTGGGATAACATAATCATTTCCATTACTTGGTGGTTATACTATCTGCCCATTTGTCCAGTACCATTATGAAATTAACTGTGATTCCTTATCTAGGGGAACAAAAGGGAAGCGATAGGATGGATACTCACAAATGGCACTCATTATCTGAAATACAGGTATTCTAATAACATACATATCTGCTTATTACTAGTACAAAAATTGTGATCTACTTGACTTTGTTAATTACAGTTGTGATTATAACAATAGTTATAATTAATAAGAATCCATAATAAATAGTGATCAATAAGCTTAAAAGTAACACGTATATTTGGTAATAAAAAGGAGTGTATAACCATAATCAGAGTAAGTGCAATATATGAGTGACAGTGAACCATATGATCTTCATAGCTTACTGAGTGTAATACCATATCTATTTAGACTAGAGCTTACATATAAAAGCTTGGTTTCAAGTGCTCTATGTGATTTCGTAATAAGGTTGTATCATATATGTATTGGGCTCGTGTATCTCGTGTTCATTTACTGATATATCATTACCTATAAGCTAGTTTCATAATAGAGAAGGTGGTAGTGACGCATATTATGCCTAAGATATCACCCTATCTAAGTAGTTACACTACTTACCGGTCGTAACCTCATATCATGCTAGCTTAGTCTGTCTGAATAGGGTTCCAATCATAACCTAACATGTAGTTGATCTATGTGTTTCCACATCAATAAACCCGTACATGTATCTGCTTTAACACATTACGATTGTTTCCATCACTATTAGTAACACCTGTACCATTCACTAGTTAAGTAGGAATAAGGATAGAAGTAATGGAAATCATAGGCTTGATAAAGGTTGAATCCTATCTGATATAGCATCTACTCGTATATAAGAGAGACCTTCTTGCTTCACTTATTTTCACATGATGATACTCGGGCTTACTATAAGATTCTAGTAGTCCACATGTTCGTAAGATCAGTATTATATAAGCTATACTATTCAATGGATTCACGCTGGTTAACCTGTTGTAACGGTAATAAAATCTCTTTTATTATAGAGGTTCATCTCTCACCATGTTACATAATAAAAAAGATAGTATTGTACTAATATGGAGTTAAGGGTAAAAGTTCAATATTCTTTATTAACGTATCACTATCTTCACTGATTCCCATTGATTTTATTAGATATGAAGAGTATGACATAATCACATACTAGCCTAACTTACCGCTTTGTAATCATAATCACACAGCTTACTGGTCATGTATAAAGAGTGGTCATAGCTTATCCATGAATTTATAACATTTATTTTGAATTATCTCATAAGAATGAATTTTACTCACTGATACATGGATACCCATAAAGATAGAATGCTACTTCAATTTAGTGATACAGGATATATGTTGTTTGTTTAAATTTACTAGGGCATGGGCACCAGTATGCAATATGTCATTTAAATTAACATTGCAATAATGTGAAATTATAGATTAGACATTTTAGATGAAAATATCTATCAAATTATTTCATTGCATTTCAAATAGGATTCAAGGAAAGGGAATAAAAGAGTAACTACATTGTGAATATGAAAAGTGAGAAATAGGGGTATATAGAATGCAAATGGTTAAAGCAGTGCGTCATATATAGAACATGAATGAACTAAACCGAAGCAGCATCTGAAATGAGAAATTTTATTGAACATATTGATACCTATGTGAACAAATTTTCTTTTTATAAATTCTAGGATTGATATCATATGTATCAAAGTATTTTGAATGTATAGAGGTTGTTATATGGGTAACAATTGGTTATGAGCAATATATATGCATATGCTGTAATATGTGTACGAGTGTTTACATTGCAGATTATGTACCAGTGAGTATCATGCAGAAAAACAGATTACCGGAACAATCTACGTGATGATAGATTTCCAAGAACAGTTGAGACTCCATGTGATCCCACGATAGGGTGTTGACCCTGGTCCTACTGGGAGGAGTGGAGGTGTTTCCCACTGTTTATTCCCCAATACCTGGAGTCATGGGAGGACTATGCGAGTCACGCTCCCCTAGATGTGTGATGATGACTTCTGGATGCCTACAAGCATGTCAGGTCGACGTAATCGACTCTGAGATCATTGAGGTCTATGAATGGATCAGTAAAACTGATGCCATGGCATATTCCTGTAGAGGACGGATAGGATGGGAGTGGAAGAGATTAGGAAGGATAAGATGATTTTAGAATAGTTTTGAGATTCGGTGAAGATGGGAAGTAACAATTAAATTACAGATACATACTTATTTAAACAAAAAAAAAAATCAATCTTGAAATACATGCATTCTACAATCACCCTAATCTCTAAAAACACAATATTGTTATAAATATATAAAACCATAAAAATTCGGGAAGAAGTTTTCTGAAGGGAGGAAGTATGTAACGACCCATTCCCAAGTATATACAAAACGATATTAGCATGTGAACGATATAGGCATTTGATAGCTACACTTGCCTATACCGCCCACATCGCACTAGTACACCTACCTACTAATATCAAGATTTCATAGATTGCGAACTTAATATTAAGATTTCAGATTTATATTAAATTCAACTAAGTATAAAATTTTATGAAACAAGGTAATAAAAGAAATGAAATAATAAAGTTAAATCTTTAAGTTAATAAATCTTTAAGTTAGAAATGAGTATGCAATATTAAAGATTTATATTAAAAAGTACTTAAATAAAATCTCACCTTTATAAATGTGTATACGTACTCACATTAATGTGGATCACCCACCATAACAACATTTAATGTGAACATAAGGATGGATAAGGCCTTGGGAGGTTAGAGGCGGTGGAGGAAGATTGTTTAGATTATATTCCTATCCAAATATAATGAAAAGTATACCACCATAAATACATAAAATATCACCATTAATAAGGATAAGACCTCGGGAAGTAAGAGGCGGTGGAGGGAGGTTATTTAAAGGAGGGATATGGAGGAGAAGGGGGGGATGTTTTGGAGGAAAAGAAATGATTTCTGCTTAAGTGAGAAGGAAATGCCGGCTTGCAGTGTTTGGGAAGGAGTCTCTTGTTCTTGGAAATCTGGGCACGGGGGCAGAGGAGACATCCTATGGGTCTGGGATTGGTCCTGGATTTGGCTGGGAGGATTCGATTGTCCCGGTAATCTGTTCTGTTCATTGTTCTGTTCACGACATCACCATCTAATCTTCAGCCGCTTCAGGATTCGTAAATTTGTGCTGATTTTCAGGTATTCTTCTACACGTCATTTCATTTTACAACTTGGTTTGAGTTCAAAAACTTTTCTTCAAAGTTTGGGTTTAAAGAAATTTTTTGGAAGACATTTTTTGGAGGCGGCGTGATTTTTCTTGGAGGTATGTACGTGTTTTGTGTTGAAATAAATCTTTGGAGCTTCTTTGTTCAAAAACTTTTCTTCAAATTTTGGATTTAAAGAATTTTTTTGGAAGACATTTCTTGGAGGTGGTGTGATTTTTCTTGGAGTTATGTACGTGTTTTGTGTTGAAGTACGTGTTTTGTGTTTTTTAAAGTGTGTGTTTGGATTGGATTACGTATTTTTTACAAAATATTTTTTTTAATTAAATCTTTTGTGATATTTTTTGTAATTGAGTTATTGTCTAATTTTTTGAAGGAAATTTTTTGAACCTCATACCCTATTATCATGGGAAATCGAAGAACTTGTGTGAGAAAATATGATCGAAAAAGAGACCCCGAGGAACGTAGAGAAGAGACGAGACAATATCGCAAAAGAAAGTTAGAAGCCCTCTCAAATATTGAAGAGGAAAATCAACCTCAAGAAGAAATTGAAGCAGGTATGTAAATGTAAATATTACATGATCTATTGATATATATTTAAAATTTTCCTAATGTGAAATGTGAAGCTTAATTTTTATTTGATGAACTAGTTTGAAAAATATTTTGTTCGATGTAAACAGACAGGTATATTCCTCGAAATATTGAAGAAGAAAATCAACCTCAAGCAGAAATTGAAGCATGTATGTAAATGTAAATATTATGATCTATTAATATATTTTTAAAGTTTTCCCAATGTAAAATGTGAAGCTTAATTTTTATTTGATGAACTAGTTTGAAAAATATTTTGTTTAATGTAAACAGACAAAGATACTCCTCAAAATATTGAAGAAGAAAATCAACCTCAAGTAGAAATTGAATCGGGTATGTAAATGTAAATATTATGATCTATTGATATATTTAAAATTTTCCTAATATTTATTGACATATTTATTAATTTAGTTATTTATTGAATATGTACTATCTTTTCGAATATGTACAGATGAAATCACTATCGATAATGAGATGTTAGAAAATGTCGACACTCACACATATGGAGATAAAAAACCTGACCATGTTATACGATATCGTGTCGATAGAATTTTTGAAAAGTATTTCAAAAATGAGCAAGTGACAGTTCAAGCTCAAATGTTTAAAGGTCTCCTATCATCAAGGAAATTAAAAGAAGCGACGACACTATTGGGTATTTGAAAATCAACCAAAGATAAAAAAATGAAAGAAGAGGTGATAAAAAATATGAGTAGTGGTATAGAGTCAATTAAAAGATCTAGAGATAAAGATGTTTCAAATATACGTAGAGGAATACAAATGGTAATGGTTTCACCAAGTACTCAAGAGAATCATTTGAATCTAACATCTATGGCATGAGCACTGGGAACCTCACGAAAAACTCTGCACAAACATCAAAAATTTCGACTGCAAATAGATGTAAATGATGAACTCGCTTGTTGGAGAGCTATTTGTAGGCAACCATACAAAGATAGACTTGGAGAAGATGTTAAAAAAATAATATATGAATATTGGAAGAACAATTTGCGTGTTTCATCGACTGCAAGACATGTGATGCAAAGAAGAATAGCATGAAATCAATACGAAGAACATGAAAAACATCTCTTGGAAACCACTCAAATAGAGTTATTCAACAAGTTCAAAGAAGAGAATCGTCAAATTCATGTTTCACTCAGTGCTTTTGTTCAACAAAAACCATGGTATGTAAAACCTATCATCGTACGCGACACTTGTTGTTGCCGTTATCATGTGGAATTTGAGTTATATTATGACACATTCCTTGATTTTGGTAGAAAATTATGGAAGGATTCACCTCCTTCCACTATCCATGAATTCATATCTCAAATTCTATGTGAAAGAGAAAGCGATGAACTATTTTACAAAAAGAAATGTGTTGGTGGTAAAAAATGCGATGATTGTGGAAATTTGACTAAATTTCAAAACAAATATCGTATTGACATAAATGATCAATCATTGTCCAACATGAAAGTTAAATGGAAGAGATATGAATATATCAGTACATCGATTCAAGGTGCAGATAGTGTTAAGAGAATCGAATTACGAGAAGACGAAATTTTTCTGATAGACTTTTTGAGAAAGTTTGAAGCAGAAATTTACAAATACACCAAGCATTCCCATAGAGCTCGATGGCAAGACTTGCAATTCAAAAAATATCGTGAAGTTTTTCCACCAGGGACCATTTTGTCAGTGATTGATTTTGCAGAAAACTACACATTTGTTCCACAAAAAGAAATTCAGAGTGAATACTATCACTCTGACCAAGTCTCCATCCTCGTCCATATTCTATATAGACATGCTGAACAAAATGTCGATCATATAGAAAGCACGAGTGAAAATCGACATATCATTAAAGAATATCACTTTTATATCAGTGACGATCGTACACATGATACATTTTTTGTACAACATTGTTTTGGAAGAATTTATGATTCATTGAAAAATCATGGAATAACATTCAATGAACATTGGATATGGTCAGACGGATGCGCAGGTAAATTCAAATCTGCACGATCATTTTTTTGGTTGTGTTGTCTTCATAAGAAAACCTGCATTAAACATTGTTGGAATTTATTTGAGACTGGCCATGGAAAAGGAGAACATGACGATGCAGGAGCATGCATAAAACGAGTACTTCAAAGATATCAAATGAACCACTTTGCACACCGACTTGTGAATGCTGAAGAAGTTGTTCAATGGTGCAAAACTGCTCTAAGCCATGAGATTAACCCATCAAGAGAAGTGCGAAGGTACATTCAATTTGATTTATATTGGAAATCTAATTTTAAACATTGTACATTTATCATGCAATGATTATTTTTAATTGTATTTTGATATCATATTTACAAATTCTTTTTCTAATTTTCCATATAAAGCTTTTTCTGGCATATTGGAATTGGAGACGTAAATAGATCAATTGGAAATGACGTTGAAACAATAAAAGGGACTCGAAAATTGCATTCAATTCAAACAAAGTTGTCCACAAATGTGTTTGCATTGGATAAAAGAAAATATTCTTGTTTTTGTGATTTTTGCATAGACAACACAAAATCCAATGACGTCTGTGAAAACAAAATGTATGTGAACGATTGGAAACATACAGATCTAAATACAAAGGGAAAAATTTCTGTTGCAATGTTTGAAGAAATGCAATCAGAGGAAACTACAATATCATTTGATGGTGATCGAGTTTCTGATCTTGTTAGAGAAGGTAACATTTGAATTACTTTCTAATGATTTAAAGATCTACAAATAAATTTAAATATGCATAATTAAATGTTAAATTTATTTTATTGTGCAGGAGATGTTTTTGTTGTAATTGCACCTATTTACAACGATGAAAATGTGAAGTATTATTTGATGCGTTGCACTGAAAAAAAAATGAAATTATTACAAGACTATAATGATCACGGATTTCAGTATGACAAAGGGTCTATTATACTGAAAGGTTATTTTTTCAAACAAAATCGTCAAAGTGGAGACTTTTTTTACTTTGAAGACTATGAACCTGATTCCATAAGTTGTTAGTATAGTCACTTGGTGTGTGCAGCACGCATAAAGTTGATAGAAGTTCAATCAAAGAAAAAATCAAAAATTAAGAAATGGAAAATGTCAAAATCCGATCATGAACAGATTATTGAGGATGGAATTCCATTCTAATTTTTTTGAGTGAAGTGTCCAACAATTTATTATCTTTGGATTAAATATGTTTTAGAACTTCCAGTACTCAACTAAAAATTGAGCTGCTTATGTTATTTGTGGTTTGCACATGTTACAAATTATTTGGGTACAAGCACGTGCTCTAGTATCAACTGAAAGTAGTTTTTCTATACATGTGCATTGATTAAAAATGTTATATGTATTGGATATATATATATCCAATATTGGATAAATTAATTGTTCTTGTATATGTTCTCCGACCATATGGTACAAATTATTTCACTTTATTTTGTAAGGTCAGATTTGGTCCCCATATGGCCTAGCCTCCAAGGGACGAGATAACAAGTGTTTGTCCCCACTTGCCCGAATCTCAGCTTTCAAGTAAAATTTTACTGTTTATGTCAGGCATCTTACATGATTTCCTAGCCAAAGATAGATTATCTTTGTTTCAAGTTTCCAGTAAAAGTTGTCACCGAATGACCTGCTCGAACTCTTGTAGTAAACACCATACCTTATCTCTCTTGCTCTCCAATATTATTAGGTTTAATTATTAAAACACAAAAATCGTTCTACATTATCAATAATTTTTTGCGCTTACACTAAAATCAATGAACACTATTAATCCAATGTCTTTACAAGTAATGTACCATCATACATGCAATTATATCAAATTAGAAATCAACATATACAATGAAATCAATGGGGATTGTATTGTTACAAGTAACATAATTTCAATTTACCATATGTGCAAATGTAGGTTGAAACCATCCAAAACTTTAAGTTTTAAAACCCTTTTGATTATATATTGTGTAACATTAAAACATTAAACATTTAAAGTTCATTAAATATCACATGCAAAATGTAGATTGAAACCATCCAAAACTCGATTTTTAAAAACTTCACATGTCATGCCAATTATAATTCAACTATCCAACAAAAACATTCAACAAATTAAATATCACATGCCAAAGTTGTTTCAAGTTTCCGGTAAAAGTTGTCATCGAATGACCTACTAGGATATTATAAATACTAACTTTGTAAGATCATTTGGCATTCGAAAAAATTCAAAAGTCTTAGACTGTCAATCAATTTAAAGTATCATTCACCCTAGGGAGTGTAAATTAATCATTGTAGGTTGGTGACGATGCTCACTCCTAGCTTGAAGCAGCGCCAATGACCAATTCTTTAATGAATTCCAATGCACTAGACCAAAGTTGGTTCAACCTACTTGGTTTTTCACCCAAGAAATTCCAAGGATGGCCTATCTAGACAAACTGCTGAAATTGAAAAGCTTGACATGGAGATACGACAAGGTGAACAAAGACTTCAAGAACTCTTTATGGAAAGGGCTCACTTGAAGGAAAGAAGCACCACGTTCCAGGCTAAAGTCAAGACATTTGAGCAATTAGACAGAATTCGAAAAGGAAAGAGCTTGAACCAATTCAAGCAGACCCAGGATTGGATTGTTCTATGGAGCTTCATGAGAAGAGATATGTGAAAAGGACTGTTAAGCCAAGGGCTAGTTCGAAAGACATATTGGAAGAGGAAATGTTGAAGAAGATTGCGGAAGTAAGGTGCAAGACAAGGAGAAGGAATGATGATGAAAGTTCCTTGGACTTGAGATTCGTGTCTACAACCGTACATGGGAAAAATTTCTCTGCTTTGATAGACACGAGAGCTACCCATAGCTTCCTAGGTCAAAATGCAGCTTCATCTCTTAGAAAGAGGAAGGCTAGCATCGAGAAAGAGTTGAGTGCTTTCAAGGCAATCAATTCGAGGATGAAAGCAGTGACTGGTGTCATGAAAGGCACAGATGTGAGAGTAGGGTCATGGTTTGCAAAGATAGACTTAAGATTCATTGACATGGATGATCATTCTATGGTGTTGGGACGAGACTTCATGGTTGCAGCATAAGCCATACCAATGATGGACCGAGACATTCTCTTAATTCTTGTGATCAATCTTAAACTATTTTCTGAACTTCTATTCTTATTGTCACCCTTATTAGTTTTGTCATCTTTCCGTATCGATTATATTAAAAAGAAAGTATAAATCATAAATCATAAACCATTTAAATATTTAGCTCGAACTCTTGTAGTAAACACCATACCTCAAGTATCTCTTGCTCTCCAATATTATTAGGTTTAATTATTATAACACAAAAATCGTTCTACATTGTCAATAATTTTTTGCGCTTACACTGAAATCAATGAACACTATTAATCCAATGACTTTACAAGTAATGTACCATCATACATGCAATTATATCAAATCGTAAATCAACACATAGGTAAACCATTTAAATATTTAGCTCGAACTCTTGTAGTAAACACCATACCTCAAGTCTCTCTTGCTCTCCAATATTATTAGGTTTAATTATTATAACACAAAAATCGTTCTACATTGTCAATAATTTTTTGCGCTTACACCGAAATCAATGAACACTATTAATCCAATGACTTTACAAGTAATGTACCATCATACATGCAATTATATCAAATCAGAAATCAACACATAGGTAAACCATTTAAATATTTAGCTCGAACTCTTGTAGTAAACACCATACCTCAATCTCTCTTGCTCTCCAATATTATTAGGTTTAATTATTATAACACAAAAATCATTCTACATTGTCAATAATTTTTTGCGCTTACACTGAAATCAATGAACACTATTAATCCAATGACTTTACAAGTAATGTACCATCATACATGCAATTATATAAAATCAGAAATCAACACATAGGTAAACCATTTAAATATTTAGCTCGAACTCTTGTAGTAAACACCATACCTCAAGTCTCTCTTGCTCTCCAATATTATTCGGTTTAATTATTATAACACAAAAATCGTTCTACATTGTCAATAATTTTTTGCGCTTACACTGAAATCAATGAACACTATTAATCCAATGACTTTACAAGTAATGTACCATCATACATGCAATTATATCAAATCATAAATCAACATATACTGTAATGAAATCAATGGGGATTGTCTTGTTACAAGTAACATTTCAATTTACCACATGTGCAAATGCAGGTTCACATTCTATCATTCATGTAGTTTTAAAAACTTTAGATGCCATGCCAATTATAATTCAACTATCTAATAAAAACATTTAACATTAAATATCACATGCCATGCCAATTATAATTCAACTATCCAACAAAAACATTTAACATATGTCCAAAAATATGTCCAAAAATTGTAAATCTCACTCGAGTATCAAACTGTATCAAGTTTAACAAATTTTAAAACCATCTAAATTTTGAAATCAAATCAAATCTACTGTAAATCTTGTCCATCAAATGGAGGATCTAGCGTCTGGGTCTCGGGTAGCGCTCTATCCTCTAAATAGGAAACCTACATACACAATGCACATGTACTTGAACATTAAAATTTGAAGTTTTAAAAATGAATGAGAATATATATATCTAGAACTTCATGTAAAAAACAAAATATAACAAAAAAATCACGCAATACCTCATAAGGTTGCCTCTCCATTTGATGAACAGGTTCTGCCATAGAAACATCTGCAGTGGTAACCTGTACAATATACATGTACAGTTAAATATAAATATATATATATACATAAATAATTTATATAAATTAAAAATTTTCAAATGAAAATGCACGTGTACATATATAAAATTATTTGAACAATAATATTAAAAAAAATAACTAAAGACAACTTCTTCAAATTCTGTGGATGTTCCTATCTCCGTTGCTAAAGTCCCCGGATTAAAAAAATCTTCTATACGAACCTAAATTCAAAATTTTTTAAATAACTCAAAATATAGATCTCTCTCTATATATCTCAATTTTTAATGGAACTTTTTGAGGTAACATAAATTTTGAACTTGTGAAAAATTGTCCATACTTTTACATCTCCCAATGAAGTAGAAGGTATATCTCCTAAGGAAGAAGAAGGTACCGCCATCCCAAAAACATCAGACGGAATGAGTACTTGTTAAAACATTTTATCAAATTATATATATACATACATGTACATGTGTGGCAACAATTATTTATTTTAGAGTCACTTAAAAAACACTAACATACATGTGCCAACATATCATGATGGTCAGACCCATCTGCATCGTTTGAGCCAGAGGTCCCGAACGTAATATTAACATTTTCATCACGCATCATGCCTAAGAACTGAAAATGGTGTTTTAACATATAATCATACATTTTTGTTAGATTAATGTACACATACAAATAAATGTATACATGTGTACATACACATGTATTTATTACAAATTGTACACATGTATATGTAAATATAATTTCAAACCCTAAGGTCACTAACACATACCATTCTAGTGCCCTCTTCCTCACGAAAAATTAGGTCTTGCAGACCATTGCGACAATTTATTGCGTATGTTTGGAGATCTTCAACATTCATGTTGTAAATCTCCTCATCTGTATGATAAACAAAATTGGCACGTGCATGTTCACGTGCTCTTAGTCTATTTAAGCCAATATTGACTCCACTCAATCCGCTATGAACATTTTCGATCATAACATCTCTTACTTCACGACTTATTTGAGAAGTCGCATCCATCTCTGATCGCAGGGTTTCGACTCGAGATGGTCGACTCACCAATGGCGGCTCAGGGCGAGGCAACTCCACATCTTGCTTAGCGCCCTTACGTTGATATAATCGACCTCTCCCCGGGCCAAAAAATTCTGAAGGAAGGTCATTGTAGTCGGGTTTCATACCCAAAAAAAATTCTGCATAAAACATTTGTGCAAAATAAAGAGGAACCTCATCATTCTATGGAAGCCTTCCAAAGGCCGCAAGATGTAGATCATACAAATATTTTTCTTTGTCTGGGTGCTTGAAATACTGCACCTTCAACATTTTTCTTTTTGGCCCTTCCTTATAATTAAACATTGACTTAGCATCATCTCTTTTTACTCTCCGTTTTATGTCCTGCCATTTATCGGGACCTATCACTGTTTCTTTTCTCTTTCTCATCAGTTCTACAAACGAATCAGTCGTTGGCCCAAAATTTTTGTACACTTTTACCATTTCACTCAACGAATGTGTAACTATTTCGAGGCTTTGTCTACTCTCAGCAGGTAGAGGCAAAGCCTCGAGATCTCTTTGCAATTTTGCATGAAGGCTTTCACACCTTTGTAAGGTGCATTCCGCCATGTTCGTTTCCCATGGTATATCAGTAATCTCAGCCGGATAAGTTGTGCTAGGTTGACAGCCTTCTTCTTCAATGTAGCGCACTGCCCTTCATCTTTTTTGACCACTGGCTCGAATGTTTTCAGCCTCTGCATCAATATATATAAAATTTTGTATATTAGAAAAAACACGTGTAAAAAAAGTTGTACAAATTTAATGAAAAAATATTGAAATTGATGGCAACCTTGATGTTGTTGGTTAACATCATCTCCAACATGACCCTGCTGAGAACCAACCCCAGAATGACGCTGCTGAGAAACAGACCCACAGTGACCCTGTTGAGAACTAACAGCCATTGATTGGCCTTCGGGGGAATAAATATCACCCCCTTCCCACAACCTACTACCAGTCATCCCTCGATCGGTTGAACCTTGGCCACGCTCCGCGGATGGAGTAGAAACCCTTCTCCTCTTTCCTCCTAAAAATTAAAATATGAAACTTATTAACAACTAATTTCACTCACAAAGTTAATAAAAAAATCAATTCCATATGTACACACATGTATGGAGATTTAAGATTATATTTAAAAACCATGAACATCCTCCGATCCTTGAACCTCCATATGGGATTCGGCGGATCTTCATCTTTCATCCTCCATGATATATATCTATTGGTCGACATTCACAAAATAGATTTCAAAAAATCAATACCTCAGAGTAAAATCCAGTTTGGGGCTGTTAAATCCAGTATGTTCTATATTTCTTACATTTCTTCCCTCCTATTTTTCTTTCCAATCAAGGTTTATAAAATAACATGAGAAGCAACATGAGACTTAGAACAATCATTTTCATTATCTATATGGAAGGCAAGAAGGATTATATCCCCTTAAGCTTAAGCTTGTGTAGTTTGTCAATTTTTATCATATATTTTTTGGTAAGGGTAAATGTTTTTTTATCTATAGTACAAGTCATGAGTTCCCCAATTTTACCTTATGTAAAGCATGATTCTAGGATTACTAGAATTTGTACTTGGTTTTTTAAGAATATATCAAATAAAGTTTTTGATAAGCAAATATGGCTTGTTCCTTAGAATTTGGCACTTGGAATTTCCATAACGCTTATAACCCCATCCTTACAATTTTTATAATTTACATGATGAGACATTTGAATTTCCTTCCCCATATTTCTTGTTAATGATTATAACCTTAAAATGGCTAGTATTGGTTTGTCATCATCATCAAAAAATGACTTGGCAGATGAAAATTTACCATGTCAATCATCATCACTTCACACCATCTCATACATGACCCCTTCTACATATTATATGCATGAATTTTTGGAATATCATCCTCTCTACCTATCCCATGAATGATTGTGACAACAGGTGAATAAAATACAATTTATAAGCAGAGGTTAGTTTCTAGTTTGTCCTCCTCCATCCGCCCCATAGCTAGTGATTTCTCAATTTTCCACTTCCAACTTTCTATTCTCGAAATTCATTAGCAACTAATTTTATCGATAGCCACACCACTATACATATAATTATCATATACACTACTACATTAATGAACTCTACATTGTTTTTTATTGTAAAGTCCAATAACAAACAATGTTAATTGAGTTTAGTAGTGTATATAACAATTTCTTTGACTTCTAGGTGTGTTGTGACTATTAGTAGAATTAACTACCAAAATGAATTTCCAAAATAAAATGTTGGAAGAGAAAAAATAGGCAATCACTGGACATGGAGTGGGTGGAGGAGGACACACTTATAGTGATCCCTTCCTTATCAAATTTCCTTTATTCACCTAATGTCACAATCAATCATGGTCTAGATAGAAGGGATGACCTACCATAAATTCAATCATATAATGTGTAGAAGGGTCATATGTAGATGGTGTGAAACGATGATTACAAACATGGTAATTTTTCATTTTTGAGATGATGATTACAAACCAATGCTAGCCCATTAAAGGTTATAATCATTGGTGCCTAATGTGGGGTGGACAATTTAAATCAAGTTCATATCAAAGTACAATTTAGCTCATTTTAGTCAAGGTTAGTTAGAAGAATTAGCTATTGGTTTCTGCCTTCAATTTCCTCTAAAAATGAATGTGTACGTGCTTTTGAGAGACATTAGAGGAATAAGGTCAAAATTTTTGATGAAAATGTGCTATGAAAGTAAAGGGTTTTAAAGGCAAGCATGTACAAGGCATTGTTGAGCCAAATGTTCTTCAAGAAGGGCCTAATTATTTGGGTCTTGGCTATGGAAAACATGGAAAATGCTCCAAAGCCAAGGAGGCTTGTGAGGTTTGTGTTCATGATGAATGGAACATGTACATAGTTTACCTTAAAGTTGTTGTGTTTTACGGATATTAAAATGAAGAACTTCTATTTAGATCCATTCCAGAGATTGACTGCAGAGGCATTTACTAGATATGTCACCTTTCATAAAAGATGAGATCCAGAGGCTACCTGGCCCTTTACAGACTCTGCCTATAGAACTTGTAGAAGTAAACACTAGAGGCATTAAAAATATCAAAGAACGTTTTCATGCTCAGACATGGGAATGTGTCTCTTTCCCTACGCAAAAAAATAGTTCTTGAGGTAGTTAGTCTTCATAGACATGTCATCAAGCAAGTCAATGTGATCATCCCTCCTTCCCTCCCTTGTAAAATAATTATGTTTTGCGGGTCAGAAAGCCAAAATATGGAGACAATTATCACCAAATCCAACGTATGATTATGCATGATAGAGAATATCTAGCGCTTTCCCTTGTTAATATATTTAATAATCTCAATATTTATTTAAAAGAATCAATAGTATTTCGACGACATCACATTGTTCAAATCTCATGGTCGAAATACTATTGATACTTTTAAATAAATATTTAGATTATTAAATATATTAACAAGGGAAAGCGCTAGAGATTCTCCATCATGCATAATCGTACGTTGATGCTTATAGAGTGAAAAAACTGAAATAATCAACTTGTAGGGTCATTTTAATGGGGGGTGGAGAATTTAGGTCTAAAACCTTTTGGAGTCATTTTGAGGTATTGAATGAAATTTCTGGGGGTTAAACGATTATATAATTTAAGTTGAAGGCCCATGAGATAAATACGACTTCTATGTGACATTTGTAAATTAAATCATCTATTTGTTGTGTTATATGAACAAAATTGGTACGCATATCTAAAGAGTCCAAATGCTCATTCAAGACCATATGTAATCCTCATCTAACTTAGCCAAGGATTTGTAATACTATATTTGAGTTGGCTAGCTCCATTTCAAGATATTATGGTTATCCAAGAGGGGATATAAAAAATGAAAAGAAGAATGGAAAAGAGGATTTCATAATCGATGAAGGTCAAGATGATTCACATGATGAAGTGCAACTAAAAGAAGCGCCATTGAAATGATTTGCTGACAGATGGTTAGATTTCTTATCCAATTAAGGCCTAGCATGTATTTTGATGTTTCATGAATTTCTTTGCAAATTCAAAGTATGGTGCATGTTGCATGAAGAAAGATGTTGAAAGTAGAGTTATGTTAGACACACTTAAATGCAAAAAATATGGAAATTTGTACATGAGCTCTATTATTTGACTTAAGAGTCAGTTGTTTGAAGAGGCATGTTTTGTCAACTTGTGTTTGGTTGATGGTTTTGTACACCAATATGTAAGAGTACATGGACATATTCACATGATGTGAATTTTTATTTCTTTGAAGGAGAAAAATGATATGTCAGCGAGCTATGTTTCTTGCATGATCTGTGTTTTCAGTTTGATGGTTTTGTTTGTGACAAGACGTCACAAGATTTTGCGAAGGTCCACTCTTGAGCGAGAGCCTCATGATTACAACCTATCCATGAGAATCAAATGGTAGTGCATCCTTATTTTGAAAACAAGTAGGATTCTAAGCTACCTAGGACTCAAACCATCATTTTTAAATTTAAAATATAATGGTGTTGTTTCAATGCCTGAATCCACAACCCTAACACATGAAATCACTAATCTAATTACACATGAAATAAATAGTTATTTTCTCCAACATTAAAAATATAACTAAAAACTAAATTCAATGTAGTTGAAAGAAAAAGAAGCGCCATTGAAATGGTTTGTTGACAAATGGTTAAAGATTTCTTATCCAATTAAGGCCTAGCATGTATTTTGATGTTTCATGAATTTCTTTGCAAATTCAAAGTATGGTGCATGTTGCATGAAGCAAGATGTTGAAAGCAGAGTTATGTTAGACACACTTAAATGCAACAAATATGGAAATTTGTACATGAGCTCTATTATTTGACTTAAGAGTCAGTTGTTTGAAGAGGCATGTTTTCTCAACTTGTGTTTGGTTGATGGTTTTGTACACCAATATGCAAGAGTACATGGACATATTCACATGATGTGAATTTTTTTTTTCTTTGAAGGAGAAAAATGATGTGTTTTCAGTTTGATGGTTTTGTTTGTGACAAGACGTCACAAGATTTTACGAAGGTCCACTCTTGAGTGAGAGCCTCATGATTACAACCTATCCGTGAGAATCAAATGGGAGTGCATCCTTATTTTGAAAACAAGTAGGATTCTAAGCTACCTAGGACTCAAACCATCAATTTTAAATTTGAAATATAATGGTGTTGTTTCAATGCCTGAATCCACAACCCTAACACATGAAATCACTAATCTAATTACACATGAAATAAATAGTTATTTTCTCCAAAATTAAAAATATAACTAAAAACTAAATTCAACATAGTTGAAAGAAAAAGAAGCGCCATCGAAATGGTTTGCTGACAAATGGTTAGATTTCTTATCCAATTAAGGCCTAGCATGTATTTTGATGTTTCATGAATTTCTTTGCAAATTCAAAGTATGGTGCATGTTGCATGAAGCAAGATGTTGAAAGTACATAGCTTTATTATTTGACTTAAGAGTCAGTTGTTTGAAGAGGCATGTTTTGTCAACTTGTGTTTGGTTGATGGTTTTGTACACCAATATGTAAGAGTACATGGACATATTCACATGATGTGAATTTTTTTTTCTTTGAAGGAGAAAAATGATGTGTTTTCAGTTTGAAGGTTTTGTTTGTGACAAGACGTCACAAGATTTTGCGAAGGTCCACTCTTGAGCGAGAGCCTTATGATTACAACCTATTCGTGAAAATCAAATGGGAGTGGATCCTTATTTTGAAAACAAGTAGGATTCTAAGCTACCTAGGACTCAAACCATCATTTTTAAATTTGAAATATAATGGTGTTGTTTCAATGCCTGAATCCACAAACCTAACACATGAAATAACTAATCTAATTAGACATGAAATAAATAGTTATTTTCTCCAACATTAAAAATATAACTAAAAACTAAATTCAATATAGTTGAAAGAAAAAGAAGCGCCATTGAAATGGTTTGCTGACAAATGGTTAAAGATTTCTTATCCAATTAAGGCCTAGCATGTATTTTGATGTTTCATGAATTTCTTTGCAAATTCAAAGTATGGTGCATGTTGCATGAAGCAAGATGTTGAAAGTAGAGTTATGTTAGACACACTTAAATGCAACAAATATGGAAATTTGTACATGAGCTCTATTATTTGACTTAAAAGTTAGTTGTTTGAAGAGGCATGTTTTGTCAACTTGTGTTTGGTTGATGGTTTTGTACACCAATATGTAAGAGTACATGGACATATTCACATGATGTGAATTTTTTTTTCTTTGAAGGAGAAAAATGATGTGTTTTCAGTTTGATGGTTTTGTTTGTGACAAGACATCACAAGATTTTGCGAAGGTCCACTCTTGAGCGAGAGCCTCATGATTACAACCTATTCGTGAGAATCAAATGGGAGTGCATCCTTATTTTGAAACAAGTAGGATTCTAAGCTACCTAGGACTCAAACATTCAATAAATTCAAAAAAATTAAATATTACTTAAAATATGAATTTGGATGTGAAATAATCATAGCTAAATGTGAAAACAAAAATTATATATATTTGTTTTAACTCCAATGTACTATGGGGTTTAAATCTATGATACTATGGGAAATAGAGATCTATCCAAAAAATATTTCTTTCAATATCAGTATAAATATACATAAAGTCTTGAATATTCTGCAATTTAATGAAACAATAATTAATAATCCATCTTTGAAACCATCTAAATAATAAGGAAATAACACATATGTGGAAACCAACAAGCACCATCAATTTACCAAGCAACCAAATCCCCACTGATGGCAAGGGTTAGGCTGTTACATTTTATCTACATATAACCCAAATGATTTGGTTGTCCTTTGTGCTACTTCTTAGAAAAAATGCAAGATGAAAGTTAAGGAAATTCACGATTACGAAATTCTAGGTGTCCAAGAGGTGTAAGAAAAAGGAATAAAATAAAATAAAATAAAAATAATTTAGCTCCCAAGGTCTCCAACAAGGAACCAAAGCATATTTCTTTGTCAAGATTGTCCTTAGAAAAGCTACAACATGAAAGCACGAGAAATTCACAATTACAAGATTCTAGGTGTCCAAGAGCTTAAAGGATAAAAAATAATGAAAAAAACTGAAAACTTGAACTTGTAAGGTGTACAACAGGGAAACAAAGTATATTTATCAAGGCCATTTTGTACTTAGAAGAGAAGCAAGATGAAAATAGAGAAGCTTCACAATTGCAAGATTGTAGGTGTCCAAGAGCTTAAACAAAAAACTCAAGTTCCGAAGGTCTACAGAAGGCATGAGAGGCTTAATATTAAGCAAAAATAACCACCAAATATCTTCCTTGAGAAAATAAAATAAAGGAAATAAAGAGTCACCAAATAACTAAAACATTGTTGTTTTGTGGAACCAAGATATAGTCAACAATATAAGTGCTACACAAAAACAAATGTAAACACAATGGAAAACTGAAACATATCTCACTATCAAATTCGTGAATTATTATTTTAAGATGGTAGAACTTAAGTCTCAATTGTAATTGGATTCTTTCTAAAGTGTAATTCCAAGCTCATTAAGCATACTAGGTGACCAAATTTTTAAAGTAACTTGAGATTCACAACAAGAGATACACAACATGCACCACAATACACAATGTGCCCTTGTAGATAAGGATTTAGACAAATATACTTCAACAAAGATGGAATCAACCTTCAAAAAGAATGATATAATGGAAGCAATATATCAATACTAGTGTCCTTTTTCATTCCTTAATAGCTATGATGACCAAAAACTTGAAATGCTAGAGATTTTAGCACTTGAGAATGGAATGGACCAAAAAATTATTGACCGCAATTGTTTGGTGACCTTCAACTTTATGGAAAATGTAGGACTACAAGGAAGTTCTCTTTGAACATGAAATATGTAATTTCATTCCAATTACCGATAAATAATATGTTTTATTTCTGAAATTAAATATATATATATATATATATATATATTGATGTCCAATGAATGACCACAAGGTTGGTCAATAGGATTCAAAAGTATAGACAATGTGATTGCATATTTATATTTCAAATTAAAATCAAAATTTTATAAAGTGCCTAAATCTTCTTCAAAGATTAACATTTCTAAGATTAGTGGAATCACTAAACAACATCATAAAAATATAACAATAGAATAGTGTACATGCTTCTATTCTATGGTTATCCCTCTATCCTTGTAACCTAGATCTATTTAAACATTAGCAGTTTTAGGAAGAGATCCCATGTCAGGTCTAACTTTGACTGAGTTGCACAAGGACTAACTAACTAAGGTACATATGTGAGAAAGAGATTAACAAGAAATATATAAATGAAAAAGTAAGACAAGAGAAAAGCAGAGTAAGACATGAGAAGAGTAAGAAAATGCTAGAGCAGAGTAGAGTAAGACATGAGAAGAGTAAGAAAACGCTAGATCAGAGTAGAGTAAGACATGAGAAGAGTAAGAAAACACTAGAGCAGAGTAGAGTAAGACATGAGAAGAGTAAGAAAACGCTAGAGCAGAGTAGAGTAATACAAGAGAAGAGTAAGAAAAGGCTAGAGCAGCGCATTTTTATAGAAATTCAATCCATTGTCCTTAACATGGATGATCAGAATATTTTTCTCATACAAGAACTATAATGTTATCATTTCCTATACCAAAGATTAATTATACACTGAAAAATACCATCTCAAATTGAAAATTATGCATATGTAGCATGTCGAGAGAGATAGAAGCATAGGAAGGCTTTTGTATTGACATATTTTGGTCAACCTATAGAGCATGTACATGCTACAGTGTGACATAAACTTCAGATAGCCTTTTGTTGAATTTCTAGGAAATGTCTCTACTTATTTGCACTATGTAGCTTTTAAAGTTGCAGGGAGGAAAAAATTACCCGCATTTGACATCAAGTGAATGGAAACATTTTTTTTTTCAGTAAGAACAGATAATGTATTACACAGCACAGGAACAAAACAGATAATGTATTACACAGCACAGATAGTCTTCTAGCATAAAAATCAATTACTGTATCATGACTGTAGATGTAATGAAACCTATAATGAGAAGAAACCTTGCCACTTCAAGAGTTCTGATGACCTAAACTTGAGACCTATATGCTATATAACAGAGATTACAGGTAGCATATGTAACAGACCTCAGAAAGAGATTAGGACAATCAATGTGGTTATTTTTCAATTCCTAATCAGTAGATAATAGTCATCAATTAGGTTGCACTGTGTGTGTTCTAGGTCTGTGCCCTAGAGGGCCAAGAGTTGCAGACTTAGGTTCGAATATAGGCTGCAGATTTGAAGAGATTTTAATAAGCTTGCTGCATATGTAGGTCTCCTCCTCTATATGCAGTGCAATGCAGGGGGTGTCCTCAATTTATAGGAAGAAGATAATGTTCATGATGTATAGGAAGGTGAGTAATAAATCTTTATTATTCTCCTTTTCTTAACTGCAGGATTTTATCCAGCTGGCTCTTACCCGAACTCCACTTACGTATTTTCTAGTAGTTGGTTTGGAATTGACTACCATATTAACACGCTACATGGCAAAGGTGAAAGGGTCTTGCAGACTGTGTACCATAACCATGAGATATTTTTTTATAAATTTTAGTGTCTATTGAAGTTGGATCTCTACTGTGCATTGCAAGTTGAGACCAGGCCATTGCCACACAAGCAGTACACTAGATTATCCTTAGAAAATTCCAAACTCCACAAAACTTTTGCAGTGAAAATCAAATCACTGTGTGTCTTAGGAATGGAGCAGATCAGGCTTGATGCCGTGGAGCCAAGCAGGCTTATGTCAAAATATGTGAAAATCTAATCACTGTGTGTCTTGGGAATTGAGCAAATCAGGCTTGATGTCGTGGAGCCAAGCAGGCTTATGTCAAAATATAAAGTTGTGCGCTGGGAAGGAGGCGATGTCAAGTTTTCATTTGAGTTGGTGCCGAAGTAAGTCGTAGTCTTAAAAAAATTTACAGAATAATCTAGACATTTTGATAAGATTATGAATAATTTTGGCAAAGATTTTTGAAATTTAGAAATAGTAGTTAAATTGTTAGGAGACTAAAAATTTACATAAAAAACTAAACATACATAAGGATATATCAGATTCGTAATACCTGATGACAAAAGAGCGCGACCATGGCAAACACCAGCGCAGCGACGAGGACGACCGTGGAAAACACCATCGTGGCGATGAGCTGCGGCGACGAGAAATAGCGACAGCAATAGCGACAGAGAAAACGTGGGAGAAACAGCGACAACAACATCGATAGAGAAAACGCGGGAAAAATAAACCACATAACTTCGCGGGCAATTTATTTATAGAAAATAGTTCGGTCGACCTATTTTAAATGTAAAAGTTCGGCCGAACATTAGTTGCTAGTTTTCCAATCTCCGGCAAAAATTCTGTTTGCCCAAGCCATTAGTAAGCCGTCAGGCTAAATGGAATCACGAGTTCGGCAGAACTTTAAAATCAAGTTCGGCCGAACTATTTCATAGTTCGGCCGAACTCGATAAAATGTTCGGCCGAACTATTTTCGAAAAAAAAATTCAACCCACCCAGGTTCATGTTTCCGCCCATATGCAAGGAAAAAGATAAATCTAGAGGTCCATTAGAAAACTAGCAATGCATATGAAGGAATGACTAGATTTTGACAACCCAAATACTATGGATGAGGATGTAAGAAAATCATGAATCTATTATCAAAAAATGCATGAAATGGATAATAGTAAAAGCTAGACAGGAAATAAGGGACCGAGAAATACGAAAAATATTATGGAATAATAAGGCTCCTAATTTTATCCATGGGATCTTGGATAGACGGTGATCAGGTGCTCTGATAAGGCACTCCTTTATGTGAAGTCACCCTTTCAATTCCTTGCCTCGATTAGGGTGATATATTGGACATGATGAAGCTGTAATCCTGCCAAGCTTTAAAAAATAAATAAATAAGCATACTAATTTCAAGAATAATTTTAGAGGGAAACAAGGAAGAAATGTAGAGAAGATTCAATAAAAATTTCGAGTGTAGAATGAGCAAAAAATGGTTGAACAATCCACTAAGTCTGAAGGTAATAAAATACAAAAACCAACCCTATAATGTTGGGCCCATGGAGGACGATATTACATTAAAAACCATCCCTATCATGGAATACTTTAACACGTAACCAACATACATGAAGCTTCAATAGTGGGCAAAGTGGAAAAAATGAAACCAAAAAAAAAAACGGCACTGGAGGATCGTCAGACAAAATATCAACTCAGCATGATTGAAATTGAAGGTAATTTTTTTAAACATACTATTTCCATTTTTAGAGAACCCAACACCAGCTCAAGTTATGTAAGTCTTAAGGTGGTTGAACTGTCTTAGTTACAAACTCATAAATTTAAAAGCCCTTGGATAGTTCAACTAGCCATAAGAGAAAAGATATGGGTGGTGGCTAAAGTAGAAAATTATTTGGTTGAGTTAGCGGATCAAATCATAAAAGTGAACTTGAATGTTTTTCCCCTGAGGTATTATGGTGTTTTAATCGAAATGGAATAGTTGGAAGCTCACTGATGTCTGGTAAATAGTAAAGGAAATATTGTGAATTACTTCAATGAAACATGTTTTAGGTGTGAAATCCAACGAATTAAGAGGCTTGTACATCTGAGACCAATTACTTCCTCCCAACTAGGAAAGTGTATATAAAAGGGCTACCATATTTATGTGGTACATGTAGGCTATGCGAATTCTAGGGAAAAAGAAACTGAACCGAAAAATATGTTGATAGTTCAAGAGTTTGTAGATGTGTTTCCTCAGGAGGTTCTAGCACTTCCACCAAAAAGAGATATAGAATTTACTATTGAGTTACTTCCAGGGGTTCCCTTAGAGTCTAGAGCACCCTATAGGATTAGTATACTAGGGCACATAGAACTGAAAATTCAATTACAATAATTTTTGGATAAGAGCTTTATACAACACAGTGTATCACCATGGGGAGCTACAATACTTTTTGTTAAAAAGAAGGATGGAACTCTATGACTGTGTGATCAGAAGTTCATGAATTTTGGTCAAAATTTAAAATGCTCAAAAATATACGAAGCCTGAGTCATCGAGTATATCTCGTCATTTTGATTCTTGTACCGAAAACGGTTTGAAAAACCAATGTCGTATGAGGGAGATATTGCATTCTGATCAATTTCCAAAATAGCGAAAATTTGTGACAGGGTTGACTGGGATGACCAGTCAACATGCAAGTACAGTCAGAAAAAAATGATAATATTCCTAAGAATATTCCCTTTCCTAAACCAATGGTGTTTCGCTATGTGGTGCATTCAGGGTCGTCTGATTTGGTTGTACGTTTGATTTGTTGGACCTATGGATGGGTAACCCATGGCCAACCCGGAGGCTACCACGTGTCCCTTGTGGCTAGGAGGGTCCGAGATTATTTGAATTATAACAGCTAGGTGTCAATACCTCAGCTGACTATTTCATTTAGAGTAGTTAGAATAGAAGAAGTCGAACATTTCAGTTAGTCTATCTGTCATATTTCAGCTAGTTGGATTATTGTAATTAGGCTGTTGATTTTCCAAAATGGTGCTCACAGAGGAACCGAACAGACATGTGTTTATGTATATAAATCTAATCCCTCAGACATATTAGGGACAGAAGAGAGGAATAATAGAGAAGTTTTCTGCAATAAAATCTGTGTATGAGCAATTGCTTCCAGTTGAATGAATTTCAGTCCCCATTGATTATCTAACTGTTTGGAGTCGTTAATTGTGAGGGAATTCGTTTGATTGCGAAGAAATTGAACATTGTCTTATATATCACTGTTGAATCGAGTCTATGTACAGTTGTTGTGTCTCTGTGTCTGTTGTTCCCTTGAATTGGTTAACGATAGCAGAACTTCCATCTACAAAGAGAATTACATTATTTGTCGAAAATTGGAATTTCCTACCCAAGGTCAGACCCTGAGTTAACAAACGGAGAGTGGACAAAGTAGAATACAACCCCGATGCAAACCTGGGTTAATAACTATAGCAAAACCACGAGTGGGTTTACAAAGGCGGATTTCCATATCGCACCGCTTTGTGGCTTGAGCGGTATTTGAAGAGTTTCGAGCGATTCCATAGAGAGCTCGACGCGTGTTCCCGACCGACATTTGAAAACCACCATTTAAACTGTGCCATCACACATTATCGTTCGTGCCAAGACGCCAAGCGATATCGTCGTGAGTCGTCGATTTGGAGAGGGGCCATTGAACGGTGGTCGCACGATGGAATTTCCCGAAGTTTAATGAAAGAGCCCAGATCATATTGGCAAAGATCGACCGTGTAGATTCATTGCGGGAGGGATGAGCCGAGGTTTGCCGCCGTACTCTGGGAGCCTCTGCAATGACATCATTGGTCAATTGATCGTCGAGGTGGGGTCCAGAGCCAAATGTTTATTATAAGCCATTTATGTAAAAAGCGTGGAGTATTAATATAAGGTGCAAAGGGTTATAACTTTAGTCCTAAATTTCATAGATAATATATATAAGCCAGGAGATAGAATTTAACGCTCGAAAGTTATGAAAATATTTATTTGTCAATTTCTTTGAAATTGATAAATAAATTAAAAAGAAGACTAAAGAGTCACGTGGGGTAAACCAAAGGGAAATGCTGACAGAGCCACGCTACAGTTGACCAGCTCTCCTTGGGGCTGACTTTCAGTTTTGTTGCGTCATTTTTGGTATCAGAGCTATTGTTTTAAGGTTGTTTTGCAGAAAGCTGACATGGAAATCCGAATTGGTAGAGGTGCTGGCAGAAGGAGACCTGTTGCCAATGCAGAGGTGTTGGAGATTTTACAGAGGTTCAAGGCCAGAGTGGATGCCATGGAACAAAGACAGATTGGAGATCCTGAAGACATCAGTGAACCTAAAACAGAGGAAGCGGAAGAAAATGTTGAGATTCCTCCTGACATGAGGCTCCTCAGAACTGTTCTGGGGTCTGCAGTTAAGCCTAGAATTGAATTTTCGAGTTATGCAGGGGGACTGAATCCAGAGGAGCTGGTGGACTGGATTAATGAAATGAACAAGTGCTTTGATTATGAAGAAATAAGTGAAGATAAGAAGGTCAAGTTTTCAGTGACAAAGCTGAAAGGACATGCTGCACTTTGGTGGGATGGAGTGTAGGCAGAAAGAAGGAGAGTTGGCAAGCAACCTATCAAAAACTAGACCAGAATGATGGCTAAATTAAAAGGTAAATTCCTGCCTAGTGATTACCAGCTGACATTGTATAGGCAAATGCAGAACCTGAGATAAAGGTTGCTTATTGTAAAAGAATACACAGAGGAATTCTACAGAGTAAGCATAAGAGCTGGGAAATTTCAAGACACACCAGAGAAGACTTCCAGATATGTTAATTGTCTCAAGCTGGAGATCCAAGATGAGATAGGTCTTCTGTCTCCCAAGACAGTGGAGGAGGCCTACCAGATGGCCTTGAAAGTAGAGGAAAAACTCCTGAGGAAGCAATCTACTAAAGGGAGAGGTACTTTCCGTGGGAAGGGAAGTCAGGGTGGTAGAGGAAAGCCTACTACACCCAAGGATGGAGTTAACAGTAGCTCACCTCAGAATGCATCTACAGAGGATGATGCAAGGGGTAGAAGGGGTTCTTACAGAGGAAAAGGAAGGGGAGGTAGAGACATAGGCAGAGGTAGAGATTTGAGGTGTTATAGATGTCAGCAAGTGGGGCATAAGCACTATGAGTATCCAGAGAATGTGGGTGCTGGTCCAAGAAATGCTGATGTTGCCCAGGCTAGATAAGAGGCAGAAATTGAGGAAGAAATTTTTCCAGAGAGGGGAGATTCCTTTGTGGTAAATAAGGTCATGTTGAAGCAACCTGAAGAGGTCACTAAGCCTGCACAAAGGAAGACTTTGTTTAGGAGCATATGCAAAGTCCAAGGGAAATGCTGCCAGCTAGTTATTGATAGTTGCAACACCGACAATCTGGTTTACATTGAGGTAATAGAAAAATTGAAGTTGAAGACAAGGGAACATCCAACTCCCTACAGGGTGTCCTGGCTGCATAAAGGACACCAGTTGGTTGTAAAGGAACAGTGTGAGATAGAGCTACAAATGGGCAAGTATAAAGATAAGGTCCTATGTGATGTAATGCCCATGGATGTGTGTCATATACTGCTGGGTAGACCTTGGTAGTTTGACAGAGTAGCAGTGCATGATGGCAAGAAGAAAACTTGCAAGTTCTTCAAACGTGGGGTACACCATACATTATTACCCATGGAAGAAGGAGAGCCATGCAACAGAGTGATTAATCCAAAGACCTTGTTGCTGAGCGGGAAGGAATATCTGCAGCAGATAGAAGAAGAAGAGGTAAGTTTTCCTCTAGTCTGCAAACCTAAGGTAGTTCTTACTTCTACAAATAATTATTATTTACTAGTAGAAATACAAGAGATGTTAGATGATTATTGTGACATTATTGTGGATGATTTACCTGATGAGCTGCCACCTGTGAGAAATATCAGCCATCATATAGATTTTATCCCTGGTTCAAATCTTCCAAATAGGGCAGCTTACAGAATGAATCCCAAAGAAAATGAGGAAATTAGGAGACAAGTACAGGAATTGGTGGACAAGGGGCTGATCAGAGAAAGTTTGAGTCCATGTGTAGTACCAGCAGGATTGAGCCCAAAGAAAGATGGTGGCTAGAGGATGTGTATTGATTCTAGAGCAATCAATAAGATCAAAATCAGGTACAGATTCCCTTTGCCCAGAATTGAGGATTTAATGGATTGTTTGAGTGGTGCTAAATATTTATCCAAGATAAATTTCAAAAGTGGATACCATCATATTAGAATAAGAGAGGGTGATGAGTGGAAAACTGCCTTTAAAACAAATGAAGGACTGTATGAATGGATGGTAATGCCTTTTGGGTTGTCAAATACACCTAGCATTTTTATGAGACTTATGAATGAAGTATTAAAAGAATTCATTGGTAAATTTGTGATAGTGTATCTAGATGATATATTAGTTTTCAGCAGAACTAAAGAAGAACATTTAAGGCATCTTAATCATGTCTTGAAGAAGCTGCACCAGGAGACATTGCTGATAAATTTAAAGAAATGCTCATTCATGAAATAGGAGTTGGTGTATTTGGGTTTTGTTGTTTCTGCAGAAGGATTGAAGATGGACCCAGAAAAGTTCAAGGCAATCGTGGAGTGGCCTTCACCCAGGAATGCTTTTGAGGTGAGAAGTTTCCATGGACTTGCTAGTTTTTAAAGGAATTTTATAAGAAACTTCAGTGAGATCAATGCACCCATAGTTGAGACAATAAAGAAGAGTAAACATCCATTTAAGTGGACTGCTGAAGCAGAAAGAAACTTTAAAGTTTTGAAGCAAAAGATAACAGAGAATCATGTTTTGATCCTATCTGATTTTACCAAACCATTTCAAGTAAAGTGTGATGCCAGTGGAGAGGCCATTGGAGATGTGTTGAGTCAGGATGATAGGCCTGTAGCCTATTACAGTGAAAATCTAAGTGACACTAGTAGAAATTATTCCTCTTATGAGAAGGAATTCTATGCAATTGTTCAGGCACTGAAGAAGTGGAGACATTATTTGATGTCCAGGGAATTTGTATTGTATTCTGACAATCATTCTTTGCAGTATATTGTACAGCAGCCCAAATTGAAGCATAAGCATGCTAAATGGGTTGAGTATCTCTAAGTTTTTAATTTTGTTTTGAAACATATAAGTGGCCAAGCCAATAAAGTAGCTAATGCTTTGAGTAGGAGGCACATACTTGTTCAAGAAACAAATTTTGGGGTTGTAGGATTTGATTTTATCAAAGAATTGTATAAAACAGATCTAGATTTTAAAGAAGCATTTGAGGCATGTAGTAACCCTGTTTTAACAGATAGAAGCCAGTGGATGGATTATTTCCTGCAGGAGGACTTGTTATTCAAAAGAAGCCAACTGTGTGTACCAAGATGTTCCATGAGAGAAAATTTGATCAAAGAGAAGCATAGTGGTGGACTTGTTGGACACTTTGGTACTGAAAAAACGTATGAGTAGCTGAGTCATTTCTATTACTGGCCCAAGATGAGAGCAGAAGTGGACAAGTTTGTGAAGAATTGCAAAATCTGTCAATATGCTAAAGGAAGTAGCTAGAATGGAGGATGGTACACTCCCTTGCCTATTCCAGACAGGCCTTGGGACATGGTGAGTATGGATTTTTTGCTAGGATTGCCCAAGACTCAGAGAGGGAATGATGCGGTATTTGTTGTGGTGGACAGAATCTCCAAAATGGCACATTTTATTCCATGCTATAAAACTAGTGATGCCACCCATGTTGCTAACTTGTTCTTCAAGGAAGTTGTTAGATTACATGGGTTGCCCAAGAGTATTGTTTCAGACAGGGACACCAGATTTGTGGGTCATTTTTGGAGGACACTGTGGAGGAAACTTGGTACCAAACTGAGTTTTAGCTCAGCTTATCATCCTCAGACTGATGGACAAACTGAGGTGGTGAATAGGAGTCTGGGAAATTTGTTGAGAAGCCTTGCGGGAGAGCATCCCAAGTAGTGGGATCATATTTTTCCCCAAGAAAAATATGCATATAATGACTCACCAAATAGAAGCACATGGCAGAGTACATTTCATATTGTCTATGGAATGCACCCCAGGGGAATATCAGAGTTAAGAAATCTGGGAAAGGCAGAGCTAAGGAGTGCAGATGGTGAGGAATTTGCTTCAGAGATCCAGGCCATATATGAACAAGTGAAACAGTTATTACAAGGCAGCAGTATCAAATACAAAAACAGAGAAGACTTGAGCAGAAAAGAAGTTCATTTTGAAGTAGGAGATTTGGTTTTGGTACACTTGAGAAAGGAGAGATTCCCAAAGAAGCAGTATAATAAGTTAAAGTTCAAGAAGATTGGGCCCTGCAAGATACTTAGAAAGTTTTCTACAAATTCTTATGAGATTGAATTACCTCCTGATGTTGGAATATCTACCATTTTTAATGTTACAGATTTGTACAAGTATGAATATGATGGTGCAGAAGAGAGATTAGCAGACAAGGAACAGATTGAGTGGAAGGAGCATCTACCTCCAGCACAACCATTGCAACCAGAAAAGATATTGGACAAGAGGATGTTCAAAAGGACCAGAGGAAAAGATTACTTCCAGTAATTGACCAAATGGAAGGACAAGCTAGAGGAAGATACCACTTGGATGACTAAAGAAATGTTACAGAAGATAGGCAGATAAGTGGAAGAGCTCATGGACAGGAGCCCATGAAGAAGATTGCCCTCGGGAGTTTGATGCAGGGGCATTAAACACTAGCCAACAATGTAGGAGGTTTTTTCCACATGTTGTGGCTAGGAGGGTCCGAGATTATTTGAATTATAACAGCTAGGTGTCAATACCTCAGCTGACTGTTTCATTTAGAGTAGTTGGAATAGAAGAAGTCGAATAGTTTAGTTAGTCTATCTTTCATATTTCAGTTAGTTGGATTATTGTAATTAGGCTGTTGATTTTCCAAAACGGTCCTCGCAGAGGAACCGAATAGACATGTGTTTATGTATGTAAATCTAATCCCCCGGACGTATTAGGGACAGAAGAGAGGAAGAATAGAGAATTTTTCTGCAATAAAATATGTGTATGAGAAATTTCTTCCAGTTGAATGAATTTCAGTCCCCATTGATTATCTAACTGTTTGGAGTCGTTAATTGTGAGGGAATTCGTTTTATTGCGAGGCAATTGAACACTATCATGTATATCACTGTTTAATCGAGTCTATGTACATTTTTTGTGTCTCTGTGTCCATTGTTCCCTTGAATTGGTTAACGATAGCAGAATTTCCATCTACAAAGATAATTACATTATTTGTCCGAAATTGGAATTTCCTACCCAAGGTCAGACCCTGAGCTAACAAACGGAGAGTGGACGAAGGAGAATACAACCTCGATGCGAACCTGGGTTAATCACTGTAGCAAAACCACGAGTGGATTTACAAAGGCGGATTGCCATATCGCACCGCTTTGCGGCTTGAGCTGTATTTGAAGAGTTGCGAGCGATTCCATAGAGAGCTCGACGCATGTTCCCGACCGACATTTGAAAACCACCATTTAAACCGTGCCATTGCATGCTATCATTCTTGCCAAAACGCCGAAGGATATCGTCTTGAGCCATCGATTCGGAGAGGGGCCATCGAACGGTGGTTGCATGCTGGACTTGCCTGAAGTTTAATGAAAGAGCCCGGATCATATCGGCAACGATCGACGGTGTAGATTCATTGTGGGAGGGACGAGCCGAGGTTTGCCGCCGTACTCCAGGAGCCTCCGCAATGACGTCATTGGTCAATTGATCGTCGAGGTGGGGTCCAGAGCCAAAGGTTTATTATAAGCCATTTATGTAAAAAGCGTGGAGTCTTAATATATGGTGTGAAGGGTTATAAATTTAGTCCTAAAGTTCGGAGATAATATATATAAGCCGGGAGATAGAATTTAACACTCGAAAGTTATGAAAATATTTATTTTTCAATTTCTTTGAAATTGATAAATAAATTAAAAAGAAGACTAAAGAGCCACATGGGGTAAACCAAAGGGAAATTATGACAGAGCCACGCTACAGTTGACCAGCTCTCATTGGGGCTGACTTTCAGTTTTGTTGCTTCAGAAACCCTAAGGCAAAGAAAAAAAAAGAAACCCTCAACACTATTTAGGAACAAAAGTGACAAAAAATCCAGTGTTGCAATTGTAAATTACCAGGAAAATTTGTTGATGGGTAAATATGTCTTTGTGCACAAAGGGAGCCAATGGAGTGGAGGGTGCCATTATTTTACCTGCATAGTTAACCTATAAGATATTAGACCAAAAACATGAAAACTAGTTAAATCGAGAAATTAAACTAGAAATGAATGTGGAAAGAAGAGCAATTTGAGTTTTAGTCTAATAATCCCAGCTTGAAATGGGTTCTGAGTGTGCTACATGCATCACTTGAAGAATATATGATCTAGAGGAGTAGGGCAGGAAACCATCAGAATTGTAAATCAAGGGAAATTGACAAAACCCTAGAGGTATTGTAGAAGAGGGCTATGAGGCCTTTACCGAGTTTAATGAGGGACCTTAGACACATGGGAGGGGAGGGTAGATACCCTCTAACTCCATCTCTTTATCCTTACCCATCAATCTACCTCCAAACCTCTGCCACCATAGATCTGTTAGCAATCTCGAGAAGAGATTCCACCGTAGATCGATCATCGATCCCAAGAGGAGGTTTGCCATGTGGTGGAGGAATGAACATAGTTTTGGATCCTTCATAGGGCCTGGGCTTTGAGAAACCCATGGTCAAATCGTAGTTAATTAAATTAGGTTTTAAACCTTAACAATAAACATTTAAAAACCAAAACCAGTGTGATTTAAGGTAATTATTATATTAATAATTGAAATTACATTGATTAACTATGTTCTTTATTTAAAAAATAAAATAAAATTATGGTGGGGATATTACAGGTGGTATCAGATCCATGTTCCTACACTATTGGCCTGACCGAGTACAATGAGAAGTGATCATTTGTGTTAGGTATTAAAAAAGGGATAGCACCATGAGGAGAAGAGGTTGTCCAATGTTCACACTACCAACAAGACCTATTGTTGAATCTGGTTCAGTAACTTTGGATGTAACTAATCTATAATTGTGAATTTAACTAGAGAATGAATCTTGTAATAAAACATCATTGATGGAAGCTGTACAATAACTTAGGGCTGAAATGGAAACACTCCGGAATGAAAATGAATGTTTGGTGTGTGAGAAAGAGTGAATCATGAAAATTCTGATAGACATGAAGAATTATCAAAATTCTAAGCCAAAAAATGACAACAACAACCGACCAGAGTTTCACAGGAGGGGAGAAGATAGTATATGGGAAGGAATTAAAATCCAAGAATTGGAAGGACATTGAAACACATAGGAAAGGGAGTCTGGAGACACCTACGAAAGTGATGGGCACAAGATAGTGAAGAAACTAAAATTTGAACTATAAGGTTATTTCAAGAAGATAAAGCCCCCAAGTTATGACAGTGAAGCTAAGGAGGCATTGAAATCTTGGCTACTAAATATGAAAAATTATTTCCAAATATATGAGTATGATGAAAATTTAAAATTTTGATTAGCCATTAATCAGTTGTAGGGGAAGGAAACCCTATCATGGGAAGAGGTAAAATTGGTGCATGGTATTGATGAGAAATTGGTCACTTCTGAAACATTGCAAAATAATTTTAAGGGTAAATATTTGATCGAGTGATTTTACAATGACAAGGCTAAAGAGTTCCATGATATGTGATTAGGCCAATTCATTATGGATGAATATGTGGCAAAAGTTACCTATTTACTGTATATATGCAAGGAAAAAGATAAATCTAGAGTTCCATTAGCAACCTAGCAATGCATATGAAGGAATGACTAGATTTTGACAACCCAAATACTATGGATGAGGATGTAAGAAAAGCACGAATCTATTATCAAAAAATGCATGAAATGGATAGTAGTAAAAGCTAGACAGGAAATAAGGGACCGAGAAATATGAAAAATAGTAGGGAATAATAAGGATCCTAATTTCATCCATGGGATCTTGGATAGACGGTGATCAGGTGCTCTGATAAGGCACTCCTTGATGTGAAGTCACCCTTTCAATTCCTTGCCCCGATTAGGGTGATATATTGGACATGATGAAGTTGTAATCCTGCCAAGCTTCAAAAAATAAATAAATAAGGATACTAATTTCAAGAATAATTTTAGAGGGAAACAAGGAAGAAATGTAGAGAAGATTCAACAAAACTTTCGAGTGTAGAATGAGAAAAAAATGGTTGAACAATCCACTAAGTCTGAAGGTAATAAAATACAAAAACAAACCCAATAATGTTGGGCCCATGCAGGATGATATTACATTAAAAACCATCCCTATCATGGAATACTTTAACACGTAACCAACATACATGAAGCTTCAATAGTGGGCAAAGTGGAAAAAATGAAATCGAAAAACAATACGGCACTGGAGGATTGTCAGACAAAATATCAACTCAGCGTGATTGAAATTGAAGGTAATTTGTTTAAACATACTATTTCCAGTTTTAGAGAACCCAAAACCAGCTCAAGTTATGTAAGTCTTAAGGTGGTTGAACAGTCTTAGTTACAAACTCATAAATTTAAAAGCCCTTGGATAGTTCAACTAGCCATAAGAGAAAATATATGGGTGGTGGCTAAAGTAGAAAATTATTTGGTTGAGTTAGCAGATCAAATCATAAAAGTGAACTTGAATGTTTTTCCCTTGAGGTATTATGGTGTTTTAATCGAAATGGAATAATTGGAAGCTCACTTATCTATGGTAAATAGTAAAGGAAATATTTTGAATTACTTCAATGAAACATGTATTAGGTGTGAAATCCAAGGAATTAAGAGGCTTGTACATCTGAGGCCAATTACTGTCTCCCAACTAGGAAAGTGTATATAAAAGGGCTACCATATTTATGTGGTACATGTAGGCTATGCGAATTCTAGGGAAAAAGAAACTGAACTGGAAAATATGTTGCTAGTTCAAGAGTTTGTAGATGTGTTTCCTCAGGAGGTTCTATCACTTCCACCAAAAAGAGATATAGAATTGACTATTGAGTTACTTCCAAGGGTTGCCTTAGAGTCTAGATCACCCTATAGGATGAGTATACTAGGGCACATAGAACTGAAAATTCAATTACAATAATTTTTGGATAAGAGCTTTATACAACAAAGTGTATCACCATGGGGAGCTACGATACTTTTTGTTAAAAAGAAGGATGGAACTGTATGACTATGTGATCAGGAGTTCATGAATTTTGCTCAAAATTTAAAATGCTCAAAATTATACGGAACCTGAGTCATCGGGTATATCTCGCCATTTTGATTCTGGTACCACAAACGGTTTGAAAAACCAATGTCGTATGAGGGAGATATTACATTCTGTTCGATTTCCAAAACAACGAAAATTTGTGACAGGGTTGACTAGGATGGCCAGTCAGCATGCGAGTACAGTTAGAAAAAATAAGAATATTCCCTTTCCTAAACCAATGGTGTTTCGCTATGTGGTTCATTCAGGGTCGTCTGATTTGGTTGTACGTTTGATTTGTTGGAACTATGGATGGGTAACCCATGGCCAACTCGGAGGCTACCACGTGTCCCTTGTGGCTAGTAGGGTCCGAGATTATTTGAATTATAACAGCTACGTGTCAATACCTCAGCTGAATGTTTCATTTAGAGTATTTAGAATAGAAGAAGTCGAGTAGTTCAGTTAGTCTATCTGTCATATTTCAATTGGTTGGATTATTGTAATTAGGCTGTTGATTTTCCAAAACAGTCCTCGCAGAGGAACCAAACAGACATGTGTTTATGTATATAAATCTAATCCCTCGAACGTATTAGGGATAGAAGAGAGGAAGAATAGAGAATTTTTCTACAATAAAATCTGTGTACGAGCAATTGCTTCCAGTTGAATGAATTTCAGTCCCCATTAATTATCTAACTGTTTGGAGTCGTTAATTGTGAGGGAATTCGTTTGATTATGAGGCGATTGAAAACTGTCTTGTATATCACTGTTGAATCAAGTCTATGTACAGTTTTTGTGTCTCTGTGTCCGTTGTTCCCTTGAATTGGCTAACGATAGCAGAACTTCCATCTACAAAGAGAATTACATTATTTGTCAGAAATTGGAATTTCCTACCCAGGGTCAGACCTTGAGTTAATGAACAGAGAGTGGACGAAGAAGAATACAACCCTGACACGAACCTGGGTTAATCACTATAGAAAAACCACGAGTGGGTTTACAAAGGCGGATTACCATATCACACCGCTTTGTGGCTTGAGCGGTATTTGAAGAGTTGCGAGCAATTGCATAGAGAGCTCGACACGTGTTCCCGACCGACATTTGAAAACCACCGTTTAAACTGCACCATCACACGTTATCATTCGTGCCAGGATGCCGAGCCATATCATCGTGAGCCATTGATTTGGAGAGGGGCCATCAAACGGTGGTCGCACGCTGGACTTTCCAAAAGTTTAATGAAAGAGCCTAGATCATATCGGAAATGGTTGACGGTGTAGATTCATTACAGGAGGGACGAGCCGAGGTTTGCCGCCGTACTCTGGGAGCCTCCGCAATCACGTCATTGGTTAATTGATCATAGAGGTGGGGTCCAGAGCCAAAGGTTTATTATAACCCATTTATGTAAAAAGCATGGAGTATTAATATAAGGTGTGAAGGGTTATAACTTTAGTCCTAAAGTTCAGAGATAATATATATAAGCCGAGAGATAGAATTTAACGCTCGAAAGTTATGAAAATATTTATTTTTCAAATTCTTTGAAATTGATAAATAAATTAAAAGGAATACTAAAGAGTCACGTGGGGTAAACCAAAGGGAAATGCTGACAGAGCCACACTACAGTTGACCAGCTCTCCTTGGGGCTTACTTTCAGTTTTGTTGTGTCATTTGTGGTATCAGAGCTATTGTTTTAAGGTTGTTTTGCAGAAATTTGACATGGCAATCCGAATTGGTAGAGGTGCCGGCAGAAGGAGACCTGTTGCCAATGCAGAGGTGTTGGAGATTTTACAGAGGTTCGAGCTCAGAGTGGATGCCGTGGAACGAAGACAGACTGGAGATCCTGAAGACATTAGTGAACTCGAAACAGAGGAAGAAGAAGAAAAATTTTAGATTCCTCCTGACATGAGGCTCCTCAGAATTGTTCTGGGGTCTGCAGTTAAGCCCAAAATTGAAGTGTCGAGTTATGTAGGGGGACTAAATCCATAGGAGCTGCTGGACTGGATTAATGAAATGAACAAGTGCTCCTATTATGAAGAAATAAGTGGAGATAAGAAGGTCAAGTTTGCAGTGACAAAGCTGAAAGGACATGCTGCACTTTGGTGGGATGGAGTGCAGGAAAAAAGAAGGAGAGTTGGCAAGCAACCTATCAAAAACTAGACCAGAATGATGGCTAAATTAAAAGGTAAATTCCTGCCTAGTGATTACCAGCTGACATTGTATAGGAAAATGCAGAACCTGAGACAGAGGTTGCTGACTGTAAAATAATACATAGAGGAATTCTACAGAGTAAGCATAAGAGCTGGGCCATTTCAAGACACACCAGAGAAGACTGCCAGATATGTGAATGGTCTCAAGCTGGAGATCCAAGATGAGATTGGTCTTCTCTCTCCCAAGACAGTGGATGGGGCCTACCAGATGGCCTTGAAAGCAGAGGAAAAACTCCTGAGGAACCAATCTTCCAAAGGGAGAGGTACTTTCTTTGGGAAGGGAAGTCAGGGTGGTAGAGGAAAGGCTACTACACCCAAGGATGGAGCTAACAGTAGCTCACCTCAGAATGCATCTACAGAGGATGATGCAAGGGGTAGAAGGGGTTCTTACAGAGGAAAAGGAATGGGAGGCAGAGACAGAGGCATAGGTAGAGATTTGAGGTGTTATAGATGTCAGCAAGTGGGGCATAAGCACTATGAGTGTCCAGAGAATATGGGTGCTGGTCCAAGAAATGCTGTTGTTTCCCAGGCTGGAGAAGAGGCAAAAATTGAGGAAGAAATTCTTCCAGAGAGGGGAGAGTCCTTGGTGGTAAATAAGGTCATGTTGAAGCAAGCTAAAGAGGTCACTGAGCCTGCACAAAGGAAGACTTTGTTTAGGAGCATATACAAAGTCCAAGGGAAATGCTGCCAGCTAGTTATTGATAGCGGCAACACAGACAATTTGGTTTCCACTGAGGTAATAGAAAAATTGAAGTTGAAGACAAGGGAAAATCCAACTCCCTACAGGGTGTCCTGGCTGCATAAAGGGCACCAGTTGGTTGCAAAGGAATAGTGTGAGATAGAGCTACAAATGGGAAAGTATAAAGATAAGGTCCTGTGTGATGTAATGCCAATGGATGTGTGTCATATACTGCTGGGTAGACCTTGGCAGTTTGACAGAGCAGCAGTGCATGATGGCAAGAAGAACACTTACAAGTTCTTCAAATATGGGGTACACCATACATTAATACCCATGGAAAAAGGAGAGCCATCCAGCAGAGTGATTGATCCAAAGACCTTGTTGCTAAGCGGGAAGGAATATCTGCAGTAGATAGAAGAAGAAGAGGTAAGTTTTGGTCTAGTCTGCAAACCTAAGGTAGTTCTTACTTCTTCAAATATTTCTGATTTACCAGTAGAAATCCAAGAGATGTTAGATGATTATTGTGACATTATTGTGGATGATTTACCTTATGAGCTTCCACCTGTGAGAAAGATCAGCCATCAGATAGATTTTATCCTTGGTTCAAATCTGCCAAATAGGGCAGCTTATAGAATGACTCCCAAAGAAAATGAGGAAATCAGGAGACAAGTACAGGAATTGGTGGACAAGGGGCTGATCAGAGAAAGTTTGAGTCCATGTGCAGTACCAGCAGTATTGAGCCCAAAGAAAGATGGAGGCTAGAGGATGTGTACTGATTCCAGAGAAATCAATAAGATCACAATCAGGTACAGATTCCCTTTGCCCAGAATTGAGGATTTAATGGATTGTTTGAGTGGTGCTAAATATTTCTCCAAGATAGATTTTAAAAGTGGATACCATCATATTAGAATAAGAGAGGGTGATGAGTGGAAAACTGCCTTTAAAACAAATGAAGGACTGTATGAATGGATGGTAATGCCTTTTGGGTTGTCAAATGCACCTAGCACTTTTATGAGACTTATGAATGAAGTATTAAAAGAATTCATTGGTAAATTTGTGATAGTGTATCTGGATGATATATTAGTTTTTAGCAGAACTAAAGAAGAACATTTAAGGCATTTTAATCATGTCTTGAAGAAGCTGCACAAGGAGAAACTACTGATAAATTTAAAGAAATGCTCATTCATGAAAGAGGAGTTGGTGTATTTGGGTTTTTTTGTTTCTGCAGAAGGATTGAAGACAGACCCAGAAAAGGTCAAGGCAATCGTGGAGTGGCCTTCACCCAGGAATGCTTTTGAGGTGAGAAGTTTCCATGGACTTGCTAGTTTTTATAGGAATTTTATAAGAAACTTCAGTAAGATCAATGCACCCATAGTTGAGACAATAAAGAAGAGTAAATAGCCATTTAAGTGGACTGCTGAAGCAGAAAGAAACTTTAAAGTTTTGAATCAAAAGATAACAGAGAATCCTGTTTTGATCCTGCCTAATTTTACCAAACCATTTCAAGTAAAGTGTGATGCCAGTGGAGAGGCCATTGGAGATGTGTTGAGTCAGGATGATAGGCCTGTAGCCTATTACAGTGAAAAGCTAAGTGACACCAGAAGAAAGTATTCCTCTTATGAGAAGGAATTCTATGCAATTGTTCAGGCTCTGAAGAAGTGGAGACATTATTTGATGTCCAGGGAATTTGTATTGTATTCTGACAATCATGCTTTGCAGTATATTGTACAACAGCCCAAGTTGAAACATAAGCATGTTAAATGGATTGAGTATCTCCAAGGTTTTAATTTTGTTTTGAAACATATAAGTGGCCAAGCCAATAAAGTAGCTAATGCTTTGAGTAGGAGGCACATGCTTGTTCAAGAAACAAATTTTGTGGTTGTAGGATTTGATTTTCTCAAAAAATTGTATAAAATAGATCCAGATTTTAAAGAAGAATTTCAGGCATGTAGTAACCCTGTTTTAACAGATAGAAGCCAGTGGCTGGATTATTTCCTGCAGGAGGACTTGTTATTCAAAAGAAGCCAACTGTGTGTACCAAGATGTTCCATGAGAGAAAATTTGATCAAAGAGAAGCATAGTGGTGGACTTGATGGACACTTTGGTACTGACAAAACGTATGAGCAACTCAGTAATTTCTATTACTGTCCCTAGATGAGAGCAGAAGTGGACAAGTTTGTGAAGAATTGCAAAATTTGTCAGTATGCTAAAGGAAGGAGCCAGAATGCAGGATTGTACACTCCCTTGCCTATTCCAGACAAGCCTTGGGATATGGTGAGTATGGATTTTGTTCTAGGATTGCCCAAGACACAGAGAGGGAATGATGTAGTATTTTTTGTGGTGGAAAAATTCTCCAAAATGGCACATTTTATTCCATGCTATAAAACTAGTGATGCCACCCATGTTGCTAACTTGTTCTTCAAGGAAGTTGTTAGATTGCATGGGTTGCCCAAGAGTATTGTTTCAGACAGGGACACCAGATTTGTGGGTCATTTTTGGAGGACACTGTGGAGGAAACTTGGTACCAAACTGAGTTTCAGCTCAGCTTATCATCCTCAGACTGATGGAAAAACTGAGGTGGTGAATAGGAGTCTGGGAAATTTGTTGAGAAGCCTTGCGGGAGAGCATCCCAAGCAGTGGGATCATATTTTTCCCCAAGCAGAATATGCATATAATGACTCACCAAACAGAAGCACAGGGCAGAGTCCATTTCATATTTTCTATGGAATGCACCCTAGGGGAATATCAGAGTTAAGAAATCTGGGAAAGGTAGAGCTAAGGATTGCGGATGGTGAGGAATTTGCTTCAGAGATCCAGGCCATACATGAAAAAGTGAAGCAACAATTACAAGGCAGCAACATCAAATACAAAAATAGAGAAGACTTGAGCTGAAAAGAAGTTCATTTTGAGGTAGGAGATTTGGTTTTGACACAGTTGAGAAAGGAGAGATTCCCAAAGAAGCAGTATAATAAATTAAAGTTCAAGAAGATTGGGCCCTGCAAGATACTTAGAAAGTTTTCTACAAATGCTTATGAGATTGAATTACCTCCTGATGTTGGAATATCTCCCATTTTTAATGTTACATATTTTTACAAGTATGAAGATGATGGTGTAGAAGAGAGATCAGCAGACAAGGAACAGATTGAGTGGAAGGAGCATCTACCTCCAGTACAACCATTGCAACTAGAAAAGATATTGGACAAGAGGATGTTTAGAAGGACCAGAGGACAAGAGTACTTCCAGTACTTGACCAAATGGAAGGACAAGCCAGAGGAATATGCCACTTGGATGACTGAAGAAATGTTACAGAAGATAGGCAAATCAGTGGAAGAGCTCATGGACAGGAGCCCATGAAGAAGATTTCCCTCGGGAGTCTGATGCAGGGGAATTAGACACTAGCCAGCAATGTAGGAGGTTTTGTCCACATGTTGTGGTTAGGAGGGTCTGAGATTATTTGAATTATAATAGCTAGGTGTCAATACCTCAGCTGATTGTTTCATTTAGAGTAGTTAGAATAGGAGAATTTGAATAGTTTAGTTAGTCTATCTGTCATATTTCAGTTAGTTGGATTACTGTAATTAGGCTGTTGATTTTCCAAAACGGTCCTCATAGAGGAACCAAACAGACATGTGTTTATGTATATAAATCTAATCCCTCGGACATATTAGGGATAGAAGAGAGGAAGAATAGAGAATTTTTCTGCAATAAAATCTGTGTATGAGCAATTGCCTCCAGTTCAATGAATTTCAGTCCCCATTGATTATCTAACTGTTTGGAGTCATTAATTGTGAGGGAATTCGTTTGATTGTGAGGCGATTGAACACTGTCTTGTATATCACTGTTGAATCGAGTCTATGTACAATTTTTGTGTCTCTGTGTCTGTTGTTCCCTTGAATTGGTTAGCGATAACATATTTTCCGTCTACAAAGAGAATTACATTATTTGTCGGAAATTGGAATTTCCTACCTAGGGTCAGACCATGAGTTAACAAACAGAGAGTGGACGAAGGAGAATACAACCTCGACGTGAACCTGGGTTAATCACTAGAGCAAAACCACGAGTGGGTTTACAAACGCAGATTTCCATATCGCACCGCTTTACGGATTGAGCTGTATTTGAAGAGTTGCGAGCGATTCCATAGAGAGCTCGACGCATGTTCCCGACTGACATTTGAAAACCACCGTTTAAACCGCACCATTGCACGCTATCGTTCATGCCAGGACGCTGAGCGATATCGTCATGAGCCATGGATTTGGAGAGGGGCCATCGAACGGTGGTCGCACGCTGGACTTGCCCGAAGTTTAATGAAAGAGAACGGATCATATCGGCAACGATCGACGGTGTAGATTCATTGCAGGAGGAACGAGCTGAGGTTCGCCACCATACTCTGAGAGCCTCCGCAATGATGTCATTGGTCAATTAATCGTCGAGGTGGGGTCCAAAGCCAAAGGTTTATTATAAGCCATTTATGTAAAAAGCGTGGAGTATTAATATAAGATGCGAATGGTTATAACTTTAGTCCTAAAGTTCAGAGATAATATATATAAGGCGGGAGATAGAATTTAACGCTCGAAAGTTATGAAAATATTTATTTGTCAATTTGTTTGAAATTGATAAATAAATTAAAAATAAGACTAAAGAGCCACGTGGGGTAAACCAAAGGGAAATTCTGACAGAGCCACGATACAGTTGACCAGCTCTCCTTGGGGCTGAATTTTAGTTTTGTTGCATCAGAAACCCTAAGGCAAAGAAAAAAAAAAACCTCAACACTATTTAGCAAAAAAAGTGACAAAAAATCCAGTGTTGCAATTGTAAATTACCAAGAAAATTTGTTGATGGGTAAATATGTCTTTGTGCACAAAGGGAGCCAATGGAGTAGAGGGTGCCATTATTTTACCTGCATAGTTAACCTATAAGATATTAGACCAAAAACATGAAAACTACTTAAATCGAGAAATTAAACTAGAAATGAATGTGGAAAGAAGAGAAATTTAGGTTTTAGTCTGATAATCCCAACTTGAAATGGGTTCTAAGTTTGCTGCATGCATCACTTGAAGAATATATGATCTGGAGGAGTAGGGCAGGAAACCATCAGAATTGTAAATCAAGGGAAATTGACAAAACCCTAGAGGTATTGTAGAAGAGGGCTATGAGGCCTTTACCGAGTTTAATGAGGGACCTTAGATGCATGGGAGGGGAGGGTAGATACCCTCTAACTCCATCTCTTTATCCTTACCCATCAATCTACCTCCAAACCTCTGCCACCATAGATCTGTTAGAAATCCTGAGAGGAGATTCCACCGTAGATCGATCATCGATCCCAAGAGGAGATTTGCCATGTGGTGGAGGAATGAACACAGTTTTGGATCCTTCATAGGGACTGGGCTTTGAGAAACCCATGGTCAAAAGGTAGTTAATTAAATTAGGTTGTAAACCTTAACAATAAACATTTAAAAACCAAAACCAGTGTGATTTAAGGTAATTATTATATTAATAATTGAAATCACATTAATTAACTGTGTTCTTTATTAAAAATATAAAATAAAATTATGGTGGGGATATTACAGGTGGTATCAGATCCATGTTCCTACACTATTGGCCTGACCGAGTGCAATGAGAAGTGATCATTTGTGTTAGGTATTAAAAAATGGATAACACCATGAGGAGAAGAGGTTTTCCAATGTTCACACTGCCAACAAGACCTATTGTTGAATCTGGTTCAGTAACTTTGGACGTAGCTAATCTAGAATTGTGAATTTAACTAGAGAATGAATCTTGTAATAAAACAACATCGTTGATGGAAGCTGTACAATAACTTAGGGCTGAAATGGAAACACTCCAGAATGAAAATGAATGTTTGGTGTGTGAGAAAGAGTGAATCATGAAAATTCTGACAGATATGAAGAATTATCAAAATTCTAAGCCAAAATATGACAACAACAACCGACCAGAGTTTCACAGGAGGGGAGAACACAGTATATGGGAAGGAATTAAAATCCAAGAATTGGAAGGAAATTGAAACACATAGGAAAGGGAGTCTGGAGACACCTACGAAAGTGATGGGAACAAGACAGTGAAGAAACTAAAATTTGAACTATAAGGTTATTTCAAGAAGATAAAGCCCCCAAGTTATGATAGTGAAGCTAAGGAGGTATTGAAATCTTGGCTACTAAATATGAAAAATTATTTCCAAATATATGAGTATGATGAAAATTTAAAATTTCGATTAGCCATTAATCAGTTGTAGGGGAAGGAAACCCTGTCATGTGAAGAGTGTAAAATTGGTGCATGGTATTGATGAGAAATTGGTCACTTATGAAACATTACAAAATAATTTTAAGGGTAAATATTTGATCGAGTAATTTTACAATGACAAGGCTAAAGAGTTCCATGATATGTGACTAGGCCAGTTCATTATGGATGAATATGTGGAAAAATTTACTTATTTACTGTATATATGCAAGGAAAAAGATAAATCCAGAGGTCCATTAGCAACCTAGCAATGCATATGAAGGAATGACTAGATTTTGACAACCCAAATACTATGGATGAGGATGTAAGAAAATCATGAATCTATTATCAACAAATGCATGAAATGGATAATAGTAAAAGCTAGATAGGAAATAAGGGACCGAGAAATACGAAAAATAGTAGGGAATAATAAGGCTCCTAATTTCATCCATGGGATCTTGGATAGACGGTGATCAGGTGCTCTGATAAGGCACTCCTTGATGTGAAGTCACCCTTTCAATTCCTTGCCCCGATTAGGGTGATATATTGGACATGATGAAGCTGTAATGCTGCCAAGCTTCAAAATAAAAATAAATAAGGATACTAATTTCAAGAATAATTTTAGAGGGAAACAAGGAAGAAATGTAGAGAAGATTCAACAAAAATTTCGAGTGTAGAATGAGCAAAAAATGGTTGAAAAATCCACTAATTCTGAAGGTAATAAAATACAAAAACCAACCCTATCATGTTGGGCCCATTGAGGATGATATTACATTAAAAACCATCCCTATCATGGAATACATTAACACGTAACCAACATACATGAAGCTTCAATAGTGGGAAAAGTGGAAAAGATGAAACCGAAAAACAATACGGCACTGGAGGATCATCAGACAAAATATCAACTCAGCATGATTGAAATTGAAGGTAATTTGTTTAAACATACTATTTCCATTTTTAGAGAACCCAACACAAGTTCAAGTTATGTAATTATTAAGGTGGTTGAACTGTCTTAGTTACAATCTCATAAATTTAAAAGCCCTTGGATAGCTCAACTAGCCATAAGAGAAAAGATATGGGTGGTGGCTAAAGTAGAAAATTGTTTGGTTGAGTTAGTGGATCAAATCATAAAAGTGAACTTGAATGTTTTTCCCCTGAGGTATTATGGTGTTTTAATCGAAATGGAATAGTTGGAAGCTCACTGATCTATGGTAAATAGTAAAGGAAATATTGTGAATTACTTCAATGAAACATGTATTAGGTGTGAAATCCAAGGAATTAAGAGGTTTGTACATCTGAGGCCAGTTACTGCCTCCCAACTAGGAAAGTGTATATAAAAGGGCTACCATATTTATGTGGTACATGTAGGCTATGCGAATTCTAGGGAAAAAGAAACTGAACCGAAAAATATGTTGATAGTTCAAGAGTTTGTAGATGTGTTTCCTCAGGAGGTTCTAGCACTTCCACCAAAAAGAGATATAGAATTTACTATTGAGTTAATTCCAGGGGTTGCCTTAGTGTCTAGAGCACCCTATAGGATGAGTATACTAGGGCACATAGAACTGAAAATTAAATTACTATAATTTTTGGATAAGAGCTTTATACAACACAGTGTATCACCATGGGGATCTACGATACTTTTTGTTAAAAAGAAGGATGGAACTCTATGACTATGTGATCAGGAGTTCATGAATTTTGCTCAAAATTTAAAATTCTCAAAACTATACGGAACATGAGTCATCAGGTATATCTCGTCATTTTGATTCTGGTACCACAAACGGTTTGAAAAACCAATGTTGAATGAGGGAGATATTGCATTCTGTTCGATTCCCAAAACAATGAAAATTTGTGACAGGGTTGACTGGGATGACCAGTCAGCATGCAAGTACAGTCAGAAAAAAATGAGAATATTCCTAAGAATATTCCCTTTCCTAAACCAATGGTGTTTCGCTATGTGGTGCATTCAGGGTTGTTTGATTTGGTTGTACATTTGATTTCTTGGACGTATGGATGGGTAACCCATGGCCAACTCGGAGGCTGCCACATGTCCCTTGTATAGTTTACGAAAATTATTGTTGGAGTTTGGGGGGTTCAACCCCGTGACCTCTAGGCATGCCCGCAAAGGCTTTGACCAACTCCATTATACCGTAATGGTTACCATATGAGTGCAGTGCATAAATTTAGGTTGTATTGTAATATATGTTGGGGGGCAGGGGGGAGAGACCGACGACAGTCCCAAGCTGGTTGCAGCTCCGATTGGAGTGGTCACATGCTATATTGAGAACCGTGACATATATTACAATGAACCAATGGCCAACAGAATCGTAACATACGGAAACATTAAACCATATCCTTGTCACATGCAAACACTTCTAGTTGGAGCCGATGGTTAGTCTGACAATTCGGAAGTCTGCTATCCAATTTGGGTTTTGCACCTCAAGTTAAATGCCAAAGTTTAAATAAACTGTGAGGTTTGGAGGGGGTTGTCATGTGGTCACCCCCTCCCTTAACAATAATATTTGAAATTCGACGGTTAGCATGGCGGAGGTTTAGCACGCCACTAAAATTTGGTGGTTTTGCTATATTTAATTGTAGTGAATTGCAGTTCTCCACATTTAATGGAGGATTTCTAGGGGATATTGGGAAAAAGTTTAGGTAGGTCAATTTTCAACCAATTTGGGTGAAACAAGGGTCTACCTAGACTAACTTGAGCATTCTGGAGCCATTGGTGCAAAGAAAAAATCGATTGGAGGCTTGTAAACACGTATTTGAAATTTTGATCATAATGAAAAGATGGACATGCCATTGGGAGCTGGACCAGCAGATGTAGCCCAGAAGGGGTGAATTGCTTCATCATGCCTGCTGTGTAAATCTGATGTGTGATGTTATTTCTCTGATATACACTTCTTTTCAGTGTTATTTAGGCTTATTTACATGCTTAAAACTAATAATTTCATCTATGTTTCATGGTTAAATTCCTCATTTCTTAAGTAAACAAATGGAGACAAATATGTACATGTTTTATAACTGAAAGGAAAGTTAGCACATCAAAATAATACAGTCCTTTCAGATCAAGTTGGTATCAGAGCTAGCGTTTATTATTTGGTGTTTTTGTGTGCAAATATTTGTTTAATTCTTTACAAGTTTTCACATTCTTACTAGGCTCAAGCTTAAGAGAGGAGAAGGAAAATTGGTGGAAGCAAGAGGGTCTCAAAGTGAGCCACAGCAAAGCAGGTCAATATTTCCACATCTCCACAGCCTATTTCACCTTCAAAATAAGTAGAAGCAGCATTAAGCATGCCTCCTGGAGAAGGAGAAATCCATGAAGAGGTGGATGCCAAAGAATAAGAAAGAGTGATAAGGAAAGAATTCCTTGACATGATTGAGATGGTGAGAATACTTTACCAAGAAAGGAACGACAGACTAGAAGGAGAAGCATCCAAACTTGGTAAGGAAGGACAAGGATCATAATGAGGTAAAAATGATGAATATAAATCAAAGAATGGAAATGGAGGAAATGGAGGTAGTGGAAAGTCACCATCCTCACCCTCATCATCATCATCCTCTACTTCATCTTCAGTACATCAGCCACACAAGTCAAAGAACACTGGTAAAATTCATTTTCTAAAACTTGATGTTAAGTTTTAATTTCCAATGTTTAATGGTGAAGTTAATGTAGAAAATCTTGATAATTGGATTTGGCAATTGGAGGTCTATTTGAGAATTTAGAACCTTCATGATGATGATACCAAAATCCAACTAGCTTCATTGATAATGGAAGGTGTACCACTTGTTTGGTGGGAAGCCAAGACACAGGAGGAGATCAAGAAGCATGGTAATATTATCCTATCATGGATTGATTTCATTACTGCAATAAAACAAAATTTTTATCCATTAGCTCATATGCAGAAAGCCAAAATGAACTGAAAAATTTTAGACAATTGAAAGGACAGAATGTGCAAGAATACACCCAATAATTTAGGAGAAGAGCTCTCTTATTAGGGGTAGATTTTCAGAGCCAATATACTTTTCTCAAGTACATAGGATGCTTACATAACTACCTAAAACAGAATATCCTCATGTTTAACCCTACAAGTCTAGATGAAGTTTGCGTTTAGGCCACAGATCTAGAAGCTAGAGGGAAAAACATTACTGATGAGGGTAGGAAGAAACCTTTTAAGGGGAAAAACAAAGAGAAGACCTCAAAAGGTAAGGGAAAAAAGAATGCATCGGTCAAGAAAGAGGGAGAAAAAGTGGTTTGTAAACATTGTTCAAGAGAAGGCCATGATGAGAATCATTGTTGGAAATTACAACCTAAAAAGAGGCCCAAACATCAAAACAACAAAGGGAAACAAAAATATGCAGCTACAACTCAACATGATTTAGGAGAGGATTCAGGTGATGAATCTAAAATTATATCCATGGGATTGAAGAACATGAAGGGGAAAGAAATTGAAACTAAACCCAGTACTAGTACATCAAACTGTCACATACAAGCTCCAAATGTAGAAGAGAGAATTGAACTGTTTCATGTGAGCGTCATATCCAAACATACCAAGATTGACACACTCTTTGAAAGTGGGTGACAAGAAAACTTAATCTCTGAAGACTTGGTGAAGAAACTTAATCTTGAGACCATTCCACATCCAAAAACATATCCACTTTGTTGGATTTGTAAGGATGCAAATTTACAGGTTTCAAAGAAATGCATGTTGTGGTTTGCAATAACTGCACATTTTGTTGACACAGTTGAATTAGATGTGGTTCCATTTGATATTACAGGTATTGTGTTGGGTAGTACTTACCTGTATGATAGGAAAGCGATCTTCCATCACCATGAGAACAAATACCATTTATTCAAAGATGGAAAGGAGTACATTGTTAGAGCACATCGCAAGAAGACAAATATTGCTATGGTAAATGATGGACAAATAAAAAGGCTGGTGAATTCATGTAAGAATTTTGTTGTTCTAATGATTAAGCCTAAAGCTAATGTTAATCATGAATCATTTGAGGATTGTGATCCTAAGTTGAAATAATAGTTATATGATGTAGTTGATGCACATCATGATATGTTTCAGGAGCCAACAAGATTGCCTCCAAAAAGGGAGATTTAACATGAGATTCAGTTGTAGCAAGATTTTCATCTTCCAAACATCGGCATGTATCACATGTTGATAATGGAGAATTCTGAAATAAAGATGAAAATTAAGGACATTTTGGACAAGGGAATCATAAGGCCAAGTACTTTTCCATGTGGTTCACCAATAGTCTTGATGTCGAAGAAATATGGGAATTGGCGCATCTGTGTAGAATTGAGAGCTTTGAACAATATAACGGTAAAGAATCGATACCCACTCCAAGGGATAGATTATTTTCTTGATCAGATGAAAGAAGAAAAGTTTTTCACTAAGTTATATATACAAAGTGGATATCATCAAGTAAGAATTGCAGAAAGTGGTATATGGAAGACTGCATTCAAAACCAAACAAGGACTCTTTGAGTGGTTGGTTATGCCATTTGGTTTGTGTAATGCACCAGCAACTTTCATGCGTGTTATGGATAATGTTTTGGATCCTTTTATTGATGAATTTGTGATTGTGCATTTAGATGATATATTTATTTTCAGCAAAACAAGAGAAGAACGTGTCTTGCATGTGAAAAGGGTGCTTGATGTTTTGAAGATAGAGAACTTATTTCTTAAGTTGTCAAAGTGTGAGTTCAGATATACTTCTTTGGTTTATTGGGGACACATTGTAGGAGGAGGAGAGCTGAGAATTAATCCTTCTAAAGTGGAAGCCATTTTGAATTGGCCCACTCCCAAAACAGTAACCAAGGTAAGAAGTTTTTTAGGCGTAGCTCAGTATTGGAGAAATTTTATTGCTAGCTTTTTTGCCATAGAAACTCCTATGCATGGAGTGAAAAGTGTGAAGAAAGGCTTCTAATGGGGAGGCAAACAACATCAAGCTTTTGAAGCTTTAAAATACAATATCAATTCAGCTCCAGTCCTTGCATTACCAAATTTGAGATATCCATTTCAGATACAAACCGATGCTAGTGATTATGCCATGGGGGCATTACTTTTGCAGCATGGTAAGCCTATCGCTTTTCACTCTAAAACATTCGATGGTGTTGTAACTAATTATCCTACATATGACAAAGAGTTGTATGCATTGGTACAAAGTGTTAAGAAGTGGAAACACTGCTTGATGGGTAAAGAGACGATTATACATACCGATCACCAACCATTACAGTACTTGCAATCACAAACAAAATTGCTGCAATGACGACATTTTAGGTGGATGGGTTTCCTTCAACAATTTCAATTGGTTATAAGGTATAAGAAAGGTATTTTCAATACATTTTTTGATATTCTTTCAAGGCCAATCATAAGTGCTTCTACTTTACTTAAAAATGATTCTATTGTACATGAGAGTTACATAGAACAATATGCACATGATTTGATTTTCAAGATGTATATGATAGTTTGAGGGAAGGGAATTAAATTGAGGAAAATGATTATCACTTGCATAAAAATTTGTTGTTTCATTTGGGTAAGCTGTGTATACCACAAGGAGAGAGGCTTAGTGTCATGAGAGAGACTCATTCGTCTCTTATTTCTAGACACTTTGGGGTAAGAAAAATAGTGGTGCACCTATAGAGGTATTATTATTGGCCTCACATGATAGATAGTGCATCACATTTTATAAGACTTTGTTCTATGTGTGCAACACGCAAGCCTAGCAATAGGAATATTGAGTTGTAAACACCACTACTAGTACCATCAAGTCCATGAGAGAGTGTCTCCATGGACTTTGTTTGAGGTCTAGCTATGTCAAGAAAACATTATGATTATCTTTATGTAGTTATGGATAGATTCAGTAAAATGTGTATACTTATGCCATGTAAGAAAACCATAACTGCTGAACAAACTACTAAACTTTAGTTTCAACATGTATGGGTTCATTATGGATTTCCAACTTCTATTGTTAGTGACAGGGATTCCAGGTTCATTGGGAATTTTTGGTCCAATATTTGGAAGATGATGGACACAAAGTTGAAAAAGAGTACTGCTTTTCATGTGCAAACTGATGGCCAAACTAATGTGGTGAACGAAACTGTTGTGCATCTATTGAGAGGACATTGTAGCAAACATCCCAAGTTGTGAGATGAACAACTACATTACATTCAACATGCTTACAACTAGGCAAAGCACTCTTCTACAAATACTTCACCTTTTGAAGCATGCTTTGGGTATTTTCCAAAATCACCATTAGACTTCATCTTTTAGAAGGATGTTGGAATTGATGGGCAGAGTGATATTGACAAGGCTCAAAATTTTAATGAGAAAATTCAGATTATTCATCAACAATTTCAAGAACAACTTGAGAAGAGTCAATTAAAATACAAGGAGAGGCATAACAAACATAGATTTGATCACAAATTTCAAGAAGGAGATGAGATATGGTTGCACATAAGCAAAGAAAGGATGCAAGGAGAAGGTAAAAATATCAAGCCCATCTACTATGGTCCATTCAAGATCATTAAGAAAGTTGGTAACAATGCATTTCAACTTGAATGGATGCAAGGAGAAGGTAAAAATATCAAGCCCATCCGCTATGGTCCATTCAAGATCATAAAGAAAGTTGGTAACAATGCATTTCAACTTGAATTCCCTTCATATATGCGAATGTATTCAATTGTTAATGTTGAAAATTTACGTTTGTATGAACCGACTTCGATCGATGATAAAGGAAGTGATGTGTAGTTGCCTTCTATTGAAGATTTCTCACCAAAATTTATGGATGACCTCAAGGAGGATACCATCCTTAACAGGAGGACAAGAGCATCTAAGAGGGGAAGTGTCGACTACCTTCGAGTTGGGTTCAAAGGAAATAAGCCAAACAAGGCAAAGTGGATGGAAGTTGGAAAGGTGATGTAGTCGTACCCTCATCTACTGAACAGGTAATCAAAGTATTTTGGGGTCCAAAAGCTTCCCAATGGGGAGGCGTGATCAGGAGTTCATGAATTTTTCTCAAAATTGAAAATGATTGAAACTGTACCAAACCTGAGCGACCAAGTAGATCTCGATGTTCTGATTCCGACACTGAGAACGGTTCAAAAAACCAATGTCGTATGAGGGAGATATCGCGTTCTTATTGATTTCCCAAATAGCTAAAATTTTGTGACAGGGTTGACTCGAATGCCTAGTCAACATGTAGGTACAATCAGAAAAAATGAGAATATTCCTAAGAACATTCCCTTTTCTAAACCAATGGTATTTTTCCACGTGGCGCATCCAGGGTCCTCTGATTTGGTTGTATGTTTGATTTTTTGGACCTATGGATGGGTGACACGTGCCCATCCTAGAGGTTACCACGTGTCCCCTGTACGATTTACCAAAATTATTGTTGGGGTCCGGGGGGTTTAACCCCGTGACCTCCAGGCATGCCCGCAAAGGCTTCAACCAACTCCACTATACGGTGATGCTTACCATATGAGTGCGACGTGTAAATTTATGTTTTATTGCAAGGTAAGTTGGGGGGGGGGGGGGGACCACCGATGGTCCTAACCTTCCGGTAGCCCCGATTAGAGTGATCACATGTTATATTGACAACCATGACATATATTACAATGAACCAATGGCTAACAGAACTGTAACACCCGGCGGAATTAAGCCATGAAAACATTTCCGGTTGGAGCTGATAGTTAGTCTGACAGTTTGAAACTCCGCTATCCAATCTGGGTTCCATGCTTGAAGTTAAATGCCAAAGTTTAAATAAAATTTGGGGTTTGGGGGGAGTCGGCATGTGGCCACTCCCCTCCCTTAACCATAAAATTTAAAATCTGAAGGTTATCATGGCAGAGGTTTAGAACGCCACTAAAATTCGGTGGTTTTGCTATTTTTAACTACAGTTCTCCACATTTAGTGGAGGATTTCTAGGATATGTTTGGAAAAAGTTTAGCCAGGTCAATTTGCGACCAATTTGTGTGAAACAAGAGTTTACCTAGACAAATTTGAGAATTCTAGAGCCATTGTTGTAGAGAAAACAACCATTGGAGGCTTGTAAGCATATGTATTTTCAATTTTGAGAATAATGAAAAGATGGACCTGCCATTGGGACCTGGACTGGTAGATGTAGCCCAGGAGGGGTGAACTTCTTGATCATGTCTGTTGTGTAAATCTTATGTGTGATGTTATTTCTTTGTTATACACTACTGTTTAGTCTTATTTAGGCTTATTTACATGCTTAAAACTCATAATTTCATCTATGTTTCATGGTTAAATTCCTAATTCCTTAAGAAAACAAATGGAGACAAATATTTACATGTTTTATAATTGAAATGACACTTAGCACAACAAAATAATACAGTCCTTTCAGATCACTACGCATCAATTATTGGCAGCTAAGTAAATTGACTGTTAAAAATAAATATCCACTGCCAAGTATTGACAATTTTTTTGGCCAAGTCAAGGGTGCAACAATATTCTTGAAAAAATATTTAATATCGAGGTATCATCATTATAATAAAAGAGGAATATATATGTAAGCATGCCTTCATCATTCATTATTGACATTATGAATTTGTAGTATAGACTTTTGGGCTGACTAATGCCCTGATTACATTCATGTTTCTTATGAACGAAATATTTCACTCTTATATTAAAAAATTTGTATTGATTTTTATTCACGACATTTCAATTTATTTTAAAAATATGGAGGAACATCAGAAACATCCACAAATTTTGTTTCAAACCCTTCAAGAAGATCGACTGTGTACTAAATACATTAAATGTGAATTCTATAAGAAACATATACAATATCTAGGACATATTATCACACAATAGGGCATAGTGGCGGACCCAAAGAAAATTAAGATAACAATGGAGTGGCTTATTCCCAAGAATGTGGCATATATTGGCTCTTTCCTTTGATTAGTTGGGAATTACCGCTGCTTTATAGAGGGTTTTCTAGGGTAGCCTATCCATTGACATATTTGAAGAAAAAAGGGAAGGTGTTTAAGTGGAGCATTGAGTCTCAACATAGATTTGATTAGATAATACATTTTCTGACTATGGCACCCATTTTGAGGATAACAGACCCATTTAAATAGTTTGTGGTCTGTACGCTTGAATTCCAAGCAGGGGTGGGGGTTGTACTCATGCAGGAGTATCAAATAGTGGCATACGAATCATGAAAGTTAAAGGAACATGAACAATGCTACTTAGCTTATGACTTGTAATTTATAGCAGTAGTTCATTCTTTCAAAGTTAAACAACATTATCTATTATGGAAGAAATTTATTCTCATGACAGATCATAGTATCCTAACCCATTTATTTCATCAACCAAACTTGAATTCCCGTCAAGCATGATGGATCATGTTTTTAAGCGAATTTTACTTTGAAATTAGACATTTGAAAGGAAAGGAAAATCAGGTGGTTGATTATTTAAGCAAGATATTGAACTGTATTTATGAGATCTCCTTTAGTAAAATAAAATTTTATTTCTCAAATTAGATTGGAGAGGCTACTTTGAAAGATCCTAAATATCTTTTTCTGTGGCAACAAGCAAAACATGAAAACAACTTTGAAAGGAAAGTAGGCTATGATATTAATAGTGAGAGCATGATAACATATATGAATCGTAGTTATGTACTGAATTAATAAGTTGTCAAGTGATTTATTTTGGATGAATACCATAGGATTCCATATGCTACGCACCAAGGATAACAAAAATTTCTCACAACTTTAAGAAAATACTATTTTTGGTTGGGTATGTATGAAGATAAAAATACCTCAGTACTTGGCGCAGTGTTTGGAATGTCAGCAAGTGAAAGAAGAACACCAGTATCCAACCAACATGCTCCACTCTCTACCCATTCTTGAATGGAAATGGGAGATTATGACATTAGACTTCATTACTAGAATGCCAAATTCAGGAAGACAGAATGACTCCATAATAGTGATAGTGGATAAGTTGAGAAAGGCTACTGACTTTACGTCAGTCCAATTAACCTATAAGGTTGTAAAAATTGTTGACCTATTTATGAAAGATGTTTTCAGACTACATGGAATACCCAAAATGGTCATTTCAGACAGGGATGTAACTTTTACTTATGCCTTTTGGAAGGAACTTTTCACTGGCTTAGGAACTCAAGTGAAATTCAATAATGCCAACTAAGTGAGTGTACCAAGTGTTGGAGAACATGCTTAAGATGTATGTGATGTAGCAACCCACAAAGTGGGAAAATTATCTAAACTTGGTGTAATTTGCGTATAATAAATGTTACCATGCATCGTTAAAAATGAGCCCATTCAAATGTTGTATGGGAGGAAATGTAAAACACTTGTCAACTAGAATAGCCCAGAAGATAAGCTGATACTAGGGCATGATATGCTTAAGGAGATAGAAGCTATAGTGAAAATAGTTCAACTTATCCTTAAGGTTGCTCATGATAGTAAAAAAATTATGTTGAACATCGAAGGTCCCTCTCAGAGTTCCAAGATTGAGATCATGTTTATATATAGGTGAAACCGAAACGAAGTATCTTGTGGTGTGCGGGTTACTCTAAATTTCCCCCATGGTTCTATGGTCCATTAAAGATCATTGCGCGGATTGGTCTAGTAGCTTATCAAGTATTCATGCTTGGTCATATACATGTGCATAATGTGTTTCATGTCTCCTTACCAAAAAAATATATACATGGTCCTAGACATATTATTCAATGACAAGATTCACGGTTAGCGTAATTAAACCTTTATGTGAGTTGATTTAAGTACTAATTTTGAGAGATAATAATGAATGGTGTATTATCAGAAGTCGAACCAGATGGGTAATTATTTGTCAATGTGGAAACGATTTATCCCCTAGGTTAAATTGAAATGGAAGCACTTTATTCCAGAGGAGGCTACCTAAGAGGATACAAATATTTTGTAGGGAGCATATCCAAGCTTGTTCTGCAGGCAAGAAAACATTGAGAATAGTGTTTCCCTCGGGGGAGAGATTTAACACCCTTCAGTTATTGAAGTATTAGAATTTAATTTTCTTTACTATAGTTAGAATTATAATAAATATCCAATTGAATAAATTATGGATGTATTGCAAACATAAAATTACTTGCAATATTTTTCTTGGAAAGGGGTCAGCTACAAGTTACAAGAAAAACAGATGTAGGAAAATATTTCATACTTAAAAATAGTTAAATACATTTTAGGTCAAGCAGTTAGCTACCCAATATCTCTCTGTGGAAAAGAAAAACCTTCTCAGTGGAGAAGAAAGCCAAAAGGGTATGAGGGACTTGAGGCATAGAAGAGAGAGAGAATACTGTTGGAAATCATTTTGGAGGATGTTGTAAAGGTTAATGGTACATTACCAAAGTTTCGGTTCTCGAATTGGTTGGCAAGTGGAACTCATTGAATGCCTCTAACTAGAACTGGTTGGGACTAGAAGGTCTAAGGGAAAAACTGTTTAGGTTATTTCATAAAACTATTTATGAATATGAAATTGGCTTGGGGGGAGTACCAAGAGTGATTCTGGTTCTCACAGGTTGGGAGGAACATCCTAATTTCCTATTATCTTGTAGTTGACAACAAAAAATTGCAGTAATATTTCTAGTTAATGAATAATCAACTTGAATTGGAAATAAACATATGTATATAAAGGAATGTACCAGATTGTGATCTAAATTTTCATTAAAACTGTACTTTTTAGTTCTGTGTATGTTGTCAGAAAATGTAAAATACATATTGTAGAAAATGAAATTACAAACTTTTAGTGTATATTGGAAAATATATCTTGTAGTATACTACCCAAAAGTGTGCATAATAGAACTATGTATGCATATCAAAAGAATATTTGTATAAATGTACCTATAGAAATTACAATTAATATCATTGTGTGAAGGAGAATGTTAATAATAGGGATTTTATATCTTCTCCACAGGACAAGTAAGAACCTACAAATAGGACTATGTTAGTCGTGGGGTTGAGTTGAGAGCTTTTCTACCGTGGAAAATCCCATTCCTTTCAACTAACCAAAGTACGAATTGGAACATTGGAGGCCAATGTTAAACTTGTGAATACAACAAAAAGAAGAAAGTGTCTCTATTAAAAAGAAAATAATAAAATAAATTTATATAGAATGACAAACATATCGGAGAAATCTTCTTGTGCATTTAAAAACTACAAAACTAGAATAGATTCCGAAAATATTGAAGAATTATATATGTGTAAAAATAAAAGTACTGAAACTAGAATACGAGAATAACTAGAGTCCTTTTTTATATATATATATATATATATATATATATATATATATATATATAGTGACCGACATTGACAAAATCTGGGTGCTTTTTTGAAAACTTAACAAAAACCCTTATGACAAATGAACTTTGATAGCACTTAGAGATATTGTCGGTTCGAAGGCCAAAAATTAATAAAAAGGAATTAACACGATAGGTTGAGGCCACGACGAACAATTTAGAAATAAAATAAATACAAATTATAAACATTGCAACCCTAATTATTACCACCTAACAACAAAATCCTTTACATGAGGGTTTTCCCATAGCACAATAAAAACCATAATCATATTTAACCTAAATGCCTTTGAGTATGTAACTGAACCACATCGTTGAGAATACACTTATTGCGACTAATTGTAATATTAAACCCACATCTTGTTTCTTGAGAAAGTGAAATCAAGAGTTTTGTATAGCAGCTTATGTGTCATATACTCTGGCCATTATGCGCCATACTCGAAATATGCCTCTTACCCGGTTCACCAACCAAAGGAATAACAATTGAGGTTACGGATCTAAAGGAATTCACCGCAAACAAATAGTCTGAGCCAAAAATAGTGTAAAATAAGAAGCACCAAGTTAAAGAACACAAAAAAATAAACCCTCAACACTATTTAGGAATAAAAGTGAAAAAAAACTAGTGTTGCAGCTGTAAATTACCCAAAAAATTTGTTGAAGGGTAAAGACAACTCTATGTGCAAAGGGAGCTAATTGAGTGGAGGGTTCCATTATTTTCCCTACACAGTTAACCAGTAAGAGATTAGACTGGAATAATGAAAAGTAGGTAAATCGAGAAATTAAACCAGAAATTAATGTGTAAAGAAAATAAATTTGGGTTTTAGCATGAAATTCCTAGCTTGAAATGGGTTCTGAGTTTTCTCCAAAATCCACCTGAAGACTATACGATATGGATGAGTAGGGCAGGAAGCCATGAATACTATAAATCAAGGGAAACTGAAAAAACCCTAGAGGGATTGTAGAGGAGGGCTGTGAAACAATTACTGAGTCGAATGAGGGACCTGGAACACGCTGGATGGGAGGGTAGTTACCCTCTAACTCCCTCTCTTTCTCCTTATCCATCGATCTACCTCCAAACCTCTACCACTATATATGTGTCAGTAATCCCGATAGGAGATTCCAAAGTAGATTGTTCATTGATCCCAAGAGGAGGTATGCTAGGTGCTCGATGAATGGACAAGGTTTTGGATCCTTCGTAGGGCCTAGGCTTTGAGAAACCCATGGTCAAACCTTAGTTAAGTAGATTATGTTATAAACTTTAACATTAACTATTGAAAAAATAAAACCAATATGATTGAAGGTAATTACTATATTAATAATCAAAACTATGTTGATTAAATGCATTTTTTATTATATATATATATATATATATATATATATATGGTGGGGGATATTACACGAAACTAGCTATTGAAAGTTTTAATTGAAATAAATGTTGAGACAAGATCAAAATTAGTTCACCGTTATTTGAGATTATGCAATTATAAAAGAATCAGATCCATTTTTTTATATGAATTGAAGAGAACAAGCCAGGAAACTCTCTCCATCATAAAATTTTAGTTATTTTGCTATCCATAATCCTAAAATTATTAGGAGGGCACATAAATTAAATTGAGTTAAATTACCAGTTTTCTCAGTAAATATTAAATGCAAGAGAAAAAATTACATGTATGCATAATTTTGTAGTAATTCGACTAGACAATGAGAAATATTTGTTAGATAAACAAATCGTGGAAAGAAAAAATCACAAATCAAGTACAAATATTTCAATCTTTAATTTAAAGAGTGATGGGCAATGTCATTAATGGATTCTTCACTTGCATGTTATGGGAAAAAGTCGTCTTGTTTAGGTTAAAGATACCTTGTTGAGAGGAGGATTCTATACATGAAGATAGATTAAATCTATATATCTATTCGGAAAAAGGAATGATGGCGGTGTAGTTTTCAGTTTCAAATTGTAATATAAACTTAAAATTTGATCTCCTAAATATCATCCGCACCCATATGATTATAGTTTTGATTATTTTCATCATCTATAAATGTGTAAAACACATATTTCACAATGCCCTTTACAACAAGAATTAAGCATACATGCTTAATGAAGAATAAAATCGTGAGGGAGAAGATCATAAAATTAGTTTAAAGAATAGATTCTTATAAAATTTTCAAAATGGATACAAAGAATAAAACATAATTGTTTGAGATGGTTAAAAATGTAACAACTACTATATGATAGTTACTTCTTTCCGCTTAGTTTAAAAATAGTTAAATAAAGTAAAAAATAGATTCAATTTTAGTATGTGAGATATTGATAAACTTATAATGAATATATAATTTATAATGGTTTTGAGAAGAAGTCTAAATTTTTTTCAACTATTCATAAAAATCAGATGTAAATTAGCCATTTAATTAACTATATATGAATGTGGTTGTCCATGATAACCATGGAGGAACATTGTGTCCATGGTTAACCATTGTTGAGGTGGTTTAAGGATGGATGAATATGGTTGTGTTGTTGCCCATGATTGACCATAAGTGAGTTTGTTTGACCATGGTTAATTATGGTTAACCATGGTTAATTATGGTTAACCATGATTGATTATGGATAAAGATGGTTGGCCATGGATGATTGTGGGATAATATGGTTGATTATAGTCGTTAATGTTTAACTATAGATGAATATGTTGACAATATTGACCATAGTTGATATTGGTTGAACATTGTTGAGTTTGATTGACCATTATTGAGGTGGATTTACCATAGTTGACCATTGTATAGTTTGACCATCTTTTCCAACATGTAACTATAGATGTATATGGTTGACCATATTAACTATAGTTGATTATGTTTCCCATGTGAACCATGAATAATCATGGTTGAATATGATTGAACTTGTTAACCATGTTATATTATAGTTATGATCTCATTAATTTAAGCTACATAAATCTCATCCATAGAAGTAGAATTGATTATGTTGAGATTTTGAAAATATCTTTATTTTTGTGCAAAATAAAACCTAATAAAACTTTAAATTTAATTATATTAAATTTAAAATTTAATCATTTCAAAATTTATATTAATATAGCTTTAATACAATAAAATAAATAACGTTATATTATATTAAAAATATATTAGTAAAATAAGCTATAAATACGTAGATTAATTATTATTACTATTAAGTTTTTTCCTTTATAAAATTATTATTAGTAAATTATTATAGCATTATTATTATTAAATTATTATAGCATTATGGTTATTAAAATTATATTTTATAATAAAAAATTTATAATATTAAAAATATATTAAAAAATATTTTGTAAAAGTTAAATTATTTAATTGATGAAACTAGATTATCAATATGAATTTTGTATATGATATGCCAAAAATTAAAAAAATGTGACATTAAAATCAGTTGCGGACAACTTCATACTTAAACCAACGGGTTCTTTATTTAAATTTTGTTGATAATTTTTTATATTACTCGTAATCGACCATTTCCATGATAGGACTTGTTTTAGCTTGATATCGAGCAATGTGTTTTCAGAATGCTTCCATGTTGCTTTATGGTAAAGTAAAGGTAAAAAAAAAAAATTGTTGTTCTTTTGTGGGGGAGTTGAGACAGGTTACCAATGGTATAAGTTAAATGACCATACAAATTAATAATAATTAATTATATTAAATCCGGACCATAGATTTACATATTTGTATCAACCAAAATTTTATAACAACAAATAACCTTAATGATATTATTTTAAACATTTTCCATAACAATATATTAATTATGCCCACGTGGTGTAGAACAGTCGGTGATGGGGTGCACTGTTAAGGCACTCCCTTCTGTAAGGTCACCGGTTCGAAACCCATGGGTGGCATGGGAAGAGAAAAAATGGAAAAAATTAGGATTAGTCTGAACAAGAAAAAAAAAAAAAAAAAAACAATATATTAATTATATTAAATATTGAACTCGTATCAACTAAAAATATGTAACAGCAGATAGCCATGACGATGTTATTTTAAACCTCCACCATAGCGTGTATTAATGAGGGGAGAGAATACTGTTGATATTAGTAATTTGTCTCTATCGAGTAGAGACAACTAATGACGACTAAATTCAGCTGCCAATTAGCAAGTTGGCATACAAATAATGCCAGCAAACATCTACATCAAATGTTGGCAACGGAAAATATCCACATAAGTGGGCCCCTACACGGTATAAAAAATCATCTAAAAATTTGACAAAAGTGGTCATTCATTTGCGTTGGAGCTTTCCTAATCAACTCACAGTTCTTTCGTGAAAAGAATAGAAAAATTAAAATCCCAAATTTTTGGTAAATATTTTAAGGTTGCCTACACATATGATTCATGGATTTGTGATACAGAGTTTTTTTGAATTTAATGCAATCGGAAATGATTATGTCAAATCTATGTCAAATCTAGAAATAAATCATTGAGGCCTGTAATGAATTTCGATTTAATTTCACCCTTCGAAGACTAATGGTGGTACACTGTATGAATATCTTGGGAAGCCAATTTCGACCAGTTGTTTGTTCGTGATGTAAAGAGATGTATGCAAACAGTGAGAATGTTGGAATCCAAAATGGCAGAGATCAGCTTGATTTTCCAGTATTTTCAACGATAATGTCAGGCGAAGACAAAATTTTCCTAAAATAGAAATAGAAACAGGGAGAAGGAAAACGCAGGAAAACTTTCTTTTCAAAATTTAAAAAACGCAGGAAAACTTTCTTTTCAAAATTTAAAACCCTTAATCCAAGGGAAGGATTCGGATAACAGATTTCTAACAATAAAGTAATATTACAACCCAAAATGCCTTCAAAAATTAATTAATATCTCGTATTAATCGTACTATGTTCATTGTATTCCTACGGGGCCAACGAATTCAGCAATAACATGTTAAAATAAACAACCATTGGGATCATATGGGATAATAAATAAATGAGAATAAAATACTTTACAAAAATTAGAAAGTATTTTTTTTTATATTTTTAAAGTTACATTTTGCCCAATTAAAAAAATTTGACATATTTGACTGAATAATTTATTTATTTTTTAATAAGGAACTAAGCAACCTCTCTGGGTATATGCAACAGCCTACAAGCCGCATATACCAGTAACTCACAGCCCGCACATCTATCCCTCTAGCTTGGTCATAAGAGGCCATAGACAACCCTACCCCTCACTAGTTTTGAACCTGTTACCTTTCAAGAGAAATCACAAAATCTTAACCATTGAGTCCACTCATTTTGCCTTTTAAGTAATCAACTTGATATCCAATACATAATACCTACCTATCCTACCCAGATAACAAAATAATGTATCTGGCCACTTCCCACTTTTGCCAATGGGTTTCTAGAATAGAATAGAAAAACAATTAATCATTTATATGCACATATTTAAAAAGAAATCTAGCAAAAAGGGCTTTCAACATTAATGTTGAAAGGAAATCCAAATCAAAATTATAGATTATTACTTGGGAGTGGTTTGTTTGCAGTAATTGCTATTTCATATTTATTAGTGATTGATATATCGACTGCAATTGTCTTTCTAGAAAATTTCTAAGATAGAAAAATAATTGTATTTTCGAAATATCATTATGGAACATATCATTCCTTTTTTTTATAAGGAATTTTTAATTATTTCATATCATATATCTATTTTAGATCTTTTAGGTTAAAACTCCCTAATCCTCTAACCTCCATAGATTGGATTTTAGGTTTGAATATTTGAATGAATACTTCCAATGAAATTTAGGTATTATTGAATAGTGAAATTTATCTTTCTTCTACTCTCCACTCACATGGATTAAGAAAAATAATAGTTTATGTATTAATTATTTCTTTTTCTCATTTATCATTTCTAAAACAAAATACTTCTTACGTTTTACTTCAGAATAGACAATATTTGAACCCCTAACCTATGTTGAATTATGGGTAGTTGTGAGGACATTATTCCTCAATTGCATAAGCCCATGGCATAATTTTAGAAGGAGTCAAATTAAATTTGAATTTGAATTTAAATGGTTTAAATGGGCCCCAAAAGTTTAGATAGGTCTAGAAAAAGGAAATTCCACCTGGGAACCTTGTAATAGCTATTAATATACAATTAATTTTCTCATTTGATTACTCACTCATAACAAATAAATTCACTCTAGAATTTGGGAAGAAGTATAACGAAGTTGTCAGAGATTTTTGAGAAGAATTTCCTAGCAACCGAGTTTTAACAAGTGTTGACCAATGTTGAATAGTATTGACTAAGTATTCCTGGGCAGAGTTTGATTGAGTCTCTTGATAGTTTGACAGAGTTGTTGGGATGTTGTATGAGGCTAAACATGGGCATGTTTTACTTAGGTTGACCAAATTTATAGGAAATTGTGGAAGGTCATTTTTTTTCCTTTTGACCAGGTTTGACATGTGTTATATTTTTTTTTTGTGTTTACCAATTGACTTGAAACTATCATATTGTACTTTTGTTGAATTGAATATCCTAGAAATGATTTTTGGGTTTCATCTTGATTATGGTTTCCTAGTGAAATATTTTGGTGTCTACTATGCTTGGCTATTCTATGTGATATTTACTATTTATATTGCATTTATAGTTGAATTTTATAAAGTGTAATTGCTTATTGATACTCTGGAATGTGCTAAAGTAATATCATACATCATTGGAAGTAATTATTTGTATAAAATTATTCTTGTCTAATTAGCACTAGAAAATAAACATGGCATTAGAGCCCCATAAAATAATAGCCTTTAAAGCTAGCTGTGATAAAACAAGCCCTAGAGGAATAACTTGTTGAAAATAAGCAAGATATATTGACTTCAAAATCATAAATGTGTTTGTGGTGGACGAAAATGATTTGCTAAAAGAAATCAAGTAGGAAGTTGCACATGTTGACAATCATCAGTTGTTGGTGTTGAAGTCAAAATGAAAAGATCCCTACATAGTCTAAGTCAAGAGTAAGATTCATTCAATGGAATAAAAAATTAGAGTTAAAAGTCTCACAAATATGAGAAATTAATCTCTTGCGCTTGATTTTTGTAAAAGTTACATGTAAGAAACATGGAATGAATATTGGTTAATGTTGATAAAAAAATGAGTTTTTGAAGTACAACATCTGAGTGGCCAAGAGTGTGAGGTGCATGTAACACTTAAATTTTTTTGAATAAAGGTGGTTCTCATAAGCAATACATGATGGAGGGCTGAGACTGAACCGAACAAGACTAAGGGTTTTAGGGAAGAGGACGAGCTTTTTATGGTAATTTTTGAACTTTTGTTATTTATCTTTCATGATGTTTATTGAGGCTTAACCAGAGGACATTTTACTTCGGTGTTAATCTTGATATTATAATGCCTAATTTGAGGCCAATCTTTAAAACTTATTTAAGGTTTATTTGGAGAATGAATTCTAATTTATCTCGACTACAAAAGGGAACGAATGCTAACCTATTTTGGCCATAAACCTTAGGCCTAGTTTGGTGAAAATAAAATGATGGTCAAGAGAATTAAATAATACTTATTTCAAGACTTGTTGAAGAGAATTTTAGGACCTAGTTTGATGGGTTGATTATGGTAGAGTTGAGGATAAATCTCAAGATATTTTGAAAACTAAAACGTTATGGAAATTTTACAACAATGAATCTATAACATCCTCTTCCCACATCTACCCAAGAAACCATCCATCTGGGGTAAAAATGCGATGAGAGCCTACTAATATGTGATTCAGCCTCCTATATGACCTTAAGGAAGAATCAATGGAATCAAGACAAACACACCTTACACAACATCAAAACCATCCTTAGGAGGTAACCTAACCTTCTAGGCCCCTGAACCCTGAGGGAGACTAACTTCTTGACCAAATTGAGCCTTAGCCACGGGCATGCCAAGGCAAGGTGGCCAAGGCCCAATTTCGTTAGTTTTGTTCCTACAACTCTTGGATTTGCACCACCTTTTTAGCCCTAGAGCCCAGGTCACTGCCCATAAATTCATGAAACTATAGGGGATGATAAATACCATTAAAAAAGGTATGGAATCAATCACATTATCAAGAAATCATCGAGACGCCTTATAACCATGACATGAATTTCGTAAAACATGTCACAAACATTTCGTCTACAGGTATAAACAACTTATTTAAACATAGGGGCCTCATACTTATCTGAGAATTGCTAAGAGGCATTGATCCCTTACATCATTCGCTGCAATAAAATATATCTGACCATCTATACATTGTGCATTAATTCACAAGTAAAAACATGGATAGAGCCATACATCATCACTGATAAAATACATACTTATAACTGACATATTAAAAAAAAAACTACCATGGATACAATAGAAATAGAATCCACATAATAACCAATACATTTGCATACCAAATACCAAAGGAATGATTTGTTCATTAATGCATGTAAAAAACCAACTAGAGATGGGACTTTCACGTTCCACCTGACCATAGATTGGTGGAGCCAAATCTCCCTTCCGCCAATCACCTTTGTGCCATATTCCAACCATGAATGTGGGACTCAAATTGAAAGAACCAACCAGCGCATCCCGAGGCTAAACCACCTAACCCTCATAAAAAGAAACTAGACTTTACCATGGTCCAATCCAGATCACTAGACCAACACAATAAAAATTTTATAACTAGCTTTACCATGATCTACACCGATCACTAGGCCAACACATACATGGATTTCATAGGATTCTCTCTGCCTAAACCGTGAGATTTTTTCATGTCTCCTAGTCTCTCAAGCTTTACCGCAACCCACAGTATCAATTAGCGATCACTAGGCCCTGAATCAAGACATACTCTCCAGGCTTTATCGTATATCAAAAACCTAGAATTCCTAGGTTTTATGGAGAGAAAAACACCTCTAGGCTTTAACGTATATCCCTCCATTCATCGGTCAAGGATTCCTATGCTAACGAAGGCAACAAAATCACGGTTTATCCCAACACACAGTTTGGCTTAAGGGTTACTAGGTCAGTGGCTTTCCTACAATCCATAGCCTGGTTTAGGGACCACTAGGCCATGTTCTATATCAATTATGATATCCACCCCACTTAGCTTTGAATCCATCCAGAATTCCAGCTAAACCAAAACATGAGAACTCCACAACACCATGGATATCGGGAAATGGAAAGGCTAGGCTGAAAAAACCATCACACTTGGAAAAACCCATGCGAAGACAAAAATAAACCACATGCAATACCATGCATACCAAATATACCAAGGAAAACACACAAGAAAATCAATACCTGCTAAGAATCCTGCAGTAATTTCTTGATTCTTTCTCCTTCTCGCTTGCTTCCTCCTTTTGCTTTATTTCTTTCCTTTCTTGCTCCAATGCCAAAATGCTCCAAAAAACTCAAGTGTCCAAGATTGAGAGAGAGAGATAGAGAATAATGGGAGAGCTCCAAAACTGAACTGAAAAAAGGAACCAACTGATCCTCATAAGCCTTTTTATATAAGAGGCCTCTATTTTCTTCGTTTTCCATTATTTTCCTTCATTTTCCTCCTCACATGCAATCTATGACCTTTCATCTCCATTTTCTCATAATTTCAAAATTTTCCATAAATAATTGTGCCAAATATTCCATTTTTTATTTTACAAAGCCTTTTCCTTTGCCAATTTCCTTATCCATAATAAACCAAATGAACACCCACTAGTATGTTTTGCCCAACATTTAGCTTGGAATAAGTGTCCCATCAACCATCGTTATTATTTTTAACTTTTATTACATGGAATTTTCATGAGGGTTGTTACAACCCCCCCCCCCCTCGTTGGGGGACACCGTCCTCAGTTTTCAACCACTCATATACCTCAACAATATTATTGAAAATAAGCCATACTTCCCATGGAGTTTTCTAACATAGCTCGATGCAGTATTTACAATGATCACCCTACTGAAAAGTAAACCAACATGACATCATAACAACATGACAACTATAATAACATGATACCATAACTCTTATTGGAGCTTTATAACATAAAGCATGGTGGAATTTACATCCATATACATATGTACATACACTTAAACATCATATCAAAACATATGCCAAACATCATTAAAACATATGCTAAAAAAATACCAACATGACACCAAAACCTCTTTCCCTCAACAGGAAAACAACGAAGGATAAATGGCCTACATATGATTCTCCATCTCCCATGTAGCTTCATCAGTTCCAAATCCCTTCCATTGCACTTTAGCCTTCTCTATTTCTTAGTTCCAGAGCATGAGCACCTTTTTCTACAATATACATTGAGGCTCCAACAGGAATTCACCATCGGGTTCCACCTGCAATACAGACCAGTCAATCACATCATCAACATATTTAACATACTTCTTAAGAAAATATATATGAAAAAAATTATGGAACCCAGTTGGAAGGAAGTTCAAGTTGATAGACCACTATTCTAATCCTCTTGATGATCCTGAAGGGTCCACAAAAACTTGGTGCCAACTTGGCACATGATCCAATCTGCAAGGAGCCCTTATTGGGATTGATACACAAGTACAACTATTCCCCAACTTGGAACTCCTTATCCAACCTGTTCAGATTTGCATATCTCTTCTTCCTATCATGTGTTGCCTTCAAGTTCTTCTTGATCACTTGCATTTCCTATTCCATTTCTTCCAACATCTCTAGTCCAATTAATACCATGTTAACCAGATCACTCCAACTGAGAGGAGTGTTGCAATTTCACCCATGCATAGCTTGAAATGGGCTCATATTCAATGAATCTTAATAACCATTGTTGTAAGAGAACTCTACTAGTGGAAGATACTCTTCCCACTTTCATTGCTGATGCATCACATACATCCTCAACATATCCTCTAGTGTTTTGTTGACCATCTCTGCTTGTCAATCTATCTGTGGATGATAAGTTATGCGGAATGAAAAGTAAGTGCCCAATCCTACAAACAACTCATTGCAAAACTTGGGAGTTAAATTTCATCCTTGTCGGACACAAATTTTTTTATAACACCATGCAATCTAACTGTCTTGGATAAATAACTGGGCTACATCGCTAGCTGGGTATGTAGACTTCACCGGTATGAAATGTGAAACCTTTGTTAAAATATCCAAAACAACCATGATGGAATCATGTTGTCTAGTTTTCCTAGGCAACCCTGTGATGAAGTCCATGGAAATGACCTCCCATTTCCACTGTACAATCACAATTTGCTGTAGCAATCCACCTAGATGTTTTCACTCTACCTTAACCATCCATAAATCCAAACATCTAGCTACAAACACTACTAAATCCCTCTTTATATTCAACCAATAATATAATCCCTTTACTACAGTCAAAGTATTCATGCAGCATGGGTGACTCGAATATGGTTTCGCATTAAACTCCTTCAATATCACCTTCTTGAACTCAATTTTGTCTGGTACATATATCCTGTCTCTAGATCTAACCAATCCATTTGTTGTGAGACTGTTTTTAAAACCATGTACACATGTACTTGTACTAGTTTTTGTACCTTTACCACACATACTTGTACCTATGCCAATAGTTTTACCTATACATGTACCAACACATGTACTTGTACCTATACCAATGCCTCTACCTATACTTGTACCAACACCTGTACCTATACCTTTAATCTACTGCAACCTATGCACAATCTCCACATACATGTGGTCCTGCTGACCTACCTACAAGATCCTATCCTGTAACTCTATCCCATAGGAGCTCATCGCTTCTAAGTTATTTGCATGTACTCACCTACTAAGAGCATCAGCGACCCTGTTATCCTTCCCTTTGATGTACTCGATCTTGAAGTCAAACTCGTTGATTTTTCCCAACCATCGAGCCTGTCTGGCATACAAATTTGGTTTGTCAAACAAGTACCTCCACCCAATGTGGTCATTCATCAATACAAACCGTCTGGCAAGAAGATAATGCCTCCACATATTATTTTCATGAATGATCATTGGTAGCTCAAGATCATGTGTCGGGTATTCCTTCTCATGCTGGTTTAGTTTTTGCGACTCATAACATACCACCTATCTATCTTGCATAAGGACCCCACCAAGTCATATCTTGCAATCATCTATACACACTATAAACTCCTTTTCTGGATCTACAATCTTAAAAAAAGGAGCATGTGTCAACAATTGCTTAAGCTGCTCAAAACTAGCCTCACGCTCCTTTATCCAATAAAACTTCCTAACTTTCCTTTGCAATGATGTAATAGGACAAGAAACATGTGATAAGTTCTTAATGAACCTCCTGTAGTAGCCTTCCAATCCCATTAATGATCTCACCTCATCTACATTCTTAAGGTATACCCACTCCATGATGGCCCTTATCTTCTCTGGAATTACTGCAATGCCATCCTTGGAGACAACATGTCTGAAGTAGTGTACCTTAGTTTGAAATAATTTTCATTTTCGAAGATTAGCATACAACTGATGCTCTCTCAACATCCTCAACACTGCTACCAAGTGCTCAGTGTTCTCTTCCTCATTTTTAGAATACACCAATATGTCATCAATGAAAACAATCACAAATTTGTCCAAGTAAGGACACAACACGTTGTTCATAAAACACATAAATGTAGCAGGGGAATTACTCAAACTGAATGGAGCTACAAAAAAATCATAGTGCTCTTACCTGGTCCTGAATGTAGTCTTGTAGATGTCTTTCTCTTTGATTCGTACATGATGATATCCCGATATCAAGTCGAACTTGGATAACACTACTTCTCCCTTTAGCTGATCAAACAAATCATCGATCCTTGGTAGTGGGTAGTTGTTCTTGATGGTCACTTTTTTTAGATTCATATATTCAATGCATAGTCTAAGAGTTCCACCCTTCTTCTTTATGAAAAATACTGGTGCACCCCGTGGCGATACACTTGGTTTAATGTACCTCTTGTCCAACATTTCCTTCAAATACAGTTTTAACTCTACCAACTCTGGTGTAATCATCTTGTAAAGTGCCTATGATGTTGGAGCTACCCATGGTACCAACTCAATAGAAAATTATACCTTGTTGTGAAGTGGAAACTCTGAAATCTCTGATGGAAACACATCCCGAAACTACTGCAAAACTAGGTATCTTCTTAAGTCTTCTGCATCCTCAACATCCTTACCTAAGTCACTAGAGACATGAACTATAAATAAAACACATCCTTTCCTACGGCTATGCTTGGACTACATCGTTTTCACGATACTAACTAATGTGGCTTTCATCTTTCCCTATAAGACTCTTAGTTCCCCATTGTCATCCAAGCATTCAATAGATTTTTCATAGAAATCCAATTTGGTCATGTGAATATATAACAAATCCATACCAAATAGAATATTGTATGAACACAATGGAAATATGTTAAACTTCGTTGTTGTAGGCATGCCATTCAACTCAAATGCACATGATATTACCCAATGGTGAAATCTTTTCTTCATACATGTGGTCAGCTACACTAACCAAGATTCTGCATACATTTCCTTACTCAAACCACACTTAATCACAAAGTCATGACTAAATTAGATATAATTAGATCTAGGGTTAGTCAAAATAGAAATAAATTGATCACAAATATTACTATCCATCTCAACGATAAAAGCGTGGTGACCTGCTTTTTTGTTGTCCACTGTTGCATTAACATGAGGAATGCTCTGTCCAACATCATCAATGGTCTACACCTCCTGTGTACTGCATATCTTAGGCCTACCAACCTGATTTTGTGGAAAAATTCTTTTAAGATGCTCCTCATTGCTTGTCCAACACTCCAACCATCTTGTGCCATTGTTGAGGAGGTAAATCCCCTCTGCGGACAGAGGCAATCCCTACTAGCCCAGCAGGGGTCTAGCAACAATAAAAAATGTTACGACGCAAGCTCCTAGTTACGAATGGAAAGACTAAGATGGAAGCCTACCTAGAATCCAATGCTATGATCTGAAGAAGAAGCGTCCCCGTTCCTCAGCCTCGACAGATCACAATCCCTCCACGATCTCCGTGGATGAACACCTGCACATGCAAGAAACAAACATATACAAGCATAAAATCTGGCATATGTAACTAAAGGTCAGTCAGAAAGGATGTTACTCATATTAACATGATGGAAAACAGAGTGGAACCATAATCATAATCATTCATTAAATAACAATCGAAGAGAGATTACAACCAAGTTCTGACGTCGTGGTCTCCTTCGGATGGGTCTCCAGTCGTTCGTCTCGCAAATCTCACCAGGGAAAGGGAAAACCTCTCCAGAGTCTCTCGACGATGGTCTCCTTACTTGAGTCAGCCTTAAGGGGAAAAGAGGGCTCTTTACGGCACAAAGGCTCTTGGGAATATGGAGATTCAAAGCTTAGGCACTTCAAGACTAGCTTGCCATGGAATTGAGCAGGCTTTTATAGATGGGGAAGGAGGGAGTTGGGATCCCTATTATTGTGGGATTAGCCCTATCAATAAGGAAGGTTCCATGGGAGGTGGCAAAACTACTTCCCTTCCATAGAACTTCCACAGCCAAACCTCCCAACTCAAGATAGGCAATGGTTCCTGAGTTTTTTGGAACTCAACTTCCGCCATCTTTATTTCAAAAATAGTCCTTAAATTGTGTGGCGCAACTACTGCTCTGTGACAGAGCGCCAATTGGCGCGACCTCTTTGCAGGATTTTCCCCATTGGCACAAGTACTGAACTGTCTGCTCGCGCCAATGCAAAAAGGGATGTTTTTCATGATTTTTGCAAGGAGATGTCTTTAGGACAAATGAAGCTCATGCTTAGAGGAATGCATTGAGGATGTTTTCAAGGCATGACAATGTTCACAGGTCACAAAATGGGTCCTCCATTATGCGGGACAGGGAATGGTAGGGACGGTGACAATTTACTGTGTAACATATGCCCCCTAAAGTATGAGGCTCGAGAGAGAGAGGGGTGAAATGCTTTACAAGAACATGTTCAACTGAAGGCTCGCCGTCGGAAAACCTGTGCAGAAAGATACAACTGATATCTCAAGTACATGATGTATATGTGGTATGGACGCAACCATCCGAAACAGAGTATGCTATAATCCGGATCTAGGGTATGGGCGCAGCCATCCAACTAGGATCGAACAAATAGACTCAGGTATGGTCGCAACCATCCAATCAGTGAGTCATGTACATAATGATAATAATCCACAATCCCAGCCTGGATTACAACAGACACAATCCAAGGTCTTGCGCTCCATCTCGACCCAAACAAAGTACAAGTTCAAGCATGCGAGTATGTGAGCTGAAGTCGAACATGCAAGAACATCGTCTGATTACCAGCCAATGATGAAAGTTGTTAACAGACGCGAGAGAAACCACCAATAATGACACTGGTCCTCAAGGTACTACAGGTACAATCTACGGCGTGCGAATAAATGAGTTGACGTCAAACACCCGCAGAATCACTTGATCAGAGGTCAATGATGTAAACCTCACGTCGAATGCGACAGACACCTTCGTGAGGCATGCAGGCTCCAAGGTACCATAAGGAGTCTCTAGACCAACTTCCTGGATAATGAGCTGAAGTTGACAGGAAGTGACCTTGATCGAAGGTGGGCCATAATTTTTCCCACATCATCAACACGAGACAGAGGAACATGATGTTTTTATTGTGAATCAAAATCGTATGAGAATCAGAGGAAGGTTGATATTCGCAGAGGCCAACTTCTCTTGAACATATAAATGGCACGACAGTGGACTTGGCAGTATTTGACATCAACGGATCAAAGGTCATGGTGACGAGGCAGTGAGCAGATGAGAGGTCAAAAGGGATTACCCAAACCCACGGAGGCAAAGTGAAACAACGAGATGAGATGTCCCCAACCCGACACGAATTCAGACAAGTGCCATGTTCAAGAGCGACATACTGCCGACGACAGCGACGATGGTTCCATTTTTCCCCCACCATTTCTGGCGAGTACCCCAATTATTTTTGATAACAAGCTTGAAGGGGATAGCATATGCTTGCAATATAAGTCCGCCCTTCGGGCGAATCCATCCTAGTGCATTTAACGAGTCCTAGGAAGGAGGAAGGAGGAGAACGTCATTTCGACTGGGTCCGATGTCATCAGGGTTTAACGAGTCTGACAAAGGAAGAACTCGGCGTCTTTTCATGTTTAGAGAGTTTGAAAAGACAGCGGAAAAGTAAACTCCAGCAGTCCCTTTTCGTAAATAGTTCCTCAGATCCGAAAAGGTAGAAAACAATATCCGAGGAAACCTCCTAGTCGCGATAGGCTAGGGTATTCCTTTTTCGTAATCAATCCATCCCAGCCCGAAAAAGGGTTAAACGTATACTGGGTAGATGTCGATTCGTGTCCAATTTAACGAGATCAAAACGACAAGGGCCTCGGCAATCTTTTCATGTTTAGAGAGTTAGAAAAGAGCTGAAAGATGAATCGAAAGTGACTTTTTCGTGTATTTACCGAGTCCGAAAAAGTATAAAATACAACTCGTTTCCATCGTTAAAGTCGCAAAAACCTGCTGCTGCACATACCAAGCAAGCGTAAAATCCATTTTCGACATAACATATAAAAATATTCGATAAAAATGACTTTTTACAACTCATTTTATGTCAAAAAGTTATAAATATGTCAAATTGGTAAAAATAAAATCACATTTACTATTTACCTTGGTAAAAAGAAACAGTGGTCCATTTGGAGCAGAAAATTCTGACGGTGATTGCGACAAATCCAGTTGACCATTCAGCTTCTCGTCTGTCACAGGTAAGAGGCGCTCCCTTGCTCTTCATTTTCATTCAAATTTTAATAGTTTTACCCTATAAATCAGTCTTCTAGAGCCACTTTTGAAAATTTAGGGCCGGGCTCATTGGCGCGGGTATCGGGCACGGACCTGCGCCAATGAGCTCTTTTATGCAAAGGGCTCGCGCCACGTGGCGCGAATGTTCACAAAATAACCGGGCCAGCGGCCAAACCTTAAAATGCGCCTAAAATTTCGATATTTAGATCAAATTGTATGGAATTTGAGACTCATCAGAGATCTAACTAAGGGTTTATGACCATATGAATGCAGGTAATCAATCAAAATGGAAATTGAATGGAAAGAACGAGAACATGGAGAAGAGGATGAATAAGCCATGCAAAGTCAAGCTTGCATGAATGCACTTAGAAACTGTGGACTGAAAAAGTTCTTCCTCACACCGTGTTTACGAGCTCAGCCCGAGCTCCTCCAGTATTTAATCAGTATCTGGGACGAACGTGACCAGGTGTTCCGATTACGAGACCAGGTATTAGAGCTGGAGGTTACTGATGTTTATTTTATCACTGGATTGTCCCGCAGAGGTCCAATCCCGGTGCTGACTGGAAGCAGACCATCTGGGGAAAAGATGGAAGAAGTGATGGCACGAGTGTGCCAAGGAGCTCAAACGGGATCAGGTAGTAAGAAAGTGGATATCCACACTATCCCTGATCTGGCGTTGAGAGTGGTTCTCCATACCATCACGCGGGTTGCTGGGTCGCAGGCACCGCATGAGGCCACAAAGGCCCAACTCCTGTTAGCTTCAGAATGCATGAGTCCCCTGCTGTACGACTGGGCAACAGCAGTGACAATTAATATGAAAAGACAGCTCACGAAATGCAAACAGGGTAAACTGAAATAGTTTGGTTATGGTTCCATCTTGGTATCGTTCATTCTGAAACATTTACCAATCTTCCAGGGCCAAGGGGCCGCAGTAGCAGACCCGATACCACGAGAGCCAAGAATGGCTCACTGGGCAGCATTGATGCCCAGATCTGGAGGCGGCCAACAGATGTCCTGGAGGCCGGAGTTCTTTAGGTGGTTACAGCGCCAGCTGATTGTCGTGGAAGACTAGCCCTATGCAGGAACTGACTTTACCGGGGACCCAGATCTCCCACTACCAGAAGGAGACGACTGGGATGAGGAGTTGGGTAAGACCTCATGTTTTTGATTTTATATTCATATGTTTTTTTTTGTTAATACACATTCGTCTTAACAAATTTTACATATGCATGCAGATGTGGGACCTGAGAGACCAGCTGGGATGTCTCCTATCTCACGGAGGACACAACTCACCCCTGATCCTCAGGGAGAGGGCACCAGAGGAGAAGAGCTGATCCAGAATCTCGAGGCCATTGCCCACTGGATCCCAGACTATGCTTGGCTGGCAGACGTACCGATGGCATACCAGCGCCACACAGTAGGAGTTCCGAGTCGGATCCACCGAATCCTGAGACGCTTAGTGCGTGCAGTCACATGCTATCATGAGCACCATGCGGATTAGTCCTTAGGATTTATACCACATCTATTTTTTTGAGAGACATACCGTCTCCGGATGTACTAAGATGATTATGTATATTTTTTGAGTTTTATGTGACACACTCTATGTAAAAATTTCAATATCTATATATATACACATCTATTTTTGGATGGATCTTTCTTTACATGTGATGATGATTTATAAATTGCGCGAATGTCTGTCTAATACCAAATTTGCTACTGCATCTGTTAGTGTATTCAAATGCCTGGGTATATGATGATATGTAATGTAGTCAAAATTCCTTTCCATTAATCGAATACGCAGATACAGACGTAAGATGGACGGGTTCCTTACCGAATAGTGCCCGTTCAGTTGTAACACCACAAGTTGCGAATCTAGATACACGAGCAATTCATGGATACCAAGGTTTACTGCCTCGGTTAATAATTCTAACACAACGCTATATTCCGCGATGTTGTTCGTGGTACGTCCTAGACACACTCCTTGAAGATCAATCAACTCACCAGCAGGATCATAGATTACCCAGGCCGCTGAAGACAGATTCTTGGTACTGCGGGAGGCACCGTCCGCGAAACCAACAAATGGATGAAAAGACATCTGCACAACCAGGAAGACCGATCAATAGAAAGATGTTTACAAAGCACACCACACAATACATGCACACAAATGAAAATCACACACCTATGTACACACACCACACCAAGAAATCACTTCAGGCATAGTACTTTTTAAGGTACAGCCCATTTCTGGGCTGCGCCAGCGGAACTCCTTCATAATCTATAAGCTCGTAGGCCCCATTTTTCAAAACACGCTTTACTATATAGGGCCTGTGCCACATAGGCTGGAGCTTACCGGCGCCAAGCTTATCATGTGCTTGATCATACAGGAGGATGAGGTCTCCTTCGATAAAAGAACGGGGGGAAATAGATTGATGAAAATGAGTTTTGACCCTCTTCTTTTGTGCTTCGATAATCAAAGCAGCCAGACGACGGGTTCCATCTAACCGTTCCAGATATAGAAGATGTTCTTCCTCGGAAGAAGTACCAGGTAGAAGCTCCACAGCTAATTTTAGCGAAGGAATCTCGCATTCAACCGGCAGAGTAGCTTCCAGACCGTACACCAATTGGAATGGTGTGAATTCGGTTGCAATCTTAGTAGATGTTCGGTATGCCTAGAGAGCTGAGAATAGTTGGAGATGCCAACTGGATTTATGAATCCCAACTGTTCGCTGAAGCATAGTGACCAAAACCTTGTTCACCGCTTCAACCTGACCATTCGCTTGAGGGTAGTATGGTGTTGAGCTGTCGTGACGCAAGCCCAACGTTGAAGTCATCTCCGCCATCATGTAATCGCGGAAATGAGTACCGTGATCAGTGACGATGGCTTGAGGAAACCCAAATCGTGCAATAACATGGTTGAATATAAATTGCGCAGCCGTTTTCCCGTCAGCAGCTAGTGTAGGCATCGCCTCGGCCCACTTAGTGAAGTAGTCGATGGCGACAATGATATACGCATGCCCCCCGGCCGAGTGAGGGTTACACGTCATAAAATCCACGCCCCATTTCGCAAAAGGGCCGACGGTAATAACGGGATGCAATGGCAACGACGGTGTGCGCATCTTGCGCTGAAAAATCTGGCACGGATGACATTTACGGACTGTAGTGATACAATCCTTGAATATGGAAGGCCAGAAATAACCTGCCCACAGAATCTTCTGTGCAGGAGCATATCCGGACATATGTCCGCCACAGGCGCCACTGTGGCAGTCATTCAGGACCTTTTTAGCTTCTTCCAAGGTAAGGCATCGTTGGAGCACCGAATCTGCTCCAATGCGATATAAGATATCTCCTACTATACGGTAGGGTTGGGACTGGTGCCGAATCCGACGGCGGGCAGCTTTATCCAACTCAGACCGAAATGTCGTGGTCTGAAGATACACTATTATGTCACCGTACCAAGGATCACGAGTACTGATGAGAAAAAGCATTTCATCCGGTATATGGTCTTCAGAGTGTGAGGGAACAGAGTCTGTAGGGAGAGAACATATCAAATCCACGAAGACCAGTGATTTAGTTGACTTGGCGGTGGCGAACTCCAAGTCAAACTCCTGCAGGATTACAATCCATTTGGAGTACTTGCCCCCCAGTAATTGTCTAGAAAGAATATACGTCATAGGGTTGCAGTCTGAAACCACTTTTGTCGTGCGCAAAAGGATGTAATGGCGAAAGCGTTGTACGGTGTGTACTGCTGCTAATGCCAACTTCTCGACATGTGCATAACGCGTTTCCGGGTCGAGAAGGTTCCGAGACAGGTAATAAACAAGATGTTCATCACCGTCATCGTCATCCTGCACCAAGACCATGGCGATGGTGCTAAATGTGGCGGCTAGATACAAAGTGAAGTCGCGGTGGTAGTCCGGAGGACAAAGCAACGGAGCATTGACTAGCAATGTCTTCAGCTTCTCAAAGGATTCCTGAGCAATTTCGTCCCAGTGAAAGGGAACATTCTACTTTAACAAACGAGTGAATCCTTTGGCCACCTCGGCATAATTCGGGATAAAGCGTTGAAGAAAATAAGCTTTCCCTTGCAGACTCTGTAACTGATACAGGGAGGAGGGTGATGGGAGATTTATGATGGCCTCGACCTTTAGAGGGTCAAGGCGAATTCCGTCTTTCGAGACTATAAAGCCTAAAAGATGGCCAGAATCAACGCAGAAGACGCACTTCTGAGGATTGAGCCTGATATTGTAGCGTCTTCAACGAAGAAATATCTGGCGGAGATGCTCAGGATGGTCCTCTCGCTTACCCAAATGGGCTGGTAAGTCATTCAGATAAGGCTGTACGATATGGCGAATGTCATGAAAAGTGTAGGACATCGCACGCTGAAACGTGGCGCCAACGTTCTTTAAGCCGAACGGGAGTTTTTTGTACGCGAAAGTGCCCCACGGATAGATGAATGTGGTCTTATGTTGATCCTCAGGTGCGATATTGATTTGGTTGTATCCTGAGAAACCGTCCATTAAGGAATAGATCTCACTCCCAGCACATTCGTCGATGATCTGGTCGATAAACGGAGTGGGATAATTATCCTTTGGACAGGCGCGATTGATGTTGCGATAATCCACACAGACTCGAATTGTACCCTACTTCTTATCGACAGGGACAATGTTGGACACCCATTCTGTAAGGGGGATGGGATAAATAAAACCCGCGTTCAGAAGTTTTTCAACTTCTGCCTTAATAGCGGCGGCTTTCCGAGGATGCATGGGACGTAAGCGTTGGCGCACGGGTTTCGCACCTGAATAGGTTGGAATCTCATGCACAACAATACTAGGATCAATTCCCGGCATTTCCTCGTAAGACCATCCGAAAACATCTCTGAATTCTTTGAAAAGCTCAGTATAGACTTGAATCTCATCGGGAGAACAAGTCACACCCACATGAATATTCTCAACAATCCCCGGTTTAACAAAGATGTTGATTGGAACAGTTTGAGTAATGTTACTCAAATTACCCTCCGAAAAAACCTCTTGCATTAAGATCGGTGTTTGAAGAGGAGGGGAAGGAACCTGAGTAGCATAACGCTCCAGAAAATCAGTCATTGCCCCCAAGCTGGGCATAAACGAGGAGCGATGATGTCCATCGCCCCAGGGTAGCTCCTCAAGAGACATAGTTTCAATGATAGCCTTATCTGAAGGAAAAGTCTCTCTGAGAGGATTAGGTGAATCAGCTTGACCAAGCCAGGGGGATTGGGAGTAGACGTCGAGAGCATGCTCATCGGAGCATGCTGAGGAGGCGGAGGGTCTGATGTGGCAACAATCTCACAGTAGCTGATCTCTACTGGCGTTAAAGGCATGGATTCTCCAAACTCATATACCTGCTCAGGTGTAGGAATAAGCCAGGGGTCATCGGACCTGGACAACATGTTGACTTGAGCGGTATGCGGTGGTGGTGCGGGAAAGATGCCCATGAGGACTGGGTCTTTAAAGAGACCAGGTCCTACACTGTCTGGGGGATTTGGAATTTGATCCACGTATGGCACGTTGTTCTCAGAGTTAGAGGTGAAAAAAAACAACTGATCCACCGTGACAATCTTTCCCTCGTGAGGGAACTTAATGAATCGAAAGACGGTAGATGGCACGCAGAGCATGGCATGGGTCTAGCTACGACCAAGAAGTATATTGTAGTTGAGTTTAGCATCAACCACCTCTACTTCTACGTTGACAGTTTTTCCCTGTAATGTGATCGCAAGAATCTCGAGAATGCCCAGGGGTTTAGATTCCCAACCATCAAATGCCTCAAGGGCATTGGGAGATGACGACAAGGCTGGAGAGCCAATGGCCTTCCAGCAAGCGGAGGACATAACGCAGGTAGATGCACCCTCATCTACGACGGCCCTATGAATGTTCAGACCATTAATCCCGACTTGAATGACCAAAGCGATTTGATGTGGAAGTCGGGGAGTAAAATTCTCCAGATCGAAGGTGAGAAGGCTCGAGTCGACGGGATCGATGCCACCGATTGCAGACAGTAAAGCCTTCCGTTGTGAAGGAAAACTTTGAAGAACCTCAAGTGCAGACATAGCACATGGCGCTTGTGCCAGATCCTCAACAATACTGTAATGTTGAGTGGCACGAGCGTTTGGATTATAAGAGGATCTTCGAAGAACACCCTTGGGAGGTGGTTTCACAATGGGTTCGAGAGTCGGCTTCTCGATTTCCAATGGACCGGAGGCAGGTGGGGGAGGCGGCCCATCCGCAACTGCCTTCCCAGGTGCCTTCCGCAATTCATTGTAATCCTTCGACCGCGTAGCGACAGTGATAGGTGCAGTAGTCTTCATCATGAAAACCTGAGACCCAAACGGTGCAGATGGTGATGCCTGTTCGACCATCTGGGTCTGCTGAGATGGAAATGTCTCTTTTAAAACAGCCGGAGTCCCTTTAGGGCCTTTAATAAGTTGACTAACCTCGGACCGTCATGGACAATCCTTAGTGTAATGGTCACCTTCACAGATGAGGCAAGGGAACTTCGGCTTACGCTAGGAGCCATCCTCAGTTCGAGATTTAGATTCTGGTTTCGGGGCATCAGATTTTGATTTGCCTTTGCCCTTCTTCTTCCCCTTGGAGGATTTGTCCGCAGGATTGGCCTGAATGGCATTCACCTCCGTGGTTTTACCAGAATCGGATGAGGCGGGATTAGCAGAGGTATCGTTGGAAGAATTAGCCTTCTGCTTCCCATTCGAAGACTTCTTCGAATTTTGAGAGACAGAACCAATGACACCATCTACCGCAGGGGTAGGTGGAGCCTTAGAGGTTCCGGGCCGTGGAGCATCAGTCAAGATGTCATAAAGCGTGCCAGACTGCGAATAGACAAGATCCGGGTACTAGGCATGCGCGATAGCTTGTTCCTCTGTCACACACGCTCCCATCGCGATATCCTGAGCGATTTTATTCATAAAGGAGGTGGTGAAACAGTGAGTCAAAATCTGATCAGGTATGTGAAACTTGATCAGTCGACAACAGTGCTGCCACTCATGAATGTGATCTGAGATGTGAGTGGCTTTGTCCTGCTTCAGGGAAGTCAGGAGGTGCGTCCTGGCCTCATAACGGACCGGTAACTGGAAGTGCATGAGGAAAGCCATGGCTAAAGAGTTGAAATCTTGAAAAATACCACGGGATAGCTCTATGTACCACTTAGCAGCAGCTCCCGTTAAAGTACGCTAGAAGAAACGCAAACGGATTGAATCGTCGACCCAAGAGTTAGACGAACACCAGAGGTGATACGTCATCACATGCGCCTGGGGGTCTTCGCCAACTTTCCCCTCAAACTTGGGACAATCACCTGGTATCTTGGTGGGAACCGGAGGCCAATATGGATTATGTAAAATCAGATCATTGGTCAACTTTGAAACGTCCGGCCGTTCCAAGGTAGCCAAGAACGACAATGGAGGGTTAACTGCCATGCCAGGCCCAGGATGAGGTCCGGTACCCATACTCCACGATGGTTGTGAATATCCCTGCCCCCACCGGTTCTGTCCCGCAGGATTCTGACCGTAGGGGGCATAGGTTGTATAACCAGACTGATTTGGATGCTGGTAACCATAGTGCGGGGCTTGATAACCAGGATACGGACCCTGATTAGGCGTCGGCCCTGTATAAGCAACGTTTGGATTTGGCTGCTGAGCGTAGGTAAAACCGGGTGGAGGAGGATAATACTGAGAGCCTCTGGGGTGGTTATAGTTCGGTTGAGACTGACCATGAGGATAATAACCACCCTGAGGATGAGTAGGCTACTGAAAAGTGGAACCCTGCGGAGCCTGGTACGTAGGGCGCAACTGTTGATTTGGCTGCGGCATTGAATGAATAGGCCGTTGAGCAGAGTGAACGGAATGAGAGGGCTGCCCTGAATGAACAGGTTGACCCGACTGAGAGGGCTGACCTGAATGACCAGGCTGACCCGGATAAACAGGCGGCGCCGGTTGTGCAGGTTGACCTGGTTGTAAGTGAGCCCAAGGTTGCACCGGATGGGCCGGTTGGCCTGGAGGCGGGACACCGGGTTGTACCGGATGAACCGGTTGTCCTGGTGGTGGAACAGGACCAGGTGCTTGCTGGAAACCGGTTTGACCTGAAGCAGAACCATAGGTGGTCCTGGCTGATACGCAAGGTTAGAAGCAACAAGATACTGCGGTTGCATCGGTAAAGAAGGCTGGATTTTCCCCCCAGGACCATAGACCGGTCCCGGTTGATACCCCGGCTGAGGCTGAGCAGGTTGACCAGAAGGGCTATAATACGGTCCTTGCGGATTGTACAATGGCCCTTGCTGGCCCGCAGGGTAGCCCTGAATGGGCTGCCCCTGTGGGTCATACAGATAGCCAGGTTGGCCCGCAGGTTGGCCTTGGAAGGACTGTCCCTGCGGGTTATAAGCCTGGTTGTTCGGTAAGCCTTGAGCATACAAATAAGCCTCAGGAGCGGGAAGACGCAGAACCTCCCCGTGCTCGTCATACTGACCTGGGAAAGCATACACGGGAGTACCATCCTGTGCATAGTGCGAAAATAAAGATCGATAAGGATCTTGGGGAAACGGTCCAGCTTCGGTGTTCGGCTATTGCAAAGACAACCGATACTCCTCCGGAGAGATATTCTCTGGTATAGCAGTAGCCAGATAAACATCTTCAGGAGTTGGCCCAGCCCTAGTAACAGATGCTGAGACAACAGGAGAAGAGGCGGCCACACAAACAGTGGGCCGAACGGGAACAGAAGTGACGGGCGTCGAAGGGGACACCCCGGGTGTAGTAGCAGCTGGCCTCAAAGCAAGAGATGATATTCCCATAGAGGCTGCAGCTGAAATGATTTGACCCAGAGATCTGTATCCCTGTGGTAAAGAAGGACTGGCTGTCGACATGGTAGCCAGCTCAGAGTTGTCTCCCTCAAACAATCTACGCGGGAAGAGCTGATAGTCTTCACCAGACGTGGGAATTTCCTCACCAGAATCACTCATGGTTGGTCCTGCCGTTAAATCACACAAAAGATGGCGAGGACTAGGAGGAAATACAGTAGCAACAAACGGCGAACCTGATGTAAGAGAAAGGAAATCAGCTCCTAATCTCAATTCAGACACAGGGTCCGAAAAGGGCCAATTGAACTCAACTGGTTCTCCAAAGGGTTGCTCGGCGAGAACCGGTCCCCCGTCAGGAAACTTGGAAACAACAGGCTGCTGTGGTTCAACAGAAGACTGAGAAGCTTCTGAAGAATCGTCCGTGTAAGGACTACCAGTAGACAAAATCGAAGGTTCCGCCACTGTGGCAAAATACCAGAGAAAAAGAACAAACACACACACGGGCTGAAAACGAGTTAAGACACACGATCAAACGGTCAACAAAAAATGTCTAAACAAGTGTGTAATCATGGGCAATTAATTTTACCACATTGGAAAGTAAGAAATTCTATCGTTTCATATTTTAAGAGTCGAGAAACGATAAAAAGGTGACTCTATCTCTTTCAGATTTGATGCAAGCGTGAAAGGACAAGCGCTTGATGGTCTTTTCAAGTTTAGGGAGTCATAAAAGACCAAATGACTACTCAGGGAATACTAGGCACAAAGGGTGTACCAAATATCCGTGAACTGCAATATACACCTTGGTTTCAATAATGAAACAGAAATCGACCAAGGACTTTCCGTACGTGCAGGTAGTCTCCCCGAATGCTGTGTTCGGTGTATCACGGGTATACGGCGGCAGACTCGGCTTCCTGTGGATAAAGGATTGAAAACCTATAGGGGTCTCCCTTTATATACGCGACGGTACGGGGAGCACAAGTCCGTACTAGCGCTGTCTAAAGCCAACAGGCGAACGACAGCTGCTAGGTTTAACGACGCCGGAACACGTCTCTAGCCTAGACCTTCTAAAAATGTTTCGTTAAGTTCCAATGCTGCCTGAGGTTAATTGAATAAATTTTACAGTTGATCTTCAATTAAGTTTCAATTTTCAGGCCCTATCGTATGTAGTGTCTTAAAAGACTCCTAAATGCAAAGCTATATGCCACAGTCCAACATTTCATTCGATGAAAACTAGTTAGAGAAGAGTTGAGAGCTTTTACACAAACGGAATGAACAGAAGACAAACAATGAGACCTCTAATGCAACTAATGAAATTGAAAACTTTTCATTCTAAATCACTAATCACTAGCAAAATTGAAAAGATTACAATTTGCACTAATTAACAAAAGCAAAAGAGATTTTTTTTTTTGATTTTCAATGTCTGATAGCTAATATGCACTAAACAAACTTGAAAACAAATGGAACAACATGTGAAATGATATTCGAGAGAGCGAAACAAACAAATTTCACTCAACAACACAAGCAATCAGATCCTCAAATCGACCAAAGTCTCTCAAAACAAAGAAAAGACTCAAAATATTCCAATGGACCATGTGATCTAGGTCCAAGGCAAGACCAAACGAATTTCGAATGAAGGAAAGAACAATCACCCAAAAATCGCAACAAAACAATGAACAACTACTTAGAGGATGTGGAGAATCAATCAGACAGTTGACAGGACAATCAAAACACCAAAACTCCCAAGGAGGGCTCGATACACCAAGCCACTAGATGCCCTAGGGCTTAAAACATGAAATCGATAGATAAAAGCAAACAACCAAAGGATAGAGGTGAATTCCCAGTCAAACAGGACTCCAACACACTTAGGCAGTTGGAAAATCAAGAAGAAAAACACTGACCAAACCCAGAGAGCTCAGAAAAGAGGAAACTCAAAAACCTTACAGGAGTGGCGCGACTGTAAGGATGAAACTAGCGCCAGAAAGCAATTGGCGTGGGCTAAACAAAAGCAATATCCGCCAATTGGCGCGACTGTCGGGTTAAAAACCGTGCCAGTCGAGTTTCTCAGCCAAAATTAAAAAAAAAACTACTCCAAAAGCAGATCAATGCAAATCTAAGCAAACCAAAAAGAAAAAACAGCGAAATAACCCAACCCAGAAGGCTCATCAAGCAAGGAAAAACATAAAATAATCAAAGCGAGACAACACAAATGAGACAGTGAAATTTGGATGATCCCCAGTGGAGTCACCAAATTGTTGAGGAGTTAAATCCCCTCTGCGGACAGAGGCGATCCCTACTAGCCCAGAAGGGGTCTAGCAACAATAAAAAATGTTACGACGCAAGCTCCTAGTTACAAATGGAAAGACTAAGATGGAAGCCTACCTGGAATCCAATGCTATGATCTGAAGAAGAAGCGTCCCCATTCCTCAGCCTCGACAGATCACAATCCCTCCATGATCTCCGTGGATGAACACCTGCACATGCAAGAAACAAACAGATACAAGCATAAAATCCGGCATACGTAACTAAAGGTCAGTCAGAAAGGATGTTACTCATATTAACATGACGGAAAACAGAGTGGAACCATAATCGTAATCATTCATTAAATAACAATCGAAGAGATATTACAACCAAGTTCTGACATCGTGGTCTCCTTCGGATGGGTCTCCAGTCGTTCATGTCTCGCAAAGCTCGCCAGGGAAAGGGAAAACCTCTCCAGAGTCTCTCGACGATGGTATCCTTACTTGAGTCGGCCTTAAGGGGAAAAGAGGGCTCTTTACGGCACAAAGGCTCTTGGGAATATGGAGATTCAAAGCTTAGGCACTTCAAGACTAGCTTGCCATGGAATTGAGCAGCCTTTTATAGATGGGGAAGGAGGGAGTTGGGATCCCTATTATTGTGGGATTGGCCCTATCAACAAGGAAGGTTCCATGGGAGGTGGCAAACCTACTTCCCTTCCATAGAACTTCTGCAGCCAAACCTCCCAACTCAAGATAGGAAATGGTTCCTGAGTTTGTTGGAACTCAACTTCCGCCATCTTTATTTAAAAAACAGTCCTTAAATTGGGTGGCGCGACTACTGCTCTGTGACAGAGCGCCAGTTGGCATGACCTCTTTGCAAGATTTTCCCCATTGGCGCGAGTACTGAATTTTCTGCCCGCGCCAATGCAAAAGGGGATGTTTTTCATGATTTTTGCAAGGAGATGTCTTTAGGGCAAATGAAGCTCATGCTTAGAGGAATGCATTGAGGATGTTTTCAAGGCATGACAATGTTCACAAGTCACAAAATGGGTCCTCCATTATGCGGGATGGGGAATGGTAGGGAAGGTGACAATTTACTGTGTAACAGCCATTACCTCCATGTTGATGTTGTGATCTATGCTGCTAATGTGGCCTATGTCCCTATCCAGCTGCATTAAACTCCTTTTGCGGTGCCACATTTTATTTCTCATCTGCATTTTGAGGCCTTGCTCTCTTAGGTTTTCATTTTCCTTTACCTTTGTATTTCCCCTTCCATCCTTGATGAGACTCATTCTTGCACTTTTAATGTTCACAACAATGATTCAACTTCCGAATGACTCTCTCAAGTGACCGAGGTTCATCAAATCAATTCAATTTTTGAATGCTGATGGAAAACCATTGACAAATCATTGAACTTTAGCCTTCTCATTGATAAGATATCGCACATACCTTAATAGCTCCAAGAAATTGGTTGTGTACTCCTCGTATGTCATAGATCTCATTCTTAGCTTATATAACTCTTTAGCCTTACTGTCATAATGCCTCTTTGACAATTAATTCTTCGTGAAAGGCTTCTTGGAGTCATGCCAACTCAAGTCCTTTGTTCTAATGTCTCTGACCCACTTCACATCTTCTCACCATATGTCTGATTTACCTTTCAAATTAAAGATAGAAATTATCACCTTCATGTTATTTGTGTACTCATGCAACTCAAATAATTTTTTCATTCCAAGTATCCAAGCCTCTGCATATTCTAGTTTCTTTAAGTCTCCATCAAAAGTAGGTGGTTTGGCATTCTTGAACCCATCTGGAAATTGTATCATGCCACTACCTCTGTAAGGACGATACTCATGGAAATCATGATTTCTTCTGAACCATAACTAGGATGGTACCTATAACCATCACCATGCCATCTAGAGTGTCCAAAAACCTATCATCTTTCACTGTGTCTGCTATATCTAACATGTGTATACCAGGAGAGCTACTTTCATATGCCTCATTGTTTTTTCCCTTATGTCTGTAATTGGTCTGTAGTGGCCCTTGTTTCTGCAAATATGACAAGCTTCGAAGAAGTATTGCATTCATCTCTACCTGTTTGTCTTGTTCCTAGATGATCTTGTCACTGTCTCCCTTACAAATCCTTATTTCTTCCTTTAGGCTCTTCAATGTGTCTACCAAATCAGAATATTTCCCACCATGTTGCTCATATAACTCATACGGATAGTTCTTTTAGTATACCATCTTCCTATCCATTTGGATCTTTCTCCTTCCAGGCATAATATTTCAGCTAAACTAAATAACAATAAAATATTGTACCTTAGTGTAGTTTGGGGGGGATACATCCTGCAAGACCAACCAATCAACATAATACATGTATAGATATAATCATGAAATAATCTAAAAATATCACTTATAGGAATATAAACACATAAATTTCATTCTAGTCGGGGTCCAGTCATCCATACAAGACCATACTAAATACACACCAACTCAATATTCACCACACACCGTCACAAGCATGAACCATACACAAGCGTAATAGCATGTGACCCAGCATGACCAACAAATGCATACTCAACATATATCATCACAAAAGAAAGCATCCATGGACAACCCACGAGCATGACCAATATGTGACCTAACATAAAAAAGCAATGCATATACAACATGTAACAATATGTAAGATAATGTGCATGGACAATACACAAACATGAAAAATAGATAATCAGTCATACACACATTACCACATGTTGACAATGACACCATAAACACTTCCATGGGGACACCACTACCACCATGGCCAACAAAACATGGGTGCAATAAACAAATACACCATAAGTATGAAAAAAACACATGAAATCAACATAATGCATGATCAACACACTACCCATCTAGTCCGAGAGGTTAAACATGCTCTTCAAGTCCACCAGAACACCCTCTTCCCACATCTACCCAAGTAACTAGCCAAACTAGTATAAACAGTGATGAGGTTACTAATATGGGGAGATTCAACCTCCTAGATGACATTACAAAGCCAAACCAAATGTGGAAACACCTTACACAACATAAAAACATCCTAAGGAGCTAACCAAACCTTCCAGGCCCTCGAACCCTAATGGAGACTGAATTTTTTACCAAATCGAGCGTTAGATGTGGGAATTCCAAGGAAAGGTAGCAGCCAAAATCCTATAGCCACGGGCATGCCAAAGCAAGGTAGCGACCAGGGCCTGGTTTGGTCAGTTATGTGCTTGCAACTCTGGGATTTGTGCCACTTTTTTAGCCCCAGAACCCAAGTCACTGCCCATAAATTCATGAAACTGTAGGGGATGATAAATAACATTAAAGAAAATGTATGCAAGTAATCACATCATCACGAACTCATCTATACCCCTCATATCCATGACATGAATTTCGTCAAACATGTCACAAACATTGCATATACAGGTATAACCAACAAATTTAAACATAGTGGTCTCCTACCTATCTGAGGATCGCTCAGAATCATTTCTCCCTTACATCATTAGCTACAATACAATCTATTTGACCATCGATACATTGTGAATTCATTAAAAAGTAAAAAAATGGATAGATTCATACATCATCACTAATAAAATACATTCTTATAACCAACATATTAACAATAGAAATACCATGGATACAATAGCAATAGAATCAACATAATAACCAATACATCTGCATATTGAATACCAAAGAAATAAGATCTTCATTAATGCATGTAAAAAACCAAACGGAGATGGGACTTCCATGTTCCACCCAATCGTAGATTGGTTGAGCCAAATCTCTCTTCAACCAATCACCCCCATGACATATTCCAACCATGAATGTGGGACTCAAACCGAAAGAACCAACCAGGGCATCCTGAGGCTAAACCACCTCACCTTCATCAAAAGAAACCAAGATTTACCATGATCTAATACAGATCAATAGGCCAATGCAATAAACATATCATAACTATCTTTATTGTGATCTACCATGATCACTAGGCCAAGACAAGAATGGATATCACCAGATTCTCTTTGCCTAAATCATGTGGATTTTTCATGTGTCCTAATCTCTTAAGATTTAATGCAACCTAGAGTCTGAATCAGGGGTCACTAGGACCTAAACTGAGACATACTCTCAATGATTTATGGTATATCCGAAACCCGAGATTCCTAGGCCTCATGGATAGCAAACCATATCTAGGATTTACAGTATATCCCGTCATTCACCAATTGAGGATACGTAGGATTTACTGCAACCCATAGTTTGGCTCAGGGGTTAATAGGTCAGTGGCTTTACTGTGACCCACTGTTTGGTTTAGGGTCCACTACGCCATGTGCTATATAAATTAAGATATCCACCGCACTCAGCTTAAAATCCATCCGACAATCCAGCTAAACGCAAATATGAGAACTCCACAACACCATGGCTATCTTTAAATGGAAAGGCTAGGCTGAAAACACTGTCACACCTGTAAAAATCCATTCCAAGACAATAAGGAACCACATGCAATACCATGCATGCTAAATCTAGCAAGGAAAACACAGATTCAAATCGATACCTTCCAAGAATAATGTTGTAGCTACTTCATTCCTAATCCTCCTTGCTTGCTTCATCATTTTTATTTCTTTCTTTCCTTTCTTGCTCCAATGCCAAAATGCTCCAAAAAACTCTGAGTGTCCAAGAGTGAGAGAGAGAGAGAGAGAGAGAGAGAGAGAGAGAGAGAGAGAGAGAGACAAAGAGAGAGAGAGAATGAGAAAGCTCCAAAACTAAACTGAAAAAAGGTACCAACTGATCCTCATAACCCTTTTTATAGAAGAGGCCTCTATTTGCTTCATTTTCCTCCTCACATGCAACCTGTGACCAATCATCTCCCTTTTCTCCTAATTTCCATTATTTTCACAAATATGCCATTTTGTCTTTCCAAAGCCTTTCCCTTTTCCTTTGCCAATTTCCTTAGCCATAATAAACCAAATGAACACCCACTAGGATGTTTTTCCCAACATTCAGCTTGGAATAAGTGTCCTATCAACCATGGTTATTATTTTTAACTTTTTTTAAATGGAATTTTCACTAGGGCTGTTACAAAATCTATGTTATTCAACCTAAAATATTCTAAACCTAATGTCTCTAAATAAATTTATCAAATGAATCAAGTGATGGTTGAATGTGATGAAAATGTATGCAAGGTTTTATCTGTGGCATATGTACTTCACAAAGTACAAGTAGGGGATCTCCTCCTATTTTGAATACAATGTTTGTTGCATAAGAAAGGATTGGATGTGGTAATATCTATTGTTTGGAAATTGGAACAACAAATGTCAATCAAATTTGAAATTATTATGGTTTGTAAACCTTATACGTCTAGAGGGATATGAGTTTCATTTAATTTTATGTCCGAAGGGCTGTCAAACCCAAGACATAGTGCCAATAGATTTTGTACTAATTGGTGTTTTCTTGTTAGCATGAATATGTCTTAGCTTAAATTTGGGCCTTTGGTGTGGCTAGACAACTTGATGCGGAAGAAACCCTAGCTCATACAATTCTTGTAAGGAAGGAAATGTAAGAAAAATGCATTTTTCTTCGATGATAAGGACAAGGATGAGCATTTCTAGATTAATGATAATGCAAATGGATTTTAGTAATTTCTACGGGAAGGAAAGGATCAAGAAGGAGTTGAAAATTCCCTACAATCCTTATATCAAAGGATAAGTACTTCATATCTTTCTTACATGATGATTACCACTTTATTATTGATCAACCACTTGTCTTTATATCTTTTACTTGGTTATAATCATTTATTCCATCATCTCCTAATTAGGTTTGAAGGCATGTCCTAAAGGTTTCCAAGGCAATTATTCTATAATAAAATGGAAGCATTAACAAAAAATTGTGGCAAGAGGGATCGAGAAAGATTTAGCATAAACACAATAAGAGTGATTTGTGATTGATATGGAGAAACTGTGTGTATATATATATATATATATATATATATATATATAGAACCATTCCATATGGCTAAAAGAGATTCTATTTCAAAGGGATTAAATAGTGAGGTACAATGAAGGGGTGCAACCTATCGGAGATTGAGAGAGCCTCTCATGATAATGAGGAGAAATAGGCTCCTAGGGATGTGGGTTTAGCTCATTTTCTATATGTGGAACATAGTTTAGATCACCAAGGACCCATCAATCCAATGGACCCACTTAGGGTCATTTCTCTAGAATCTAAGAAGAAACCAATGTGGCTTCAAAGTACATTGCAATATGTATAGTGGTATGCAACTCACTATGGAACTTTCAGGGAGAAAAAATGTCCTAAAAAATACTTAGGATATCTAGCACTGATGTGCCATATCGTTGATTCCAAGCCCTATAAATATGAGGAGGAAATCCAACAAGTTTGGAATGATGCCATGACTAAGGAATATCAATCCATGATGAATGATAATGTGTGGGAAATTGTGTCGAGACCTAAAGGAAAGTTAGTGTTGACTTCCAAGTGGATCAACAAGATGAATCATGTGGTAGATGATAGCATAAAGAATTAGAAAGTGAGATTCCTATGAAAATGGTTCTCCAAGAAAGAGGAACATGACTATCAAGAGACATTTACTCTAGTTGCTCAAATAAATGAGGTTTTGTACAAATAGTCACCTCGGGCTTGGTATTACTAGATTGATGGATACCTTATGAGTAATGGTTTCACCAAGAGTGATGTTGATCCCAATATTTATTTCATTGTTGTTAATGTTGAGCCTACTGTTATGCAGAATTTATTACTTTAGATAGAAGTATTTTCCCTGGACTTAGTGGACTGGTCTAGAACAAGAAACGGGGAAATAATATAAAGTTCTCCTTAGAGGAATTGAATAATAGGAAGTATTTTACTTGGAATCTATCATAATATTTACTCTCACTCGGCTTGTAATCTCCAATCGTAGCTCCAATTTCTATGTTTAGAACCTGCGCATACAATCAAAACAAGCCAAATATTTACAACATCTATGTAGCATTATCCAATTATTCTAATCAATGTGTCAGAAAAGGGTTGAAAAATATCAATGTAAACATAACATAACATATATAGGAAAATGATATACTCTTTGTATTAATATGAATAGGATAGAGTTTACAACCAATAATAGTAGTTGATCTTGTAGATATCTCCCCAAGTTGACTTGGCCTTCCTTGCCACAGAGCACACCTCAATGTTACCCTAATGCATGAAGATGACGACTTTCTTAGATTAAAGGCACCAACAAGAAGGCATTATAGGTATCCAAAAGCCAACCCTAATGTTATATATGGTTGTATATTTATAAGAGAGTGCAGTAGTTTTAGAATTTATATCCATTTATGAATCTAGGATTGAGATCCACTCTTGATGGGAGGATGAGCTCAATAGATAAGAGATAAAATATCCAAGGTAGGATTAGATCGGATTCAAACTTCTTATCCAAGGTAAATGGTTGAAATAACTCCTAGAATATTATAGAAGAGGAAGCTTCGGGATTATATTTAATTTTCCCAAATTTATAGACTTGGTACTCACCTAGCAAGGGAAAACCTATCGCTGATGAGTGTAGGTGCATAATGGAGTAAATTGATGGTGAATAGAGGTCCCTACAGGGATATCATCTGTTGAGACTTAAAATAATTGTTTTGAAGCAGTCACCCTCAAAATCTAAAGAACTTGGTAGATTCATGCTTAGGTATTTATGTAGGGATGATGACAAGGTGTTCATGGATGTTGATTGGTCCATTTTACAGACCTATTGACTAGATGCAACAAAATGGTGTATAAAAAGTTCCCGCCTAAGGTGAAAAGTCAGAAATTTTGGATGATGATTGAATTTTTTTACCTTATGACAAGTCTTGATCAAGAACATTTGGTATAGATCATCATCTATTACAATACATTTCATCATGGTATCTTTGTTGATCGAGGGATACCCATGCTCAAGAAATAAGATGAAATTATATGTACAATGATAAAAAACCATGTCCAGAGATGAAAAATCATGGATGCATGATTAGATGACTGTATTACCATAGCCATCATGCTTTTTAATATTGCATTAATCCTGAAAGCGCATCCCTAATGGATGGAACTGGATTCGAAGTCTTCTATATCGTTCATTCAATCCTCCAATGTATGAGTCTAACCATGCGAATAAATGATCCAATTTTGAACATGGTAGACACCATTTTATTACCAACCATTGATGCAAGTCATTAACATATTCAATAGAAACCATCGATGTTGTTAATGGCTCTGAAGATACAATAGTACAATAAATATGGTGTGAATGAATGAGTTGAAGTTGAACACCACACATAATCTGTCAGTCGAAGGAAAATAATAAAAACCTATCACTGAGAGTGAGGACACTTTCAATTTATGTATGCATGCACCAAGGTACTGAACGAAGAGTTTTTAAGTCAACTTCCTAGATAGTGAGTTGATGTTGACATGAAGCAGCTCTTCGTAGGAGGGCCTTGATGTATCCCCCATCAATGACATGAAATGGGTATCATGATTTGAGACAGAATGATGTTGATGTAGACCTAGTTCAGGAAAGGAAGAATTGAATGTAGGCTTAGGAATATTGTATCAGAGATGAACTGAAGGACTTCTCTTGAACACATCAGTGGCACTGAATGGAATTGGTAGGATTGACCCAAAACAAAAAATGCAAGCTTTGAAACAATGTGATGAACCCAAAGAAAATAATATTTCCCTACCCAAAAACCATGGATATGAAATGGAAGAGTGTTATGATGAAGAGAGACATGCTGCCATTAATAAGTGGAGTATCCCATTTTCCAATTTTCCCCAACCATTGCAAGTCAACACCCCTTTATTTTTTAACAAGCTTGAGGAGGATACCATATGCTTGATCTTTAAGTTCATCCTTCGGATGAATCCTTTTGAGTATCTTTAACAAACCCTGAGAAGGAGTCATTTTTTCATGTCATGCTCGACAATTCCATCATTTTTTAATGTTTTTACAAGTCTATTTAGGGTCTAACTTGACTACTTTTCATGTTCAGATAGTCTGAAAAGGAGTCAAAAAAGAAAACTCCAAAGGTTGGTTTTCCTAAATAATCTCTTGTATCCACTTTTCATCTCATTCATCCACATATGCAACAGGTATTAGATTTTCTCCAATGGTTCTTTGACAAACCCAAGGAGCTCCCACCCTCTAGGGGTGAACATGATCATAGAATTCCCTTGGTCCTAGGTGATCAGGCGGCAAATACCCACTCATACCGATATTCTTTTGCAAAAAATTATGAAATTGAAAAGATAATCAAGCAGCTCTACAAAGCCGGTGTTATTTTTCCTAGCACCAACCCCTACTCATCTCCCATATTCATGGTTCTAGAGAAATCCGATAAATGTTGCATGTGTCCTAGCTTTAGGGCCCTTAACAAGCTCACTCTCAACGATAAATTTCCTATTGAAGTAGTTGATTATTTTCTTGATGAACTACATGGTGCTAAATTTTTCATCAAGCTCAACCTCTGCTCAAGCTATCACCAAATACGCATGAAGGAAGATGACGTACCCAAAACAACATTTTGAACTCATGAAAGCCATTATGAATTCTTGGTCATGTCATTTTTTCATTGTAATGCTCCCTCCACTTTTTAGAGCCTCATGAACCACCTTATGGAACCTTGTCTAAGAAAATATTTCCTAGTCTTTTATAATGACATTCTCATTTACAACATTGCATGGGAAAAACACCTCCAACATGTTGGCCAGATATTAGATTTTCTCCAAGATCACAAATTTTTTGTCAAATTATCTAAATGATCCTTTGGAATGGAAGAATTAGAGTATTTGGGACATATTGTTGGACCTGAAGGAGTAAGGGATGATCCAAAGAAGATTCAGGAAATGCAAGATTGGCCCCAACCAAAAATATTAAAGAGTTTGCCGGGATTCTTAAGTCTCACAAGCTACTATCACGAATCTTTGAGCAATTATGGATGGATTTCCCAACCACTCGCTAATTTTCTCAAGAAAAATTCATTCATCATGATTGAAGAAACTCAGTAGGCCTTCTTTGCTCTCAAACAGGCCATGTGCTCCACTCCAGTATTGACCTTACTCGACTTCACCAAACCTTTTGTGATTGAATGTGATGCCTCAGTTATGTGCATTGGTACAGTATTAAATTAAGAAGGTAGACCATTGGCTTTCACCAGTCAACAACTCAATGGCAAGCATCTAGGTCAATCGACATATGAGAAAGAAATTATGACCATATTAAATGAAGTATACACTTGGTGACCATACTTATTGGGGAGACATTTCCGAATTCGCACTAACCATAATAGTCTAAAATATTTTCTAGAGCAACGTCTATCATCGCCACAAGAAAATAAATAGCTTTCAAAAATGTTGGGATATGATTATGAGATAATTTACAGAAATGGGCATTAAAATGTAGTGATTGATGTCCTGTCACGCAAATTTGAGGATAAGGGAACCCTTTTATCACTCTCTCTACCCCGACCATATTGGATTGAATAAGCCCTCCATGGATGGTTATCCCACCCCTCCTTGTCCCAATTAATTAATAACTTAAGATAGGATCTTAATTCCTCAACATACTACTCTTCAAATGATGAGGTTCTTCGTTACAATGATTAGATAGTGCTCTCCCCAAACTCAGCTCTCGAAACCTGCATCTTGGACAAGTTGTGCTCCTCTCTGACTGCCATACATTTTGGCTTTCATAATACTTATGCACGTGCACACCAATATTTCTTCTAGATTATCATGAAGATTTCCATTCCTACTTTTGTTACTAAATGTGATGTATGTCAGTGCAACAAAGGAGAAACGATCAAGCCACCGAGAACCTTACAACCTTTACCACCCTCGGCTTCTGTCTGGACAGATGTATCCATGGATTTCATTACACGTCTCCCAAAGTCTAGAAACAAATCAATTACTATGGAGGTTATTGATAGGGTTTCAAAATATGCACATTTTTGCGCTCTTCCACACCCATTTACCCCAAAATGGTGGCGCAAGTTTTCATGGACCAAATCTTCAAACTACATGGCATGTCGACTTCTATTATGTCTGATCACGACAACACTTTCACTAGAAAATTTTGGCTGGAAATTTTGAGCTCTAGGGAAAACAACTCCAACTGATTACAACTTAGCATCCTCAACCCAATGGTCAAAATCCTCAACCCAATGGTCAAACAAAAGCAGTAAGAAAATGCTTGAAGACGTATCTGCGGTGCTTCACTTCAGACAAGCAACATAAATGGTTACAACATTTGCCTCTAGCCGAAGGGTGGTATAAGACTAACTATCATGAAGCCACTAAGTCGATGCCATATGAGGTAGTGTATGTAAAACTCCCAACATCACCAACTTCTTACATCGACGGATGTTCCATCTGTAGGAAGTTTATCAACTCCAACAGAACTCTGCAACCATGATTACTTATCTCAAATATAATCTACATCAAGCTCATAATAGAATGAAGCAGTAGGCCTATGAACATTGTTTTGAGTGGTCATTTCAAGTAGGTTACTAGGTTTTCCTTCGACTCCAACCATATTAATAGACCTCTCTCAAAGAAAATGGTTGTTAGAAACTAGCACCAAAACTCTATGGGCCTTATTAGGTACTTCAACATATAGGAGTCGCCTAATACAAACTAGCCTTTACCGACTACAAGAATTCACTTGGTCTTTCATGTCTCATTCCTCAAGAAAGTTGTGGGGAACAATTGCATGGGTTAAACAAGTCTTCCAGAATTTGATGAGGAAGGCTCTCTTCAGATCCAATCTAGAGTTCCTTCACCACATCTCCATTATGAATCAATTCATAATTCTACTCCTCCACCTTGGAGCTTCCTAAAACTCCTTTAATGGCTACCACAATTATAGGGTTTGATACTTTCCCCCTTTTTAATGATTTTATGATGGATTCATGAGTCAAGAACCCTTTGTGCCCCACTGATGTTTTCAACAAATCCATGTGGTGAATTATCTAAGAAAAATAAAATGCTTAACCCTCTCCAAGGGGCAAAGTCAATCTTCCTTGTAATAGTAACTACAATCTCAAAGCAATGTTCTCGACTTATAGTGGTTCGATCAACTTATCTCTAATACCACTTATCTAGACCTTGGGGCTATGATCTAGGAACCAATAATGCTCAGAGAAAGTAGGGGTGAGATAATAAAATATGCCCTAAAATTATATTTTGAAAAACCTTGAATAAAAAATACACATAATGAATACGTAACAATATATGAAAATCATATAATGCTTATTAAATGGAGAAATAATATACCCTAACTTGTGGAGGACCCCCCATGTGTCCTTTTACAAGGCGAGGCTTGTTATTTATAGTATTCTCAGTGTGTTCTTGAGCTACAATAGCATGGGTAAATATCATTGGAGGATGACACTTTCCATTAAAATCATAGGTATAGGAAGACCAAATGTAGATTTATTGTTTTTCAAAGTCACTAACTGAGGCCTAATTATAGTTGAATTGGAAATATCCGATGAGATTCACACCTATAAAAATAGAAGAGGGGGCCTTCATCGCGTAGCCTCTAGGAGAAATCTATTTATGCTAAAGGTATAAAAACCCTTGATAGCATAATTTTTGCCCATGGATTGATTTGGTCTCTAAATATTACAAAAATTGGGTATGGTCATTAAGCTTGAAATGCCCAAAGATTTTCCCAAACTCAGCTAGCAATGCATCTATGACATCCTTTTCACCATTGGGTTTTGGGACAAATGGAAAAATTGGATAATCATCAACACTCACTCCACCTTGTGGAATGAAACAAGGGAACCCATTATCCTGCTTCCTCCTTTTAATGGAAGGAGGATTGAGTTGAGCTATTAAGGCCATGGTACCCTTAAAAAAAATAGGGGTATGAAACTTCATGGGGATGATCAAATTGCATCTAATAAACAATTTGTAGATGGAAATATTCTTTTATTTGTATCAGTAATAGTTTCTCTCCATGTATTTGAATAGGTACTAGGATACTTTATGGTAGCCTTGGGCACAAGTATAAATCATACTAAGTTGCAAATCTTCCTCTTGAATGCTCTTATTTTTATTCAATTACATATTTCAAAAATTATTGGATATCAATGGAGTTCCCTTCGATCTAAATACATGGGTGCTCTACGTGTTAAGAATTCCCTTTTTTATGCCTTGTGGGAGTATATACAACTCTACATCCCTACACTACTACACTAAAGGCATTTTAAGACATTTATTTAAGACAAAATAAATCTTTTGTCTTAAAAAGGCACTTTTTATTTTAATGATTTTACATTAAAATTTAATATCAATTGAATTGTCTTAAATATAAAATTTAAGACAAAAATAATGTGAGACAAAAATAGTTTGAGACAAAACTTGATATTTAAGACAAAAACAATTTAAGACAAAACTTTATATTTAAGACAAAAGCAGTTTGAGACAAAAATATTTTAAGACAAAAGTAGTTTGAGACAAAAATATTTTAAGACAAAACTTTATATTTAAGACAAAAGCATTTGAGACAAAAATATTTTAATATAAAACTTTATATATAAGACAATGGCAACCTAAGACAATGACAATTAAGAAAAAACTCATTTAAGACAATTAGCAATTAAGAAAAAACCATTAGCAATACTTCATAACAAGGTGATTGTCAAATGACTTACATTCCATGAACTAAAATTTCTTTTTTTTTTAATAAATGAAAAATTTTAAATTACTTCATCTAACCTTTGATATAAATTTACAAGAAATTAAATACAATATAACAATAATTTTTTTTTCTCAATTGTTATATATATATATATAAACTATACATAAAGAAATAAAATAAAAAATACAAATTCATCCATATATGGATTTTAAAATTTCATTATTTTCACTCAAATTCCATGAATGGATAGTGGATAATTATATTTTTAATTTCTGAAAACAGATATTCAAACCACATGATATTTGTTCATGTCAATTTTATTTCTTTTATATTTTATTTTTCCTTTTTCATTAAACCGCATTAAAAAAAAAAAAAAATTATTTTTTGGTTGCCACTTAAGGAGATTTAACTTTGAATCTCATGTTTTAACATAATACTTCATAATAACAAGATGATTGTCAAATGAGTTACATTCCATGAACTAAAATTGTTTATTTTTTTAAATATGTGAACAATTTTAAATTACTTCAACTAAACTTTGATATAAATTTGCAAGAAATTAAATACAATATATATATATATATATATTAAAATTAATGAAAGTTACAAGTTTTCACATGCATTTAATCATTTCTAGACGCCCTATGGGCCCATGTGCATATGCACACTAGTCACTGTAGCGAGGCTACCAAAAATAAACTTACGACAAGCCTGTAGGGCTGGGTTTGTCACGCTTGCCCTTTATCATGAGTGGCAAGAAAAATAAAATACATGGGGAGAAAATTAAGTTTTTCTCCCCTTCTTCTTTTTGACCTTCCTCTAAGCACCTTGTGATGGTGTGGCAGTGATAAGGGCTAACTGGTTTTCTTCAGTGTTTGTATCATTGTCCTTATATGAATCTGAATTGTCTAAAATGTGTTGTCTTTTGTTACCCTTGGGGTTTGTTGCCACTTGTTCTTTTGCCAACTAGGCCAAGGGGGTGATGTCGAAGGGGTCTTACATCTCCTATTTTTTTGAATCTATATATGTGGTTGATGCTATTTTGGTTTGAGAACATCTTCTTCTTCTTCTTTTTCCTCCTCCTCTTCTGGCTTGCTTGTGGGAAATTGCCATCCTTTCGAAATTTTCACTGTCTTCTTTTTTTTCATGTTGTCTCTTTTTTCTTCCGGACATGTATTTTGCAAATGGCTGGTGTTTCTACAGATTCTGCACCTGAATGCAGTATTTTCGAAGTCAAGATGCTGTATCCATTTATATTTTTTGTGTTTCAAATGTATGCATTCTGGCAACCCTTTACTGAGGTCCACTTCCACGCAAATACGAGCAAAAGTGTAGATACGCTCCTCTAAGCATTTTGTATCTATTTTGATGTATCGCCCCAGAATGTTCCCTATGCAAGTAAGAAGACTTTATTTCCAGAAATGCAAGGGCAGATTGTAAAGTCGGACCCAAACTAGAATTCTGGACACTTCCATGGTGTTTGCGTTGAAATCCGGGAACCAAGGTGTGATGAAAATCCTAGTGGAGCCCTAGAACCATGGTCCCACCCTCAAAATGTTATCTCTGGCTTCCGAGGATGCAAACTTGACATTGAAAAACCCCTTTGAACAAAGGTGGATTTCACAGTCCATAGTCCAGTTTGTGAAAATCCAATGGAACAACTCCACTGGTTTTGGCAAGAAACTGTTGAATCTGCAGATAATCTCTTGTGCTTCATAAACAATTCGGTTTTCATCTACTTCTGTAAGCTCTATGTTCACTTTTGATATGTTATTCATTTTCTCAACAATGTAAGGTTTGGGAGCATTGTCTGTTGTTTCCGCTGGAGTAGCGATTTTGAGTTTTCCCTTTAGAATATTCCTGTAGGAGGGCCTTTCAAATTTTCATGTCTTGAGGTGTTGGTTCCTTTATCATTTCCTTAAGTTTTTTTTTGTTTATTGGCCTGTCCTCTCAGTCTCATATTGAGAATGATAGTGGAACCGGAGCATATTGAGTACTCATGTAAAGTGCAAAGTTCTTGTAGTGATCGTCCCCTGTAGATCAAAGATTGTAGTTGACTAGAATACCCGGTAATTTGACCAATTTTGAGTTTCAGATCTGTGATCTCTTCATGGTGTTGTTCCCAAATCAAAATATTGTTTCCCTTGGGGGGTTTGATGAAAATATGAAAACGGTCATCACTTACCTCGTTGTCATTGATGGCTACAATATTGTCCCTGGGCTTCAGAATTGGTTGCAGGGTTGGCCAGTGGACAGGCATCCAAACGCTGGAGATGAACAATGCGGGAGGAAAAGAATCATCGCCCCGTGTGAGAGACAGGGTAACCCCTGCAGGAAAATGAAGCGGTAAGTGCAGAGTCCCTTGGAAGAAAAACAGAGTCCGACATGCCTCATCCACAGTTGAACCCAATGATTCATAAAGAGCTGGACTGTGGTGCCGGTTATGTGGATATTCACCCCCAATTCCAACAAAATTCGTGCTCCAGCATTCGCTGATCCATTGTTGGTGCCAAGGAGTGGCAATGCCAAACCTGAGCCATCGAATGATAGAAAGGAAGCAGCCCGAGACACCATTTGGTCCTATCGTAGGTAAGGGAGGTCGTTGCCTTGTCTCCCTGATGTTCAAACCCATAAACCCTAGCCGCCATTGTTGTTCGCCCTCCTCTAAAAAATCCTTCAGGGTGAATTGTTATATATATATATATATATATATATCAAAACTATACATAAAAAAATACAAATTCATCCATATATGCATTTTAAACCTTCATTCTTTTCTTTCTAAATAAAAAATCAAAATTTTGATTCTTGTATATGTCTTATAGTCACATCTCAATTTTCTTTTCACCGTTGAACAAATATATCAAAGAGATAAGTAACAATAATTTAATTATTTCTTATATAAAATTTTAGTATTTATTTATATATATGAATGCATTATTAAGAAACCAAGTAATATTAGTAATTGATATCATTTCAAACTAGGGAATAACGATTATATGGTTTATCTTCCTCACTTAATAGAGATATATGTAAATAAATTGTGAAGGAGGTTGAAAGAGTACTCTAGCATAAACTTTAATTTAACCTAAAGAGCCATTGTCAAGCCCCTATAGTCACCCATATCGGAGACTGACTTAGCGCACCCCAATGGCCCATCACTATAGGTTTGTGGTGCATCTAATTCATTTCATCTCATCAATTTTCTTAATCTGAAACTATGTGATTATATACTACACCTTACTTTTTATAATTCACGATCATTAAAATTCATAAGTTTAACACTTATTGAAGTATGTAGATAATAATTCCATACAATTATGCCTTAACATAACCAATATGCAAATGATATGAATGAAAGTAATCTTATAGAATCAACAACCTAAGTAGCCTAACAGTGATCAAATATTCAAATGTGTTGTACAATCAAGTGAACTCTAGTCTCGTATAAAAATTTAAATTATAAGAGTACACAATTCATACAAACCTACCACCAAATTTCCTATTTCATTTACAATCATCGATCGCAACTTTGTCATAGATCAAAATTGTTTCACTTAATAGAAATAGTAAGTACTCTCGTATGCATGGAATGTATGAAGAGTTAAACTAAGTGAAGGAAATCAAGTTAAATCTTTAATTAAGTATAATATTAGAAGTCAAGTGAGTCAAATTTAAAAAGGTAAAGCGTTGTCAAGAAAAGCTAAGTGAAGGAAAAAAAAATGTCAATTTATGTTAAAGTGAAGTTTGAAAAGTTTAGTTAAAACGTCGAGTCATAGTTTGCATGAAGAAAATAAAGTTAGAGTTTGCATGATTCCATATTTAGCAAGGTTTCAAAGCACCAAACAAGTTAAGAAGGTCATGAGCTACTTCCACTAAGATCCTTGGTTATTATGAGTAGTCTGCAAGTCTAAGTTTGCATCCATTGGTCCATAAGTAGAAACTAGAGGTCATTGAGAGTTTGTTTAAACCGAACTAGTAAATTATTAGGGTGAGTAGCCTATAAAGCCATCACCTCAGACCAAAGAAAGAGTCTCCACCGTAAGTTGTAGCCATGAGCCTCCATAAGAATATGCATAGAAGAGCTTAGCAAACTTGCTAGTAGTTGTTGGGAGCCACCGTTAAAGTGAAGGTTAAAATGTTTATTTTTAAAATAATCAAGTGTATGTGATGTTAATTTATCGAAGGCTAACACAATAAGGAAAGAAGGTAGAAGAAAAAAGAAAGACTACAACAATGGGTGACAAAGTAAGCATGAAGCAAACCGAGAAAAGAAATCGAGAGGAAGAGCCAAAGTATCTTGAAGATATGATAGAGGTTCTCTCCACAGTCGAGGCATCTAAAAGACAAGTAGACAAAAATTTAGGATGAATGGATCAGGATAAATCCGGTAACACTTCCTAAATTTACTAGTAAAAATTGTATTTTCTAGGAACTATCAAAATGAAAAATTTTCTTCGATGGAAAGAATTGATTGAGTGTCGGTCTAATAAACCATGTGATGAAGTATGTGATATATTAGTATTGGATCTTATAAAACATGCATTGGATGAGAAGTCCTTGTGTAAGGTAGAAAGAGATACATCTTCCTGGAAAGAATGGAAGACCCTGGAAGTAGAATTTGGTGTAAAAGAAGTGACATAAAGCAAAAAATTATGTTATAGTCCGTTGAAGAATCAATAGAAAGTTAACTACAGTTCTGAGATTAAATGAGCAAGACTCTAGGAGGAAAACAGAGTTGGAGAATCCCACTCAAATGTGGATGATGATCATAAAGACTATAAAAGTGAAACCCATCATTAAGACATGCATATGGATCAAGAAGACACACAAAAGATTGCAGAGTAAGAAGTTGAAGCCCCTATGTGTGAGGTAGAGTAAGAACATATAAATTTTCGAGAACCCCAATGTAACATGGATGCTGAAGATGATGATGAATCCCATTCTGATGAGACACATGTGGGCGGTGACTAAAAAGTGAGTAGTGAATTGGTGAATCCAACAATAGTCCTTGTTGATGATGGTGAAGCTTCCAATAAAGAAGTGAATGACATGTGTGATCTAGTTGGTATGATTGTAGTTTATGATGGTCTCTTTGCATCACAGTTTGAAGCATTTAAGTTTGAAAATAACAAAGACAATTTTTCATATCAAGTAATGGTTTGTAGAGTTGAATGTGTATCTCTCATGAATCCAGCAACAAATGATGAACTTGGTGAAGTTGAAATTATTAATGAGCACATGCATGCTCAAATATATGACCACAGAGTGGATGAAAACTATTTTGATGAAATTTGTGGCCTCTTTTTCGAAACAAGGATTGATTGTGGATATATGGAAAGTGCCATGTTTGATGAAGAATTGAAAGTTGAAAATACCATTGTAGCAGCAAGTTGTAACAACCCTAGTCAAAAATCCATGTAAAAGTTAATAAAGGTAAAATAAGACCTTGGTCGTGGGACACGTATTCCAAGTTGAATGTTGCGCAAAGACATCCTAGTGGGTGTTCATTTCAGTTTATTAATGGTTATGGAAATTGACAAAGGAAACGGCAAAGGCTTTGGAAAGGCATGAGGCATTTATTAGCATTGTATTTATGAAAATAATGGAAAACAGGAGAAAAGGGAGGTGAAAGGTCACAGGTTGCATGTGAGGAGGAAAATAAAGGAAAATAATGGGAAAATGAAGAAATTATAGGCCTCATTGATAAAAATTCTTATGAGGATCAGTTGATAGCTTTTGCACAAACTTTTTCAGTTCAATTTTTGGAGCCCTCATTCTATTCTCTCTCTCATACTCTTGGACCTTTGATTTTTCTTAGAACACTCTTGGAGGATTGTGGCATACTTTGGATTTGGAGCAAGAAGGCAAAGGAAAAGTAAGAAAGCGCAAGAGGAAAATGAGATCTATAGCTATAGTGGGTTTTTCTTGCAGGTAATGAGTTTCATGTATGGTTCTCTTACTAGTTTTGGCATGCATGGCATATGCATGTGGTTATTTGGTTATGATTTGTCAATGGCATGGGGGATTGCATGGATTGACAATGGTTTTGCATAGCCTTGCTATTTCCTGGATAGCCATGTTGTTGTGGGTTTTACTTTTTTTTTCTGGTTGGTTTTCTTGTACCTTTGGTTGTGGGTTGAGTTATTATTTCCTAGAAGCCTTGGTTGGAAAAATGCTCAGGAAGCCCTTGGTGGGTTGAGTTACTAGTCGTAGAAGCCCTAGTTAGAAAAATGCTCTGGAAGTCCGACAACAACTGTGTGTTGAGTACTAGTCCTAGAAACCCTGGTTGGAAAAAAGGCGTTGGAGCCCTGGACAACTTGGTTAGAGACAAATATGGTGATGGTTAGTGATGTTCGACCACGAAGTGGAATCACTGATTGAGGGTCGAGGTGGTTTGGCCTCTGGAATCCCTGGTTTAGTTTTTATTGATTTTTTCTATGAGATCAAACATTCATGCTTGGAATATTGCATGAGGGTGATTGGACGAAAGAAAGATTTGGTTCATCCTAGCTTATGGTCAGGTGGTTCATGGAAGTTCCATACCTATGCAGCCTATACAATCATCAATGGGAGCTCTTTATCCTTGGTATTTTGTGGGTAAATATACTTGTTTATATGTGGCTTATATCATTGTTGTATCCTTGATATTTCTGTTGGTTATATGTTGGTTATGATTGAGTTTTATGAAAATTATAATGTATGCCTCTCATCATGTTTTGGTTAATCACTGAATTTAAAATGACTATATGGCTTAATAGATGGTAATGCATTTATTATGATGAGGCATCAATGCTTCTTAATGATTCTCAGATAATTGTGAGACCCTTGTGCTCATGTCTATTATTTTGACCTTTAGAATGCATATTTGTGACATGTTTGACGAAATGGTTATCATGGCTAGCAGGGGTCCGCTCAAGTCCTTTTTCAAGTATTTAGATTTTTATCATTATTTTGATGTTACTTTTAATTTATGGAAGTTTCATGGAGTTTTGGGTAGTGGCATGAGTCCTGGATCTGAAAAAGTGGCTCAGAATCCAGAGTCATTGGCACATAACTACCTAGAAAAATCCCTAGGCACAGGCATGCCTTGTTGTGGGAGTGACTAGATGTTCTAAGTTGCAAGCATGCCCATGTCAAGGGAGTGAATAAGGCTTTGATGAAGAAAAATTTCAGTTTGTCTCAAGGGTTGGTCACCTGGATGGGTTGGATGGCTCCTAGGGGTTCTGTTGCAAGTGGAGAAGGTCAGGTTGGTTGTGTTCCATCGGTTCCACTTCCTTAATTGATATATAGGGAGTTGAATAATATCATAGTAACTCTTCGTCACATGTTTTCCCTGGTTGGACAGTTACTTAGGTAGATGTGGGAGGAGGGTGTTATAGAGTGGTATCATAGCATGGTTCCGTTCTCCTTATGTGATATCTGGTTTATGTTCCCCTTGGATGGATGTGTTGTCATATGTACATGTTGGTTGCATATAGGTCATTGTGCTTGTGATCTATGTGCTTGCTGTGTATGCATAGCATTGGTCATGATTGTAGTGGTGTCTGCATGTGAAATTTGATGGTGTCATTGTTGAATGTATTTGTTGTGACTTTATGCCAGTTGTGCATCGAATATGTGTATTAGTTGATAGCACATATGTCAGTCGTGCATCGATTATTTCACATTAGTTGAAGAAAATATTGGACAATGAATACATTAGGGCAAGTGTATCACCATGGGGCACACAAGTATTATTTGTGAAGAAGAAGGATGGTACTCTTGGATTGTGCATTCATTACATGCAATTGAACAAGGTGACCATTAAGAATAAGTATCCATTGTCAAGGATTGATGATTTGTTCAATCAATTGAAGGGAACAACAATGTTATCGAAGATTGATCTGAGATTAGGATGTCATCTGAGATTAGACTATTGACTATTAACATTTATCCTAAGGGTTGCAGAACTAGGGTTCATAGATAAACTTGTATTCTATGGTTTCAAACCCTTATTGTCTCCTTCAAGGGGGTTTCTTAAGCCCTTCACAAAGACTTCCTTTTGCTAACCAAATGGATTGTTTCTTTCACACATGTATGGAAACATACTTTGCAAATCATATTGTAATATATTCATAAGATGATATTATTGGTATTGAATACACCTTATTTGGAGACACAAGTTATATTGTAGGGGTTGGTACCTTTCTATTGGATGTGGTTGGTGATGTGAAGACTACTCACCTTCTAGTAAAGATTCATACTAACTCTAACAAGCCTATGGATTCTTGTTTATAAATGGATACCCCTCTCAGCTCAACTCATTGGATTCTTTGTTTGTTCATGCTAATTGTTTTTTATCAAATTTCCTTCTCCAAGGGGTTGAGACTATTTACTTAATTTATTGAGACTAAGAAAAGGCGCTTTCAAGTCAAAAGTATAATAAAAATTTGGGACTACCTCTAGCATTTTAAAATTCATAGGGTGGTTGGTTTGGATTAGATCCACTTTTCTTAGGCTATATCATGTCTACTACTTTACCTTCCTCTAGCTCAAACAATTAGAACACATTAGTAAGTGTTTCTTCCTCTTCTTTCTTTGTGATGATATCTCTGTCCATATGTGAATAAATGCCTTGCAAACCAAGGCTTCTTAGTGATGGAATGATGCAGTTTGATCTCACCATTTCTTCTTATTGCAGTTTGCAAGAGGTTCTTGATCCCACCATTTATTCCTATTTAAGTCTTTTGATCCAGGTTGAAGGAGTAAGGGGGTTGAGTTGTAGACGAAGCCAAGAAGGATGCATGGACTACAACTTGCTCGAGGTTCCTGATACTTCCTGTTCTTCCTATTGAAATTGAAGCATTTTTATCCTAGTTGAAGGAAATGAGGGGGAGCTGAGCAGGTTGAGTCACAGGAATAGTCAAGGAGGATGTAGGGACTGCAACTTACTCGAGTTTCTTCATCCCATCGATTATTCCTATTGAAATTGAATCTTTTTCATCCCGGTTAAAGGAGTGGAGAGGGGTTGAATTATATGTGAAGTCAAGGAGGATGCAGTGAATTAGGTTAAGGGGACATGATAATGACTGGGTTAACTGGTTTTTCCTTTTATTTTAGTTCATAAGAGGTTTAGGGCTATAATACTTTGATCTATGACATATTTGCATGCCATTAATGGGTGTGCGGTTGGGGAATTTCCCATTCCAAAGTTTCCTCGAGTGCCATCATGCCACTATACGAACATGGCATATGGGATGAATATTGAGCCCCAATTGAGGAGTGTTGAGCTCATCAGTCATATAAAAAACCCTCATTTTAAAAATTCCTCATTTGTGAATTAAATCACTTGCTAGGAAACATAATAAGAGGTGTTGGATTATAAATTCCCCTTTCGAAGGCCTTTGCAATATTCTATTTTTCAGGTGCACTCATGTGGTATTATTGGCAAGAGAATTGAATAGAGCTTTCACTCAAATAGTTTGACACGAGACAACTCTCCTATCTGCCCTTATTATTTGAGCCAGTAAGAGTTGATAGTAAACATATATTACTCAATCTCGAATTGTAGGACCTTGTTCAAAGTAAAGATAATAAAAACCTATGGGATTTGGATGATATCATTACTCATTTATAGTTCTCCTGAATATGAATGGGGATGTCATCTAGAAAGACCAAAACCTACCATGAGTAGCATTAGGGTGCACCCTTTAGAAAGTGAGAGGTTTGGTCATTTAGAGGTTTTTTGAGAAAAATATTGATGGGTCCTTGTAATGCTCAAGACAGATATTTTTGTGAAGACCAAGCTTTATAAAAAATTATAACATGGCTCGTATTAGAGGAGAATGGACATTTTGGCTCACACCTCCATAATATATTTGGCAGATAACTTGCTTGCCCCAATACCAATGGCACAAGTCTCATTCATTAGTTGGGAACTTTCCTTACAAATAGATAAGGAAACAACTACTTATATCACAGTCATTTGCCATCATTTACCATCACCCATGGGGCAGCAAGACTAGGAGGTACGGTGGGAAGTGATTTTTGGGCTTACATATTGCAATTAATTGGATGTCGACCTTTGTTCTTACATTGATTTCTCATTTCCATATTTGTTTTTGGTTTCCTCTTGCTACAGAGTGCAGGGCTGGGTGTACATAGGATAAAATATTGCGCCTTCCCCTTTGGTTCAGATTTCAAGGGCCCGATTTTTATCGATGAGTAAATTTCCCGCCTTTACAATTGATTGAAGTAATAAATACAAGCCAATGTAAAAATTTTATATGCACCGAGAGATTTCTAGGGTTGAGCAGTTTAGGGATAAAATGATATTGTGTTGGTGTATATTATTTAGATTTCATTTTTTCCCTCATCCTTTCTCCTCTATCTTTTCAACCAATTTTATATGACTGGATCTCTCATGAAAACCTTTTTTTCTAGAACTTCTACTAGTTTTGGAACAAAGTATTTCCTTCGGTGTGTGCCATTAACATTTTGGGTATAATTTAGTGCATCCAGGTGATGTTGTACATATCCAAGGTTTTTAGATGTGTCTTTATGAATATTTTATTCAATTTGACAAGTATCATAAAAGCTTTCATCTATCCAGATTTAATGAACATGGTGCATAAGCCTTAAATCTAGTCCCAAAATTTTAGGCCCTTATTTTATTAGCTTAGCTAGGTTTGGATTGGTTTTCCTTTAAAATTTATTTCCTATTAGGTTATGATCAAAGCGAAATTAGTAGTAGTTTCCTCTTATTTGAATAGAAGAATTACCATCCAATATGTAGGTGGTTTTGTGTTGTAGATGTACCATCCAATATGTAGGTGGTTTTGTGTTGTAGATGTCATTTTCTCCTCCAATATATTTAAGTTCAAGCGTCATATTTGCAATGTTCATTACAAACCTCTAATTTATTACAAAGCACATTTAACTTGTCTATATATCAATGAGCTTCTCGTCTATTAAAATTTCAAATATGGAACAAATGCTTAAACAAATTTGTTTTTATACTCCATGGGAGAAAATCTTGTTATATTGTTGTTTTGAATGGCGCTGTTTGATCCGTCCATTTCTTCCTATTGCAGTTTGCAGGAGGTTCTTGATCCCACCATTTCTTCCTATTTAAGTCTTTTAATCCAGGTTGAAGGATCTAAGGGGGTTGAGTTACAAACGAAGCCAAGGAGGATGCATGGACTACAACTTGCTCGAGGTTCCCAATCCCGCTTGTTCTTCCTATTGAAATTGAAGCACTTTTATCCCAGTTGAAGGAGATGAGGGGGAGCTGAGTGGGTTGAGTCACAAGAATAGTCAAGGAGGATGCAGGGATTGCAACTTACTCGAGTTTCTTCATCCTATCGATTCTTCCTATTGAAATTGAATCCTTTTAATCCTGGTTGAAGGAGTGGAGACGGGTTGAGTTGTATGTGCAATCAAGGAGGATGCAGGGACTGAGGTTAAGGATAATGATAATGACTGGGTTAATTTGGTAATGATGCAATTCAACCTAGTCATATAAGCAAGGTTTCTTTTCTTCATGAAGTCGAATTAGATCTACTTTCATACACACATGTTAATTATTACAATGAGAAAGGAAAATAATGAGAGGTGATGTAGTCAAAAGGGATTATTATTGGCAGATTTCGTGTTTCAACCTTTCAAACAGCGAACAGTCTTGGAGAGGGTGTGCTCAAGGAGGATAATTCTGGGAAATGTTTGTATTTCATCCATACAAATGACAATCAATAGATATATATGGTTACTAAAGGAAAACAACAAGTTACTACAAAGGGGGCACCATATTGAACTATTTCTAGTAGGTTGGAACTTCATAATAATAATAAAAATATATTTGGTGGACTTGATTGTGCCACGGTGTTGTGTTGACTTGTTACTCATACATTTAATGCATTATCATGAGTATTACGTGCTAAAACAACACATATTTTAGAAGACATGCACCTCACTAAAGATACTTTCAAAATATTTGTCAATTAAAGGAAAAACATTAGCTACGAAGTGTTTTGGGCAGGTGTGTACTTTCAACAAACCTGGTTTTGAAAGAGAGAAAATTCACTAGAGAGGAATTGTGACATCCAAAATGATCTAGCACACAAGCCTTTAACCCACAATTTGATCCTCTTCTCTTTCCTCGACTACACTATCTCTCCTCTCATCCTGTTCTATAAAGGAGAGGTGCAAGTCCTCATTCTAGAGGGTGGATTTACTTACAAAGGTGTCAAGAGCTTCTCATCACCTACCCTCATCCATTTTAGACTTGAGAGAACTTCATGTAAGAGCTTGATAGAGTAGCCCATGGTACAATGTCTTTATGATTTACTTTCTAACACTTCATTCACATATCAAATGGTTTCTAATATGCTTATTTTATAGCTCTTTGAGTTCATGTGATTGTTTTGTATATGTTATCATGCTACAAGGATTGTGTTGTCATTAAAGTGCACTTATTTAAATTTTACTTTCATATAAGATGCATATTCTTTGCTTCTTTTCCATCTAATCACTACACGTATTTTAATTAAGAAACTCATCATATCCTTTTATAATCTAATTTGTACTTTAATCTCTATCCTTTTTAAAACACTCAAAAACAACATTTTATGTTGGATTATTTTAAACTTACACCAAAATTATGCACACAAATCTTAAAATAATCTTCATGAATAAAATAAAATAGTAATGTTTTATTTATAAACCCAATAAATAATTAAACAACCATAACTATTATATCACTACTCCACATAACAATTATATCACTTTAAAACAATTTTTTTTAAGAACGAGTAATATTTTGTTTTAAAATTCTAAATTATAATTTTAATTTATTTTTATATCACTCTAAAACATTTTTTTCAAGGTCGATTAATATTTTATTTTAAAATCCTAAATTATTAGTTTAAAAATTAAAACTATTTTAATTATTGTAAGTTAGAAATTAACACTGTCCACTAATATTTTGTTTTTTAAAAATTAAAACTATTTTTAGGCTGGAGGCGTTCTCCTGGATTGCCCTCCGTTCCAACCCTTCCTGTGTTCAAGTAAAATGTCCACAGGCGCGCCTGGCTTATAGCATCTCGACATTCGCGGATCGAATCTCACAAACTCCAGGCGGCCTCCGCATTGTGAGATCGGCGCAGCTTCTATATAGGCGAGGCTGCCGATGGGTTCGTTTTCTATCAGTTAGAAGACGAAGGAATCGGAGGAGGAGAACGCACTTACTATTGTTGTCAAAAGTCTTTCCAACTTATGACCAAGATCCTGACTTTGCATTCTCTGACCTAAAGATCCAGGTTTGGGCACAGTGCTTTTTCCTTCTTTTTTTTGTTCATGTGACTCCCCGGGGGGTGGGGTGTCGTTTGGTTCTTATGTATGGCTCCCAATTTTGAGCTTCAAGAATGGTGGAACAAGGAGAAGGAGATCCACAGGAGAACTTCCGTGGTAGTAAAAATGGAGAATCCAAATTGGTCCATGGTGGGATTGCAAAGCCCTGAAGACGATTTCCACCAGTCAGATAAGCAGGGTCGGGGCAAAAATGCCAGGCAGCTTACGTGGGTATGGCTACTGAAAGCCCATCGCGCCGCGGGCTATGTCGCCTGGCTTGCGCAGGGGCTATGGAGCCTTCTCTCTACCATAAATAGAAGAGTTACTTTGAGCAAGAATCAAAATCGTGTGACAGAGGAGGACAAACCAAGGTAAAGTAAACTATACAGAGTCATTAGAGGGTTTCTCTTATTTTCCATCTTGATGCTAGGGTTTGAGATTGCGGCTTTTATGAAAGGTTGGCACTTTAGCCGCCCTCATTTCGACTTTTCTCCGGCGTTGGACTTCCAGGGCGTTTTGCTTTCCATTTATTCGGAATGGGTATTTGTCAGGGCCACTTATCTCGCCCCTCCTCTTCAGGCATTGGCAAACATCTGCATTGTGTTGTTTCTTATCCAGTCGGCAGATAGACTGGTGTTGGCGATGGGATGCCTGTGGATCCACATCAAGAAGATTAAGTCGGTGCCCCAATTCGAATTCCCAAGTTCAGCAGCAGATTTGGAGAAAGGTGCGTCAGCATAGTGTCCGATGGTTCTGGTTCAGATTCCCATGTGTAACGAGATGGAGGTAAGCGTAAGCCTAAGCTCTTGTACTGCAATGTGGGTTGTTTTAGTCTCATTAACCTACATTATGCAACAATGTGCGTGTTTTGTTCTGTATTTTAGAAGAGAGGCTACATAACGCTAGGTTTGCAATTTAGATTTGTTTCATGTGTTCAAAACCTTTTTTTATTCCATTTTGTGTTTTTTTGTACATTTATAGATCGAAGCATAAAATGATATTCGATATATATTGTATTGATCTGTTAGACAAAAAAAAAATACAGTGGGGAAACCTTTGCTACATAGAGGGTTTCTAACAGCAAGAAATCTGAGCTAATAACAAGATTATATGATGCTTTGATAAAACTGTAAGTGGAGATTACATCACAAATTTCAAACGGCAAACAGGTCTATGAAGAAGCCCAGAAACATGAAATTGTCCTTTTTTTATTTATTTAATTTTCAATATACTATGCTACAGAAATAAGGAGCAGAAAATCAAAACATGAACAATAATATCTATTGTAGAGTGAAAAAATGTTGATTGATTCATAGAGAGTGATGGTACAGAGTATTTCACAGATTTACAGTCCTTTCTCGCTACCACTAGAAGCAAGGTTTCAGTGCTCCGTCTGTGTCTGTGTTTACGTCTTGTGGGATTGTAGCTTTATCTTCTTTTCATTCCCACTCTCTTCCCTCTTTTCATCCCCACTCTCTTCCCTCCAGGGAACAGACATTATCAAAATCAAAGAAGGAATTTTTGTACCCATTTCCTTAAAACTGTTTTTTTATGACTCCTTTTGCCAATGTGGCCTCAATAGTTAGGTGTTTACAATTTTTGGACAAATCATGTATGGTGTGGATTTTTCTAGGTTGTTACTGAAAAAATACTCGTATATTAAAAATTTCAAGTACTATATGAGGCATCACTCTCTTTCCAAACAAGCCGGAATAGCCAACATACCAAACCGGGTACCATATTAAGAATGTCTGATGTTCTTCTAAAGGAAAAATCTATAGCAGGTACCTGAATCAATGTGGGTCTTTATTTTCATTGTCTACGCTTTTTAGACTCTAGCTTGAATGGGTTGTGCCCAATTGAGTCTGTGAGAGTATTCATCTCTCTCCACTGTTCTTTCATCCCATACACATTGACTGAATGGGCTATGGATAATGTCTAGGCTACCTATTTGGCCTTTTTTTCTCTCTTTTGGAGGTGTTGGTGAGCTGACCTGGAGGCTTGCAACGTTGGATATTTTTCCCTCTTCCATTCTAAAACCGACTTAGCTTGGCACTCTAGACCGAAAAATGATAAAATTGGTGTATGCATTAACTGGAAAATGATCGAATTAGTGTTGTTCTGTCAGTGTCGGGGGTATATTCTATGCCTCATACAAGATTCTAACAAGTTATGTTGCAGTAAATCTGATCCAGTGTTGTGTCAAAAATTTGCTTTATTTTGTTTTGATTATCAATGTTTCAATGCTTCTTCTGACCATTTGTTTCTGTTTCTAATTCAGTAAAGTTGCGAAACTCACACATTGTGTTTGAAGACTGTTACTGAGTTTATGATTGACCTCTTTGTCTTTTTTTCTTCAGATGTGTTGCTAAAACATAAGTTGATTTTATCTAGTTTATATTTACGCTGGAAGCGTTATCTTTGCTGGAGTGGGGTTAGCAAACACTGTTCACCCCACCCAATCAAAACCTTTTCTTATTGCCCTTTTGTCAAATAAAAAATTGACAATTGTCGCCTCCAGCTTCGTCCTCTCGTTCGGACTGTTGGTCACCCAACATCCATTTAATGCACCTCCGGCGTTCCCTTTGCACCCTTGTGCAAATGCTAGTAATTAAAACTATTAGAAATTAAAACAATTCGTTCAAGTTGCAAAATGACGAAAAATATTAAAAATTAAAGCAATTTGTTCAAGTAGCAAAATGACCAAAAAGAAGAGGGGAAGTAGACACATGAAGGTTGGAAACAGGTAATTTCTACAAGCAGGTTGAAAGAGGAGCGTGTTTTCCCTCTCGAATCGAGGACAAGGGCAACCTCGCCTCCAGTGGCAAAAAAGGCTTGGAGTATTTATATAAGAACTTCTTGATAGTATATCGATTTTGTGGTACTCCATCCTAGTAATTGATGTTGTTAAACTTGAAAATTTGTTAGATGCTTGATTGAAGGAAAAGTTGTTATTAAGTAGAGATTAGATAAATTGACAATTATGATAGATATATATGTATAGGACTGTCAAATATGATTGAGTATTGGGCTCCTATAATAATAATCATTGGAATATATCTTGAGCAGTGACGATTCACTGACAGAAGTTCATATGCAGAATATAGGAGGATTCTGCTACCTGACAGTGACCAAAAATTATGATGTTCTTAATCATTAGTAAGGTCTCATCATTGCCCAATATTAGATAAGCCATCTTATGGAGACATTCTGTCTTATGGCAGCTTTAGACATCAGGAAATGAAAGCATCTGGAAGCATATGATTCCATAATAAATCCTCCTTATGTTTAAAAACTTCAATTCTGTAATTCTTAAGTAGGAATGGTCTTCCTGAAAGTATATAGACCTATATAGCTATAAAGGATAGAACTCTTTAAATTATCTTATGTGTGGCATTGAGGTATGTATGACAAATACAACTCAACATCATCTCAGAAAATACAACTCAACATCATCTATGTTCTCTTTGCAGTCCAACTTCATGTATGATATCATTAGAAGTTCAATAGATATGTTGACGATGTTGTTATAGTCTTGTTCACAATCAAAGTTGTGAACAAGACAAGTGTAAACTGTAGATAGCTTATTTTTTAGAAAGGATTGTCTACTATGAAGCTACAAGAAAGCTTTCATACTTAAACAACAACAAGTGGATGACACTTAGAAATTGTTCTTTGTTTCATTCATGATCAACATAAGTACATTGAAGAAATTGCATGACCTTTTGAGCTCAAAGAACAAAACACCCCGATTCTAGCATCTTGACTTCATTAATTATAGATATATTGGGTAAATTGAAACACTGGTAGCTATCATTTTGCAATAAAGGATAATTCAGTTATATTGAGATAATCTCATAAGAATATTTATTCTTTCTGGGTGAAGAAAAGCCTCTTTAGAATGTTTCTTTGACCTGACGCATAGCTCTCACCTATCACTATAGATCAATGAAATGATATCTAATAGATATAGCCTAAAAGAGTTTGATTTTATGCCCAAGACACCGGTATAATGGAGTAGTTGTGAAGGCAATGATATCCATTGGGGATTTCCATTTTTTCAGCAACATACAAGAAAAATCTTGGTGTTGGAGGAAGAGATAAAAGATCTTTGCCAAAAACACAATATCATCACTCTCCTAGTGCCATTTCTATTAACTCATTAGAATGTAGGTAATGCATAAGGATTCATCAATATCTATGAAATTTTCTCTCTTTCTAATAACAAAATAGGTTCATCCTAATATTAATATACAAAATATGGTTCATTAATATGCATGGTTAATTTTTTTTTTTAATGATCCTATTTCTCTGAAGGATATCTATTTTTTGAATTTTGTTTGGTATAAGATATGGTGATACCTTTAAATATGAGGTAATTTTGGGTAAAATTAGAAGTGGAACAAAAAGTTGTGGTTTTAAGTTCCTTTGTAGTAGTAGGCTACATGCAATTTCTATCGAAAGGTTTTGTTGTGGCCCAACATGGAATAATCTTTGGATGAAAAGGTTCATTATGGGTGGTATGTTTTTTAGCTCTTCAACTCATTGGATTCTTTGTCTGTTCATGGTATTTGTTGTTCTCAACTTAGAATCCCTGAATCACCTTCAAAGGTCATGACAATGTAACTTTTGGAGGCATTGATGGACAACCCCCGGCCCCCCAAACAAATTCATTAGAATAGAACTTTTAGAAGCTTTTGTTAAATGATCGCCTCCAAATGTTCAATCCCTTGCCTCTAAAAAAATCGTGAGAAGACATATTTCAGAAATCAGGAAAATCAGTAATTAAGAAGCCCTTTAACCGATCGTCCTTGAACTTGCAAGAGCAAGGGAATAACGAAATTGCAAGAGCAGGAGAATAGATTGTGGGGATGTTATGCAGGCGAGCAAGATGACCCTAGCTGAGGCAACCCACCCATCACAGGTGAAGGTGTGGTTATATCCTAACTCAGAATCCCTATCCCTGGCCTTGATGATTTTGGATTCATCACCTTCTGTATTCTTTGAAGTCTTCATCTTCTACAGCAACCCAAATCCCGGCTCCCATATCAGAGGCGTGTTTTCTACACCTCTTTAATCCTCGACCAGCCAATAGGCCAGAAAAAGTCACGGGATCCATCGTTTTCATATCCGAAATTCCAAATCACGTTGAATCCCACACGGTTCTAAGGGGCTGACTGGTGCGACAGAGCTCCGCTTCAAATCAAAGTTAGAGTTTGGGTTTTAGCTGTGTGGGTATTGAGGTGAGGGCTTCCAAAGGCTCTGAGGGTTTGACAAAACTTGGGATTTTGGAATTGGCACACAGATTTTCGGTGAAGATCGCTCTGTCTCAGATAATGAAGGGAAAATATGGGTCATGGCTACCAAGCTCAAGGACGAGCAAGGGACTTCGAAATTGAAGGGAGAGGGTTTTGAACCTAGGGATCTAGTATGTATTAGTTTGATTAAGTGTTTTGTCGTTGATTGGATTTTTTTCGTTTAGTCAATTCAACTTTCACTTCAATATATGTTGTTAGGGAAAGACAATGGGGTCAGGGTTTAACCGCTTCAACATATGTTGTTGGGGCAGGACAATGAGGTCAGGTTTTGTCCAGCTTCTATTGCTTGTCTGGCATCTCCAAAAACCTACGTTGGAGCAGGACAATGGGGTCAGGGTTTGGACATATTCTATTGCTTTTCTGGCATCTCCAAAAAGCCTTGAATTTTTCTTGGTAGTATTTATATGCTCTACCATCTTCTATTTCTTGTCTGGCATCTCCAAAAGCCTTGGGATCCATTCCAATTACTAAATTGGCCGGGGTTTAACCACCATGAGCTATAGTAATGTAAGAGATTTGTGGCTAGGGTTTCACTACCGCCTATGTGGATTCCTTAATCAACCCATATCCTTGTCCAATCCCACTCATTATTCCCCTAACCCCTAAATGCGCTTAAATCCCCTAACCCCTAAGCCGCCAATCCCTATCCCCTTGACCACTGACCCATAATTCCCCTAACCCCTAAACCCTAAACCTCTAACCCATAAGCCCCTATTCCTCTAACCCCTAAGCCCCTAATCCATAATTCGTTAACCACTAACTCATTATTCCCTAACCCTTATAACAATCCTTAAAACTCATTGGGATTAGCCATTCCAAACGAAAGCTGGTCTAGTTGGGACCTACGATCAAGTTAATTCCCCCTTGTTGGCAAGGTGGAATTTTTTCCCTGTCAACAACCCTATAGTCCTTAATCCCTCTAACATATAACCTATATTATTGTTAATTCATATGAACTTTAATCTTAAGCCCTAATTCCTCTAAAAATTATAAGATCCAATCCTTATAACCCTTGCCACACTTAATACTTAAAGATTACAACCCTTATCCTCTAAAAGAATTTACCTCTCTAACATGTAATACATATAATCATTGACACCTGACCACTATACTCCTTAACACATATAAACCATAACCATAATACTATAACCATTATATCTCTTTACATTTTACCATCATAAACCCTGAATTTTATAACCTTTAATCCCTATCTCTTTTTAAACCCTAAAACCCCTATTATAACCTTATAACCCATATTTCAAATAGTATCTAATATTTACAAACTTAGTCCTTATAATCCTTGCATTAAAACCCCTAACCTTATAATCCATATTTCCAACAATGCTTATCCTTCACAGCCCGTAGTCCCTATAATCCTTGCATTATAACACCAAAACCTTATCCTTGTAACTACAACCATCACTTAGTGACTATAAGCACCTTATCTTAAGCACAATGTACAAACTTGATCACCACTTTCATAGGAATTATCTTAGTCCAAGTTGACCATTGACATTGGGATGGACCTGTAATTCCCCTAGTCATACTTGATTGGTGATTATTGTAGTACCATGGGTTTACTAAACCACAGATAAGATGACCACGTAGGGAACTCGACATTGGTGTAGGATTATCCGTTGTTGTTGTAGGTGTTAGAACTTCGTTGCTATTGCAAAAATGATTGCATGGTGACACAAAACTAATGCAAGTGCATTGGAGTATGTATCAACATGCCATGGCATGCACAATGCCTGATTAAGTAAACACTTAGGTGCATAGTAAAGATCTCAATAATAACTACATGTTTATTAAACACCCATGTTTACTTTGTGAATATGGAGGTTAGGGGTGATATCATAGAGCCATTTAGTACACCAGTAAACTTCCCTATAGTGAGAAAAATTTGACGACATAGATAGTCATGATTCTCATTCATCCAAAACCACAATGAAATTTTGACAATACCGATTGACCTAGAACTTGGAAAAACTTGTAAAAGCATTGCTCCACTATGAATGAGCTTTGGATCATAGTAGAACTCTGCCCGTGCCTAAAATTTCTACCAAATCATTACCAAACTATTAGCTTATTTTGTGACACTAGATAAATTTTAAAGTACTACCTAATCTTATAGCAAACTTATTTCTAATTGTTGATATATGATGATAAAAAGAGCTAAAATTCTTATTGATTTACGACTCTACTTGTTTTTTTTTTACTATTTAAGTTGATCATGAACCAAAAAAAACCTTTAAAAGATATTGTTTCACCATGAATAAGCCATGAATTATAGTAGACTCTACTTATATCTAAATTTTCTACCAAATTCTTACCATCTATATTAGTGGAAAGAAAATCTATATACTTCAAAAATGTTAGTCATTTTAATAATTGACCTTTGACTAACCACATAAATCTCTATATTACCACTTCATTCTCACGATTCATCTTTATATTAGTGTTTTAAAATATTAAATTAATCTAAATTGCTTGATACATAGTGACTTAGTCCCTTGATACATATTGACTTAGTCCAAACTTTCTTATGGGTTCTGATTCTCAAAAGGATGATTGGTATGCAAAACTACTACGAAATCTATGGCAGGAACGAAGAAAATAATAGATAGGGTTTCAGATTGGGGTCCCTTGTCTAGGACAACAACGCTTATTGCCTCTATGATGGTGGAGGACTTAAGTTCCTGATCCTTCTCTCAGCTTCTCGCAGGACCCCAAATCGAAACCCCAGAGGGCCAAGAGTAAAACCTGAAGCCCTCATCACCCGTGGGCTTTAATGGCAACAACAACAGCAGTAGGAGCAGTAAAGATAATGATTATTTTAGTATTTCATTTGGTTTTGCGGCTGGATTGGTCCCAACGAGAGGTTTTTTGCAGGCCATAAACCACCTACGAGGACTGGTGGCAGAAATTTTGCAGAGAGATTGGCTACTCGAGGGGGATTCAATGCACTCAGATTGAATACATCTTAGTTTAAGTGCTTTCCATCTGTTTAAGAATAGCTCCATGGCATCGTCTAAGCCTAAAGGAAAGGAGTTCTTCAGTAGGATTAAGGTATTCTAGCTTGATTTGCCTTCAGTTTTCCTTTTTTCTTCTGTTTCTTTGTTTGAGGTTTTGAAATGTTTAACAATTTTTCCATAAAAAGTCAGTGTTCATGAATTATTCATTTCCATGGACACATAATGCAAATTCATATTCTTCTTGTGTGTGAGAGAAAGGATGCATTTTGGGTGAGGCATCCTTGGAAGTTGGATTCACTTAAATGATGCCATAAAAATATAAGATGCAATCAATATTTCATCCTTCACTTTTCTTTTGACAATCTGACAGGTTTCCAAAACAATTATCCTTGACTGGTCATCAATGCTTGCATACAAGGCTCTATGAGCCTGCCTCAGTCCATATGAACTATAATGCATATACATTTCCTCTGCAAAGCTTCTATTCTAGAAGGCACTTTTGACATCCACTTAATAAATCTCACACCTATGCCTAACTAATTGTATTCATCTTACAAGTGCAAAGTTTCTTTAAAGTCTACACAGGCTCCCAAGTCTAATTTATCTGTATTTCGGTATAATCCTCTGGAATTTCTTTTTGCAACTCTTGCTTTATGTTCGATTCTTCAAATGAGTTAGACTCGTGTGAGTCAATACTCAAAAGCAACACTTACTGGATATACAGTTGACTGTTGTAGGCTAATTGACTTCCAAACTTCTTCACTAGTTGTAGGTAGTTCTTGGAACTTTGAATCCATAATCATTCTTTATGTAGATATGACTTTGGAATTCTCTTGAACTTTGGTCTGATTTGTTACTGTTTGTCTTGTTGGCACTAGCTTCCTCAGCATCACCTAATGTTTGTTTGGTCATATTTTCATGTTTTAGATTGCTTTCCTTTACTTCTGTGACCTTTCTTACATTATCTTTTAATACAAGCCATGGCACAACAATATAGTCTGATACTTCTTGTAGATTATATTTAATATTTATCAAAGAATTATTTTTACTTCCTCATTCAAATAGCCTATACACCTTGGAATCTTCACTGTGCCCTACAAAAATGTGTATTTTTCTTTTGTCTTCTAGCTTTTGCCTAATTTTATTTTGCCACGAGCATACAACCACATCATAACAAAGACTCCGAGACAATTTTCTTGTGATTTCCTTCCACTCCATGTGCCCTTTGGTGTGATGTTTCTCACAAACTTTGTGGAGCCTTTGACTTATACATGCCTGTGTAGATTGCTTTAGCCTAGTTAAAGATGTTGTTTGAGATAATTTGCCCTTGCCCATGATCTTCATCAAAGACAACATTTGTATTGTGCTAAACCTTTGATGAAGATCATGGGCAAGGGCAAAATATTTTAAACTAGGCTAAAGCAATCTACACAGGCATGCATAACTCAATAAAGACTCCACAAAAGCTGTGAGAAACATCACACCAGAGGGCACATTGAGTGGAAGGAAATCAAAAGCATATATATATATATATATATATATATATATATATTCAAAGAGCGTACACTTTGGACTCTTCGTGTACCCTACAAAGATGTGTATTTTTTGTTTACCTTCTACTTTTGTCCTTTTTTCCTTCTTCCTTTTGCTATTTTCAAAAACAACCTTTGTGGAGTCTGTTGAGTTATACATACCTCTGTAGATTTCTTCCCTTCTACTTTTGCCTTTTTTCCCTTCTTCCTTTCCCTTTTCTCCAAGACAACATCTGCACTACCAATTATGTTTTCTCTTATAATTCAAAGATGTGTTATTTGTTTTTGCATGTTTTCCATTTGCTGCATGTGAAAACAATTAGCAACAAAATATTTTGAGACAATTTGCTTGTGATTTCCTTCCACACCATATGCCTTCGGGTATGATCTTTCGCACAGCCTTCATGAAATTTATAATTCAGTACGTACACAGTGCACACAACTCTGTAGATTACTTTAGACTAGAAGTTGTTTGAGATAATTTTGGCCTTTAGGCATGTTTCTGGCCATCTCTGACACACACTATTTGTTATGGAGTATATACGTAAGCTGTCAGCAAATATCATGAACTTTCTAAAACCCAAAGATGTGTCTTGTGACACATTATATAATCATTCTGTTGCAACTACACCTGAACAAATGTCATTATATAAATGAAATGAGTGTTATAGTGGGAAAGTCCCATCAAGGCATTGAATTTGGTGATTGGTTTCAACCCAAACTGAGTAAGTGCCTACTCAAAAATTTCCAAAAGGGATATTTAAGGTCTGCAACAATTTTTTCCATGTATATTTAGGTTTTACATTCATCTCTTTTAGTTGCATGAAGTGCTCAAATAGAAAGCCATCTTGGGTATAAGACACTTAGGGGATGTGATTCAACTGAGCTAGATGTATTTCCTGTAGATCCTGTCCAATCACCTTGTTCATATCATACTTAGATAGTAGGAATTTATTTGGAGCATCTAAAGAGTACTTGAAAGGGGGGGGGGTGACTGAGGAGAAGCCCACCCACTAAAGAGCATGGAAGTATAGTTACTAGGATTGTGAATTATTGAGTTTGACTTTGATAAGATCCTAAATGATTTTTTCATCATATTCTTGTATCAAACTTGGTTTGACCAAGTTTGATCAAGTTAGAATTACTCCATTTGACCTTTGCTGGGCATGCGTCAAATTATATTTATAACTTTATATTTTGTAATTGCGAGTATTTTCCAAGTTTTTGTCGAATCCATTTGGCAAAAATGTTTAAGTCCATGGTCAACTAGTGAACTTGAGCCTCCGTTTGTGAACACAAATTATACATGAAAACCATTTTATCAGCCCAAGAAAAAATTTGGTAAATATCTCAACTCCTCATTCTGCAGACATAAATTATACATGATTTCCTCGTTATCAGCTCAATAAAAATTTGTTCAATATCTCAACTCTTGAATTTAATATTGTTACAATATTTCCAGTGACTAAAATAATTGTCCACACTTAATAGTGCATATTCTTTTATTTCCCAACAGTGTGGCCTTTCAAGTAAGTGGACCTACTGAAAAGTGACCATAGAGATCCATGGCTCAATTCCAAGCCACTTTTTATCTTTTTCTTTCCTAGAAAATAAAAAATATATTAGTTACAACCTGGCCATAGAAATCCACGTGCAAAGGCTATTATTAGATATCACAAGTGTTGGGCAAGAGAAAGGCTACCATGTAACAAAGACCATACAAAAATGACCTTTGGATCTAGAGGGGCATTCCAGATTTTGTTCAAGGCTTGTATAAGCAAGTATAAATTCTATAAAGTCCCAAATTTTTATTTATAATTGTATTGATGCATTTAAAGTTGGTTTCATATTGAACCATTTTGTACCCATCAATTTTTGACAAAGGATTTTTTTACTATTTCACACCCTATACTCATACCAATTATGTAGAGGATTGATACTGATCTTAGAAGAGACGGTATTGGAAATAAGATTTTTGTCATTTTTCAAAAGTAAACTTAACTAAATGTTTTAGGTGAAAGTATTCCTTAAGTTGTGGCCTTCCAATTTAATTTGTTCTCTCAGGGGATAAATGTCCTTTAGCATTCTATTTATCCTTTTGAGAAAAAGGGAGGCTGATGAACGACAAGTTATTTTCTAGTGGTTTGTTGTCATATTCCAATTCTTAATAGTCTGGGTTACAAATGAGCTTTCTATTTTAAATGGGGCTGGGATAAGCCCCTCATCTAGCGCGAGATGATTATGGTCCTTAGGGGTGAGACCATCTTGATCATTAGTTGGTTCAGGATTTGGAATGACTAGTCCATAGGCCATAACAATCATTTCCTTGCTTAGATTCTTCTAAAGGTTTCTTTGTCTAGATATTTCAAAAGGAAGATGTGGATATTTATCACTCTGGCATGGTGCAGGCTTGTTGTACAAACACTATTTTCATTCTTGTATAGCCTATTTGGGATGAGTTGAATTGTTGGAGAGTTCACAAGCAACTCTCTGCTCATGGTGCAAGGGGAAGTCCATAAATCTTGCAAGGGGCCATAAATATTTTTCTAGAGAATTTTTGGGTGCCAACAAACTTCATGATGTATCTGATAATTACTATGAAAGCAATCTTGAACTTGTTAAAGATGGAGTACAGGTCATTAAAAATAGGCTAATTTGCTATTCTTGTTCCATGTTGTATAGTTGGCCATTACCCAAATGTTATGTAGCAATACATCATGATAACAATGGAACAACTGCAAAACATTACATGATGGAGTACCCCAGAGTGACAGTGGAACAACTGCAGCATCATCACATGTTGGAGTACCCCAGATAATTTTTCCTTTCATACTAGACCAATTTTATTGGGTTGAATGTATGAATTGGATAGGGGTTGCACCACCACCATTAAAGAAGCAACATCTTATCCCAGATAAAAATGAAGATAGTACTATGGAAGCTACAAATCCCCTTTTGACTCAATCCATATGGCTATGGCTTCTGTAATGAAAGATCGTGTAGTTGATATGGCAAAAATAATCTGTTTTGAGGATGGTGTTGAAAATGCTATAAATATTCTTTTAAATAAGGTCTACATTTCAGGAAATAGGATGTTTTGAAAATTCGAGGTTAGGAATTAAAGTCATACCAAATATGTTGGCGATATTTGGTCCTGGTATGATACTCTAAAGATTTTTTAGGATCTCAGCGTCATGCAGGGTCATGATTTTACCTTATGGAGCCACTTTAACATGTGAATACTTTCTAAGCATGGTGGTATGTAGCTCTGCAATGCAGTGTGCTTTTGGATTGGGATTTGGTAGCTATATGCATGGGAGTCTTTGGAAGACGAGTCTAGAAGGATTGATGATTTTTAAATTTTTACTATCCTAATATATCTTGGTTTGGTTAGGCTTGGGGGAAAGTTAGAGTATATTTGTTTGGCTGGACTGAGGCGTAAGTGAGAGTGCCATGAAAGAATCAAGTTTGTTACTAGAAAGTGTTTACCTTCTCAATAAACTTGAAGACAAGTGATATTATCATGGATTTGTTGTACTTGGGAGCCAAGTGAGAGTTGTCATGAAAGGATCAAGTTTGTTATTGGTGTTTACCTTCTCAGCTAAGGTAAAGACCAATAACAAATTTGAGCTCATTTGGTGTTTACCTTCTCAACTTGTATGCTTGGGCCAAAAAATTGTATCTAAATTACTGCCTCAGTTTCTTATCAACTGATACTGCTTATGTCCCTTCTGCTTCTGATAAGAATATATTTTCTGAAAATTTAGTTATTGTTACAAATTACAATTGGTGAACAGGGTTTCATAGCTAAAAACTATGATTTTGAAACATTAAGTAATTGGGGACTATTTAAATATATTAATAAAATATGACACTTGGTGCAAAACATAGCCCAAAATAAAAACCTTTAGATTTCCTTTCCCATCCAGGAGTAGGATTTGAGGCTGCTCACCAAATTGAAGCCAATTTTACACCAAATTTCATCTTAGCACAAAACATTAACCAAACTCTTCAAATATCAAATGGAGTCCATATATAAAGATTAATTGTCATAAATTGGAATGTTTCCATCCTTGAGAGTTTTAACCATATAATACATTTGTATATTAATCTTTGATCTATTTGTGTTAGTGATTATTTAAACTGTTTGACTTCTATAAAAATGCCTTGTTTTGTAGAATACCAATAAATCAACAATCCAACCATTTTTTGGACACAACCTTTACATATATGATATATGAAATAGCCCTTAAGGAAGAAGATTCATTCTAATCTTAGAACCCTCGACCATATAACTATTAGATTTAATTTCCACTACATGATCTTTCATTGATCCATCTAGTACATGGAATCTGTCACTGTTTTACCTACTCAAAACCAAGGACTGCATCTATTATTTTCTAGGGCCAACTTCCTTAGCTGTGGTTTTTTATTTCTGTATCTCCAATTGGTTTCATATTTTCCAAAATAGGTGGAATAACTTGGATATCATCTCTATTCATTCAGTGCCACTTTGTCTTTCATTTTCATATGTGTAAAGATTATTTTAAACAGACGATGATTTCCAAACTTAGACAACCAAGTTGCATGGCTCACTAGAGAGAGATTCTATGAAGATTGAATATTTACTTAAGAATTTGTGATAATTTGATATCTAATTTATATAACCCCAAGCATGGACATTTATGGATAGACTTTTGATATATGAAATGCTTAATGCAAAAACAGCCTAACAAGTGTATGTTTGGAACTAGTGCTAATGGTGGGGAAGAAGAAGTTTCACACCATTTCAAGGAGGTAAGTATTATGCTGATTCTCAGTAATGTACAATTGGGATGGTAACTTGCATTAGAAAGGGATTTAATCATATCCGTACTAACATTGAGGTCAAATGGGTACCTAGTTGATGTGGTGCAGTAGTCTATGCATAAACTTTTCATGCTAACAACTTGCAAGGAATGTGTAGTGTATTGTGTTTTTTCTGTTGTTAATGTTGATCCTATTATGGACAAGTTTAAACTGTTTAGCTTCTCCTGTCTTATGGAACACTGATATGATATCTATTGTATGAGTATGTTCTTGATGCAAGTATCACACACAGGATGTAAGGCCTCTATCACATTCCATTATTGGAAATGTGAGATTGAGGAAGAACTGTGAATACGGTACATAAAAAACACCCAAGAGAATGATCCAATGTGTCAAGGGAGCCCAATATTTAGACAATTACCCTATATGTGTCTTCCTTGCTACTTGTTCTAGCACAAGTTTAGTTTATCTATATACTTCCATAAGTCCAGGAAACTTACTATTTTATACTTAAATGACACTAGTGATTCAGAATCTCAATATTAGTAGATGTAGAAAATCAATAGAAAATTTATAGGTGCATTATTTCTGCTTATATTGTATTGCAAATTTCTTATCTGCTGAATCCTATTTAACCAGTATTTTTTATGTCATGGTAGTCTCCATCTCTGAGGTAAGTTAAGTCTTCATGCCTGTGGAGATAACTTCTATGTGGTTATCCTACAACGTCACTCCTAGATATTGACATACAATGGGCCTAGTCATATTTAATAGTAAATACCATGTTTAAAGCTACACACAGGCCGCAGAATATAAATGAATGGTTCAGAAGGCCTAGCTAGAATATAAAGGACATATCAACCATCTGGCGATCTATTTTGAACTCTATTGAATTAATTTGAGCAAGTTTGGCTTGGAAAGTAGGATCCTGTGAAAAGTTTCACATTGGCTTGGATGCCTAGTCTATGTGCGGGAATGCACACATTCTCCCCCCTGATCTCAGTTTGGAGTCTTCTAATATAAGGCTAGAGCTTGAAGTAGAACAAAAAGAAAAATCACGTTCACTTTTGCACCAATCTTCTACTTCTCAATCCGATCAAGAGCAAACAATTTAGAAAAACCATAGCAGGAAAACAAACCAAACAAATTTATTTTGGCTTATTCCAACCAAAGCAATTGGAAAAATTATTTTTTAACTAATGCATGGAAAACGTCCCCCACCATCCAAATTATGCTCCCCATTAAGAGAGCTGACAAAGGACATTCGGCTCCATCAAAGTAAGAAAGATGGGAGATGGATCACAGGTGACTTCAATGGTTTTGCAATAGTAGTTGTAATTAACTCAGAGATAGAGTTAGTGTTAAAAATGATTTTGTTAAAGTTTTATAATCATAATTTTGAAATAAATGAATCTCTATTTATTAAGACTAAAAATAATTCTCATGAGCTTAGAAGTGAGACTGGGGTGGTCTATTCCCAATACTCATAATCATAACATAACAGCAGGTTCCCTTTTCTATGCTAGTCTACTTGCAACCTGCTAATATAAGCTGATTGATCCACAAGCATAATTGTAGGGTTCTAACTGCCACACTTCTGAGCCATTGGTGTACAATAATAGGTCATTCAATTTCGTTGAGAATTCATAGGCTCCCAAGTTAATTTCCATGTTGAAGGTATTCATCCAATCTGATTTATAGTGTCCTCGATCAGGTGAGCTAGATGCAGAAAAAATCAGTGAATTGTCATTTTCAACTGATGCTACAGGCCGGTTTTCTTGTTTTATATAATTATCCATGTGCATTACATATATGGGTGTTGGAGTGCCTGATGTCTCATAGAAAATCTGGCTTGCAATGTCCAAGTTATAATGATGATTACCAAGTTGTATCTGTGAAGTGCTAATGCAGTTGGATGCATGTAATGAGGAGCTGGTACTAATCATAGTCATGTTATTGTTTGAATGATAATCCACTAGAATTCCTTCAGGCCTTTGGAACAACTCTCCTAGACGGGAACCATGGTCCAACACTTCCTGATCAAGCTGGATTTTCCAAGGATTCAAGTGAGATGTAGTTGGTTTTGAACTTGAATTGGATTCAATAATTGTTGAGCCAAAGTTTTTCTCGAACATCTGAGAGATTATTCTAGGGCCAAAGTTTGAGCAAGAAGCATGCATATTAATATTCATTACATTCTAAGCTTGTTGTGGCCCATAGATATTTGGGATTGAAATGGCCCCTGACATAGCATAGTTCTGCAGGTGGTCACTTTCTTGTTTTGCTGCAGCAGGTAGATGGGTTTCATGACCCTTCCGTTTGTTTAGCTGTACTTTCTTCTTCAGCTTTGTGTTCCAATGATTTTTGATATCATTATCTGTTCTCCTTGGAAACTGGGCAGCAATGATAAACCACCTGAAGAATGCATGCCAGAATTCTCAAGTTAGTTGTTGTGTTTGAATAAAAAAACTAGTAAAGGACTTTGCAGATGAATGAGAAGATGTTTATTTTTTTAAGACTAGTTGATTGCATTTTACCTGCTACCAATACTAGCATAGAGGCTACAGATCATGTTATCTTCTTCTTCTGAGAACCCTCAATGCCTTATATTTGGGATCAAGTAGTTTAACCATCTGAGTCTGCAGCTCTTTCCACACCTTCTCAAACCTATATTCAGAGAGCTAAAATTAGCACAAATAAAAATCATATTTTGACTGTGAAATGACACAAATGCACAAGAAGATAACAATCCTCAATTTACTTTCCTTTTTTTTGACACTATAACCAAGGCCATGAATTCTGATAACCTCAAGCTGGATTGTATCTACAAAAATAAGTGATTATAAACATAATAACTCAGTCTAATATATTTTTCAAACTATTTCATTTGATAAATGGAATGAATCTGCAATACCTTACATTTATTGTAATGTCGAAAATGCACAATCTTATACAGTAAAGACTACAAAAGTATTTCTATGACAATGCCTTTGCAGTTGCCTCAGTTAAGTATTTTGTTCTTTTGGTAAAATTGATCATGAGTCGTAGAATTAATTTCTTTCTTATGATCAGGTTTTGTTGATCCTATTGGTAAGGCAGAGGATTCAATCACATAAATAACTTGAATATTTCACACATGAACAATGAGCTACTGCTCTTCAATTAATCATAAAACTATGAATCATAAAACTCTCTTAAAACAATGAACCCATGAAGGGTATTTAATCTAATGAACATGGACACACTGTCACTCATAACTGAACTTGATCAACTTGCTTAACTCACTGTCTAACTCACTCACCAAATCTATCTGTAACTCAACTCAACCCATTCACCTAACTATCTGTCTAACTTCTGCATGAGGAAGTAATTATATATTTTAACACTCCCCCTTAATTACGACTGCTAAACTAAAACATAACTTATGAAAACTAAAACATGCCTGCTGGTCTATGTCTCAGCTAGGCTTACAACACCCAAGTTTATTTTTTGAAACTCAAACAAATATACTGCTAATGGCTTTGTAAAGATATCAGCCAATTGATCACTCGTTCTACAAGGCTTCAAGTGAACTTCTCCATTGCTCACAAGTTCTTCAATAAAATGATATATCGTATCAATATGCTTGCTCTTTTGATGAAACACACTATTCTTGGATTGTGCTATTGCTGATGTGTTGTCACAGTATATCGTTGTTGATCCTTGCTAATTCTGATTGATTCCATCCAATACTCTTCTTAACCATACTGCTTGACATGCTGCTGAAGTTGCTGCTACATACTCTGCTTCTGCTGATGATAATGTCACAATAGGCTACTTCTTAGATGCCCATGCGATCACTCCTGAACCGAGATGGAACACATAACCAGATGTTCTCTTCCAATCATCCAAACTTCCTACAAAATCACTATCTGTGTATCCAATCAATTATTTCTTTTCTGTACTTGAATACATTATGCCATAATCTCTGGTTCCTGCTATGTATCTCAGAATTCTTTTTCCAACACTCCAATGTGTGTCTTTTGGAGTCTCCATAAATCTGGAAATCAGACTCACTCCCTACATAATATTTGGTCTTGTATCTGTGACATAGATGAGGCTGCCAACCAATCTTTTCAATAGAGTTGGATTGACATCTACCCCTTCATCATCCTTACTTAACTTTGTACCCGTTGCAACTGGTGTAGGTACAGGTTTGGAATTATCCATCCTGAATCTTTTCAACAAATCTATTGCATACTTATTTTGACAAATAAAAATGCCTTTTTCAGATTGCTCAACTTCAATGCCAAGAAAATATTTCATGAGACCTAGATCTGTCATCTCAAATTCTTTCATCATGGCTGCTTTAAATTCATCTATTTCAAGATCACCTGTAAAAATCATATCATCAACATATAAGCAAACTATCAAAATCTGTCCATGCTCATTTACCTTTGTGTATAAGGTAGGCTCAATGCTGCTTCTGCAAAATCCATTATTGATCATATAACTGTTGATTCTACTATACCATGCTCTAGGTGCTTGCTTTAGTCCATAGAGCACTTTCTTCAATGTGTAAACTTCATCTTCTTGTCCTTCAACTTCATAACCTGGAGGTTGCTGCACATAAATTTCTTCTTCGAGAATTCCATTCAAGAAGGCTGATTTGAAATCCATCTGATATAGTTTCCACTTGTTCTGAGCTATTTTCGCTAGAACTACTCTTACAGTATCCAATCTGGCTACCAGAGAAAATGTTTCCCCAAAGTCTATTCCCGGTTGTTGCGAGAATCCTTTGGCTACAAGTCTTGCTTTAAATTTGTCAATCTTACCTTTCTCATTCACTTTAGTCTTGTACACCCACTTCACACCAATGAGATTTTTATCGTTTGGTAAATCAACCAAATCCCATGTATCATTCTTTTCAATTGAATTTATCTCTTCATCCATGGCTTGCACCCAATTGTCATCTCTGATTGCTTCTTCAAAGGAATAAAGTTGGAATGCCAACAATGCAAAATTTGAACTAACATCCAAATCATCACAAATATCTTTCATACTTCTCATATTTTTCTTACCAGTACTTGATTCATTACCAGATTCGTTGCTTGGAGAATTCTGGTCTGTGGATCTACTTGAGGATCCATGCTTCTCTGAAAATCTTGGAGTCCTTGCTGGTGTGACTCTGTTTGGTGTCTGCTCTCTTTTTTCTTGCTGCTCCTCTTCTTCTACAAGATCATCCTCCATTAATGGTGTTTGAGCATCGGTTAGTGTGTCTACAGTCCCATTCCATGACTCTTGTTCTTTGAACATAACATCTCTGCTAATGATTGTCTTCTTTGTGACAAGGTTATACAGTTTGTAAGCTTTTGAATTCTCACTATAACCAATAAATATACTTTTTTCACTTTGATCATCCAATTTTCCTCTTATTTGCTTAGGCACATGTGCATAGGCTACACATCCAAAAACTCTGAATGAGATACACTGCAAGACATACCTGACCACGCTGCTTCTAGAACTCTGTTCATCATGCTCTTTGTAGGAGATTTGTTTATCACATAAACAACACATGCAACTGCTTCTGCCCAATACTCATTAGACAAGTGTCTTGATTTCAACATGCTCCTTATCATGTTCATGATTGTTCGATTCTTCCTCTCTGCTACACCATTCTTCTGTGGTGTGTATCTGGTTGTAAACTGTCTTCTGATTTCATGTTGTTTGCAGTACTCATGGAATGCCTTCGAATCGTATTCTCCACCACGATCCGATCTCAATACCTTGATCTGTTGATCACTTTGGTGCTCCACCAAAGCTTTGAACTCTTTGAACTTTGCAAAAGTTTCAGACTTCTACTTCAAAAAGTAAACCCAAGTCTTCCTACTATAATCATCAATAAAGGTGAGGAAGTAACAGCTTCCACCAATCGACTGTCTCCTCATAGGTCCACACAAGTCAATATGTACCAATTCAAGTGGTTTCTTTGCTCTATAAGAAACTCCTTTTGGAAAACTTTCACGGTGTTGCTTGCCTAAGATGCAACACTCACACGTGCTAGCAGGTTCTTTGATGGGAGGTAGACCTCTCACCATCTGTTTCTGCTGCAATAATTTTAAATCGGAAAAATGCAAGTGTCCAAACCGAAAGTGCCATAACCAGTACGCATCAGAACATGCAGTTGTAAAAGAACTAACCTGATCATTGTAGTTCAAAATGAGAGGAAAGAGTTTGTTCCTTGTCATCTGCACCTTTGCAATCAACTGCTTGTTTGGGGATTTGTCGTAAATAAAAAATTGTTGACCCTGAAAGATAACTTTGTATCCTTTCTGCATCAGTTGGCCAACACTAATAAAATTGTGTTTGTGTCCAAGGACATAGTATACCTCTGATATGGTCTTTGGCTCCCCCTGCTTGGTCACAATGTTGACCACTCCTTTTCCATCTACAGCCATATTCTTGTCAGTTCCCAGCTTTACTTCTGTCTGCACTGAGACATCCAAATTAGCAACCAAATCCATGTTTCCTGTCATGTGGTTACTGCAACCAATGTCTAATAGCCAGACCTTATTAGATGGTGCATGCATGGTGTTGCATGCTAGAAACATAGAGTCATTATTTTCTGTACTAACATTAGCTCTCTGATTGCCTTGATCTGCAATCTTCTTCCTACAATCATGAGCATAATGACCAAATCTATTGCAATAATAGCACTTTACCTTTGATTTGTCAGACCTTTGATTGTTATGAAAACTTTTTCTGCTGCTGCTTCCACGTTGATGCTCATGATCATCTCGTCCATCTCTGTGACCGCCATAGTTGTTGCCTCGTCCTCTACCTCTCGATCGACCTCTACCTCGTCCTCTTGAAATATAGACTTGAATTTGGAAGGCAGTTTCCAAAGTGGAATCCTTATTTTTGTCTATCCTTGATTCATGTGATAGAAGGGATCCCATCAACTCATCAATTGTCAGTTTTTCCAAGTCCTTTGCTTCTTCTATCTCTGCTACCACAACATCAAATTTGGTAGACAGAGATCGAAGAACCTTCTCAATCACTGTTCGATCTTTAACATCTTCTCCATATATTTTTCACTGATTGACGACAGACATGACCCTATTCATGAAGGAATCAATGTCCTCTGTCTCCTTCATCTGCAGACTTTCAAAGTCTCTCCTGGTGTTTTGCAGTTTAACAATGTTAAGTTTCGCCATACCTTGATAGCTTGTTGCCAAGGTGTCCCATGCCTCCTTTGCTGACGAGGATATCATGATCTTCTGGAACACGGCTCGATCGACTCCCTGCTGGATAAGAAGCAACGCTTGCACATTCTTCTGCTTATCTTTCTTCCACTGTTCCCTCTCTGCATTACTGAGGGCGCGTTCTTCTGCATCATCTTGAGGTTCTGCAAACCCATACTTGACATGATCCCATACATCATGCGCTTTGAGCATAGTCTCCATTTTAATATCCCACATATCGTAATCTTTCCCATTGAAATATGGAAGTTGTGGCTGAAAACTGGATGTGGCCATCGTGCCTAAAAACAATTTGTCTTTGACAAAAAAAAACCTAAATTTCTCTCTTTTATGAAATATTTTCAAAGCTCTTGCTTTTTTTTTTTAAATCTCTCAATAAAACCCAAACCCTAAGGTTTATATAAAAATTAGTTCTTTGTATTTTTATAAAAGTTTATAAAACACTTTATAAAAACCCTTTGATTTTTTTGTTTTATAAGAATCTTTATAAAAACCTTTATATAAAAAAATCTTATAAAAACTTATGAATACCCTTCCTTTATTTTTTAATCAAAAAATTCGCATGCACGTATTGTCTTTCTTTGCTTTATAGAAAGACTTTTTAATAAGTCAAAAAGGGCTCATGCACTTATTCTCATGCGTATGTACCTTTTTAAAAAAAAATCTCACGGCCTGTTGTGTTCACTTTTACTCTGCCGCCGGCCGTGTAATTTGTATTGAATAGGGTTCAAAATATCTATGGAATTGCATTTAAAAATTATTATAGTATTCTATTGCATATGGATGTCGTTTGTCTTAGTATTAGCAATTTCATTTCAAATCATTCTTTCTGCAAATCATGTTGGTTCAGGTAACTTGGCTAGCTCAAATTCCTGGTGCTCTAGGTTTATATGGCTCTAGGTTTATAAGAATCCATAGTATTAATTTATGGTATTCAAGTGGTTATAAGGAAAAAATATTCTAGCTAAACTTGTCCAGATAACCAGAAATAGTATCTTTAGACACCACTACTTTTCATATTTTAGAATACTAACACTAATATCTTTATCTATATGAAACTAACTGAAATATAGTATCTGTATGAAACTCACTCTAAAAGTGTCAAGTATTCCCTTTAACAAGAAAATCAAGCATAGATCTTGTACAAAATATCTAAAAACCTGAACCTTGTAATCACTATTAAATTATATATAACTATAATTCTAATGACATCGTACAAAACCTAAAAATATAAACACACTAATAGTTCTGAGTCCATAGATGCGTAGTACTGATGCACAACATTCATTTGATATGTATAAGTGGGCAAATCGTTTTATTCTAGGAAGCTAAATGTGTGTGAATGGAGATTCTAGTTCTATATGTTCAAAAGTTTACATTGAAGAAGTGGTCAAAGAAATTAGTAACGGTGAATGAGAGTGCCCAATCTATCTTGAATGAGTTGACGATGCAGTCATGGCTTGTTGTGTACATCATATGTGTCATCAGTGCCTACTAGCAAGTTGGTGTAGCTCTTTGGGTACTGGTTGTATTGCTTGTGCTAATTCTAGTTAATTTTCTTTGTATGGCTAGATTAATTTGTTTGTAGATCATTTTTTATTATTAGCTTTCTGTGCAAGTGAAGCTATAAGGGTGTCACACCGAGCTAACTCCATTGAGATAATTTTTTATTAAGTTAAAAATAACGGCTTGCATGATTATATATTTCACAAGGATTATGCCATTATGTGTTGAACGTTTTTTTAAAAATCAATGCCTATTATACAATTTCAAGGACTGCCATAACTCCTCACATAATTCTTTAAAGAGTGCTAGCTCAATGGAAGAGCACCTGCCATGTAGGAGTTTGGTGGTTCGATTCAACTGTACCCTAATATAAATTATTCCATGATATTGTAGATTTTTTTAATTAAATAATTTTATATTGATTTATTTTAATGGTGAGATATTTTTTTGGATTAATTGTTTTATATTGTCTCTAGAAAGACAATAGATAGGATTAAAGACATTGTCTCCATAAAGACAATATGTCTTTATAGAGACAAATTTTACGACAATAATTTGAGACAATTTACCCAAAAATTGTCTTAAAATCCCCCTTTGTGTTGTAGTGCTACTATTGTCTCTAGAGAGACAAAAATGAAACTGTCTCTGGAGAGACAAAAATGCTTGTGTTATGTATTGTCTTTATATAGACAATTTAATTTTAAGACAATTTAATTTGAGACACCCGCTTAAAGACAATATTTAAGACAATACACAAGTTTTCTTTTGTCTTAAGTTAAGACAATTTACCCAAAAATGGTCTTAAAACCCCCCTTTATGTAGTAGTGCTAGTTCAGTTTTTTTCACTGAATCATTGTTATGGTCGTAAAAGAATTGTAATTTAAATTAACGATGTTATAGCAGGGAAAAATTTACGGGTTAATATTCGGAAGTGGGCTAATATTCCATGTGTTTTCCAAAAAAAACGTTGTCCAATTTCTATTTTTCTAAAAATGAATTTGCCCATATTTTATAATATAAAATTATTTTACATTAATTAGAAATATAAACAATTAATGTAATAAAATATTATATATATATATAGAAATATTATATATTGTCTAATATATAATAATTAGAAATATAAACAATTTTACAGAATTATCATCAAACATTTTAAAATTTTCATATTAAATTACATGCTTAAAATTTTCCGTGTGTTATAGTTAGAATCAAAGTTAGGAAGTTAATGAAGTGTTTAGATAACAAGAAATATTTTTCTATCAAGAACATTAAGAACGTATTACTTGAATTAAGCCTAAAACTTTATGTTAGATAAAGATTTTGATTAGTGTATAGAAATTTCTACATTTTGATGAAGCTGGGTTACAATTTTTGCCCTTTTTTGAGAAAAATTTTTCATTTTTTTCGGTTCTTCAACTTTCTACAAACTATAACAATTTTTTTGTGTAGAATTTCATTTTGCGATAAAAATAAAATTTGTGAGAAATTTTGTTAGCTTTCTATTACTTATTTTTTGAAATTTTTTTATGCAGATTTGATATGTCAACTTAGCGTTTCTTTGAGTGTGTGTTTCTTAACAATCAAAGGATTCATAAGAAGTCATGTTATGACGTAATGTTGTATTCATTGAAAATTTGTGTTTTTGAAAAAACAAAATGTGTTACAACAATCTAGACAGAGTCTACTTTGTTTTCGTCATATTTACAAAGCTAATGGATGCATATCATAATTACTAGAATTTTTTGAACTGGTCCAATACGAAAAACTGCGTATTTTTGATATGTTTCGCGTGGCAACAAATTTCTTAACATATAAGTTATAAAATAAAAATCTAAAAGCTACCCATTAGAGTCAACGGACCAATGTAATGCCCCATAATTTTTTCAATTTTTTTTACAATGTATTTTGGGAGATACAAAATTTTGATTTCACTGAATCACAATAACCCTCAGAAATTGTTTGCACCCATTTTATTAGAAAAATAATTAAAATTAATAAACGTTTACGAAATTCCATAAAAGTTATATTTCCTGAAAGTAGATTCAATTTTGAAAATGCTTGTCTTGGTTTCGACAGTTAATTAACAACCTTTCATGGAGTTTAATTAGTCCAAAGTTGCAGAACCGTTTTCAGAGCCTGGTTTTGCGTAATTGGTGACGCATTAGTTCGGCCGAACTTTTAGTCCAAGTTCAGTCGAACTATGTTTTCCACTTATGAGTCGTTAAAACTAACGTCTTAATAGTTCAGCGAACTTTTTATCAAAAGTTCGGCCGAACTATTGTGGAACTCTCCGTCGGCCAGAAAATTTTGTGGAGCCCCCTACAAAACACACATTTCGCGTCAATATAAATTGTCGCGAAATGATTCACAATTTTCGCACATTTCGCACTTCATTTCATTTTACAACTTGGTTTGAGTTCAAAAACTTTTCTTCAAAGTTTGGGTTTAAAGAACTTTTTTGGAAGACATTTTTTGGAGGCGGCGTGATTTTTCTTGGAGGTATGTACGTGTTTTGTGTTGAAATAAATCTTTTGAGATTCTTTGTTCAAAAACTTTTCTTCAAATTTTGGATTTAAAGAATTTTTTTGGAAGACATTTCTTGGAGGCGGTGTGATTTTTCTTGGAGGTATGTACGTGTTTTGTGTTGAAGTACGTGTTTTGTGTTTTTTAGAGTGTGTGTTTTGGATTGGATTACGTATTTTTTACAAAAGATTTTTTTAAATTAAATGTTTTACGATATTTTTTGTAATTGAGTTATTGTCTAATTTTTTGAAGGAATTTTTTTTAACCTCATACCCTATTATCATGGGAAATCGAAGAACTTGTGTGAGAAAATATGATCGAAAAAGAGACCTTGAGGAACGTAGAGAAGAGACGAGACAATATCACAAAAGAAAGTTAGAAGCCCTCTCAAATATTGAAGAGGAAAATCAACCTCAAGCAGAAATTGAAGCAGGTATGTAAATGTAAATATTACATGATCTATTGATATATATTTAAAATTTTCCTAATGTAAAATGTGAAGCTTAATTTTTATTTGATGAACTAGTTTGAAAAATATTTTTTTTGATGTAAACAGACAGAGATACTCCTCAAAATATTGAAGAAGAAAATCAACCTCAAGCAGAAATTGAAGCAGGTCTGTAAATGTAAATATTATGATCTATTAATATATTTTTAAAGTTTTCCCAATGTAAAATGTGAATCTTAATTTTTATTTGATGGACTAGTTTGAAAAATATTTTGTTTAATGTAAACAGACAGAGATACTCCTCAAAATATTGAAGAAGAAAATCAACCTCAAGCAGAAATTGAATCGGGTATGTAAATGTAGATATTATGATCTATTGATATATTTAAAATTTTCCTAATATTTATTGACGCATTTATTAATTTAGTTATTTATTGAATATGTACTATTTTTTCGAATATGTACAGATGAAATCACTATCGATAATGAGATGTTCGAAAATGTCGACACTCACACATATGGAGATAAAAAACCTGACTATATTATACGATATCGTGTCGAGAAAATTTTGGAAACGTTTTTCAAAACTGAGCAAGTGACAGTTCAAGCTCAAATGTTGAAAGGTCTCCTATCATCAAGGAAATTAAAAGAAGTGACGACACTATTGGGTATTCGAAAATCAACCAAAGATAAAAAAATGAAAGAAGAGGTGATAACAAATATGAGTAGTGCTATAGAGTCAATTAAGAGATCTAGAGATAAAGATGTTTCAAATATACGTAGAGGAATACAAATGGCAATGGTTTCACCAAGTACTCAAGAGAATCATTTGAATCTAACATCTATGGCACGAGCACTGGGAACCTTGTGAAAAACTCTACACAAACATCGAAAATTTCGACTCCAAACATATGTAAATGATGAACTCGCTTGTTGGAGAGCTATTTTTAGGCAACCATACAAAGATAGACTTGGAGAAGATGTTAAAAAAATAATATATGAATATTGGAAGAACAATTCGCGTGTTTCACTGACTGCAAGACATGTGATGTGAAGAAGAATAGCACGAAATCAATACAAAGAACATGAAAAACATCTCTTGGAAACCACTCAAATAGAGTTATTCAACAAGTTCAAAGAAGAGAATCGTCAAATTCAAGTTTCACTCAATGCTTTTGTTCAACAAAAACCATGGTATGTAAAACCTATCACCGTACGCGACACTTGTTGTTGCCGTTATCATGTGGAATTTGAGTTATATTATGACACATTCCTTGATTTCGGTAGAACATTATGGAAGGATTCACCTCCTCCTTCCACTATCCATGAATTCATATCTCAAATTCTATGTGAAGAGAAAGCGATGAACTATTTTACAAAAAAAAATGTGTTGGTGATAAAAATTGCGATGATTGTGGAAATTTGATTAAATTTCAAAACAAATATCGTATTGATATAAATGATCAATCATTGTCCAACATGAAAGTGAAATGGAAGAGATATGAATATATCGGTACATCGATTCAAGGTGCAAATAGTGTTAAAAGAATCGAATTACGAGAAGACACAATTTTTCTGATAGAATTTTTGAGAAAGTTTGAGGCAGAAATTTACAAATACACCAAGCATTCTCATAGAGCTCGATGGAAAGACTTGCAATTCAAAAAATCTCGTGAATTTTTTCCACCAGGGACCATTTTGTCAGTGATTGATTTTGCAGAAAACTACACATTTGTTCCACAAAAAGAAATTCAGAGTGAATACTATCACTCTGACCAAGTCTCCATGCTCATCCATATTCTATATAGACATGCTGAACAAAATGTCAATCATATAGAAAGCACGAATGAAAATCGACATATCATTAAAGAATATCACTTTTATATCAGTGACGATCGTACACATGATACATGTTTTGTAAAACATTGTTTTGGAAGAATTTATGATTCATTGAAAAATCGTGGAATAACATTCAATGAACATTGGATATGGTCAGACGGATGCGCAGGTCAATTCAAATCTGCACGATCATTTTTTTGGTTGTGTCGTCTTCATAAGAAAACCTGCATTAAACATTATTGGAATTTCTTTGAGACTGGCCATGGAAAAGGAGAACATGACGGTGCAGGAGCATGCATAAAACGAGTACTTCGAAGATATCAAATGAACCACTTTGCACGCCGACTTGTGAACGTTGAAGAAGTTTTTCAATGGTGCAAAACTGCTCTAAGCCATGAGATTAACCCATCAAGAGAAGTGCGAAGGTACATTCAATTTAATTTATATTGGAAATATAATTTTAAACATTGTACATTTATCATGCAATGATTATTTTTAATTGTATTTTGATATCATATTTACAAATTCTTTTTCTAATTTTCCATATAAAGTTTTTTTTGGCATATTGGAATCGAAGACGTAGATAGATCAATTGGAAATGATGTTGAAACAATAAAAGGGACTCGAAAATTGCATTCAATTCAAACAAAGTTGTCCAAAAATGTGTTTGCATTGGATAAAAGAAAATATTCTTGTTTTTGTGATGTTTTCATAGACAACACAAAATCCAATGACGTCTGTGAAAACAAAATGTATGTGAACGATTGGAAACATACAGAGCTAAATACAAAGGGAAAAATGTATGTTGCAATGTTTGAAGAAATGCAATCAGAGGAAACTACAATATCATCCGATGGTGATCGAGTTTCTGATCTTGTTAGAGAAGGTAACATTTGAATTACTTTCTAATGATTTAAAGATCTACAAATAAATTTAAATATGCATAATTAAATGTTAAATTTATTTTATTATGCAGGAGATGTTTTTGCTGTAATTGCACCTATTGACAACGATGAAAATGTGAAGTATTATTTGATGCGTTGCACTGAACAAAAAATGAAATTATTACAAGACTATAATGATCACGGATTTCAGTATGACAGAGGGTCTATTATACTGAAAGGTTTTTTTTTCAAACAAACTCGTCAAAGTGGAGACTTTGTTTACTTCGAAGACTATGAACCTGATTCCATAAGTTGTCAATATAGTCACTTGGTGTGTGCAGCACGCATAAATTTGATAGAAGTTCAATCAAAGAAAAAATCAAAAATTAAGAAATGGAAAATGTCAAAATCCGATCATGAACGGATTATTGAAGATGGAATTCCATTAGAAATTTTTTGAGTGAAGTGTCCAACAATTTATTATCTTTGGATTAAATATGTTTTAGAACTTCCAGTACTCAACTAAAAATTGAGCTGCTTATGTTATTTTTGGTTTGCACATGTTACAAATTGTTTGGGTACAAGCACGTGCTCTAGTATCAACTGAAAGTAGTTTTTCTATACATGTGCATTGATGAAAAATGTTATATGTATTGGATATATATATTCTAGAATGAAATTAATTTTTCTTGTATATTAATTGTTCTTGTATATGTTTTCCGACCGTATGGTACAAATTATTTCACTTTATTTTGTAAGGTCAGATTCGGTCCCCATATGGCCTAGCCTCCAAGGGACGAGATAACAAGTGGTTGTCCCCACTTGCCCGAATCTCGACTTTTAAGTACAATTTTACTGTTTATGTCGAGCATCTTACATGATGTCCTAGCCAAAGATAGATTCTCTTTGTTTCAAGTTTCCAGTAAAAGTTGTCACCGAATGACCTGCTCGAACTCTTGTAGTAAACACCATACCTTATCTCTCTTGCTCTCCAATATTATTAGGTTTAATTATTATATCACAAAAATCGTTCTACATTGTCAATAATTTTTTTGCGCTTACACTAAAATCAATGAACACTATTAATCCAATGTCTTTACAAGTAATGTACCATCATACATGCAATTATATCAAATCATAAATCAACATATACTGTAATGAAATCAATCGGGATTGTCTTGTTAGAAGTAACATTTCAATTTACCACATGTGAAAATGTAGGTTCACATTATATCATTCATGTAGTTTTAAAAAATTCAGATGCCATGCCAATTATAATTCAACTATCCAAAAAAAACATTTAACATTAAATATCACATGTCAAATGTAATTCAGATGACAACATTACTTCACATTCACATGCCAAAAGTACTAAAACCATCCAAAGAACAATGAAATCAATGAACACTATTAATCCAATGAATTTACAAGTAATGTACCATCATACATGCAATTATATCAAATCAGAAATCAACATATACTGTAATGAAATCAATGGGGATTATCTTGTTACAATTAACATTTCAATTTACCACATGTGTAAATGTAGGTTCACATTCTATCATTCATGTAGTTTTAAAAACTTCAGATGGCATGCCAATTATAATTCAACTATCCAAAAAAAACATTTAACATTAAATACTCATGCATACCAATTATAATTCAACTATCCAGTAAATATTTAACATTAAATATCACATGTAAATATAATTAGATGACAACATTACTTCACATTCACATGCCAAAAGTACTAAAACCATCAAAGAACAACTGAAATCAATGAACACTATTAATCCAATGACTTTACAAGTAATGTACCATCATACGGCAAATATATCAAATCGAAGTAATATATCTTTATTAATGAAATCAATAGGGGATTGTCTTGTTACAAGTAACATTTCAATTTACCACATATTAAAATCATGATTCCATTCTCATTCATGTAGTTTTAAAAACTTAAGATGCCATGCCAATTATAATTCAACTATGCAACAAAAACATTTAACATTAAATATCACATGCCATGCCAATTATAATTCAACTATCCAACAAAAACATTTAACATTAAATATCACATGTCAAATGTAATTCAGATGACAACATTACTTCACATTCACATGCAAAAAGTACTAAAACCATCCAAAGAACACTGAAATCAATGAACACTATTAATCCAATGACTTTACAAGTAATGTACCATCATACATGCAATTATATCAAATCAGAAATCAACATATACTGTAATGAAATCAATGGGTATTGTCTTGTTACAAGTAACATTTCAATTTACCACATGTGCAAATGTAGGTTCACATTCTATCATTCATGTAGTTTTAAAAACTTCAGATGCCATGCCAATTATAATTCAACTATCCAACAAAAAAATTTAACATTAAATATCACATGTCATGCCAATTATAATTCAACTATCCAACAAAAACATTTAACATTAAATATCACATGTCAAATGTAATTCAGATGACAACATTACTTCACATTCACATGCCAAAAGTACTAAAACCATCCAAAATTAAATAAAACAAATTATATAATAGTTCATTGTAATAAAATATGTCCAAAAATTGTAAATCTCACTTGAGTATCAAACTGTATCAAGTTTAACAAATTTTAAAACCATCTAAATTTGGAAATCAAATCTGTAAATATTGTCCATCAAATGGAGGATCTAGCATCTGGGTCTCGAGTAGTGCCCTATCCTGTGAATAGGAAACCATCATACACAATGCACATGTACTTGAACATCAAAATTTGAAGTTTTAAAAATGAATGAGAATATATATATCTAGAACTTCATGTAAAAAACAAAATATAACAAAAAAATCATGCAATACCTCATAAGGTTCCCTCTCCATTTGATGAAGAGGTTCTGCCATAGAAACATCTGCAGTGGTAACCTATACAATATACATGTACAGTTAAATATAAATATATATATATACATAAACTTATTTGAACAATAATAAACTATAATAATAATAAAATTATTTGAACAGTTAAATATAAATATATATATATATATATAAACTTATTTGAACAATAATATTAAAAAATAAATAAAGACAACTTGTTCAAATGCTGTGGATGTTCCTATCTCCGTCGCTAGAGTCCTCGGATTAAAAAAATCTTCTACACGAACCTAAATTCAAAATTTTTTAAATAACTCAAAATATAGATCTCTCTCTATATATATCTCAATTTTTAATGGAACTTTTTGAGGTAACATAAATTTTGAACTTGTGAAAAATTGTCCATACTTGTACATCTCCCAATGAAGTAGAAGGTATATCTCTTAAGGAAGAAGAAGGTACCGCCATCCCAAAAACATCAGACGGAATCGGTACCTGTTAAAACATTTTATCAAATTATATATATATACATACATGTACATGTGTGGCAACAATTATTTATTTTAGAGTCACTTAAAAAACACTAACATACATGTGCCAACATATCATGATGGTCAGACCCATCTGCATCATTTGAGCCAGAGGTCCCGAACGTAATATTAACATTTTCATCACGCATCATGCCTGAGAACTGCAAATGGTGTTTTAACATATAATCATACATTTTTGTTAGATTAATGTACACATAGAAATAAATGTATACATGTGTACATACACATGTATTTATTACAAATTGTACACATGTATATGTAAATATAATTTCAAATCCTAAGGTCACTAACACATACCGTTCCGGTGCCCTCTTCCTCACGAAAAATTAGGTCTTGCAGACCATTGCGACAATTTATTGCGTATGTTCGGAGATCTTCAACATTCATGTTGCAAATCTCCTCATCTGTATGATAAACAAAATTGGCACGTGCATATTCACGTGCTCTTTGTCGATTTAAGCCAAGATCGACTCCACTCAATCCGCTATGAACATTTTCGATCATAACATCTCTTGCTTCACGACTTATTTGAGAAGTCGCATCCATCTCTGATCGCAAGGTTTCGACTCGAGACGGTCGACTCACCAATGGTGGCTCAGGGCGAGGCAACTCCACATCTCGCTTAGCGCCCTTACGTTGATATAATCGACCTCTCCCCGGGCCAAAAAATTCTGAAGGAAGGTCATTGTAGTCGGGTTTCATATCCAAAAAAAATTCTGCATAAAACATTTGTGCAAAATAAACAGGAACCTCATCGTTCCATGGAAGCCTTCCAAAGGCCGCAAGATGTCGATCATACAAATATTTTGCTTTGTCTGGGTGCTTGAAATACTGCACCTTCAACATTTTTCTTTTTGGCCCTTCCTTATAATTAAACATTGACTTAGCATCATCTCTTGAAACTCTTTGTTTTATGTCCTACCATTTATCGGGACCTATCACTGTTTCTTTTCTCTTTCTCATCAGTTCTACAAATGAATCAGTCGTTGGCCCCAAATTTTTGTACACATTTACCATTTCACCCAATGAATGTGTAACTATTTCAAGGCTTTGTCTACTCTCAGCAGGTAGAGACAAAGCCTCGAGATCTCTTTGCAATTTTGCATGAAGGCTTTGACACCTTTGTAAGGTGCATTCCGCCATGTTTGTTTCCCATGGTATATCAGTAATCTCAGCCGGATAAGTTGTGCTGGGTTGACAACCTTCTTCTTCAATGTAGCGCGCTGCCCTGCGTCTTTTTTGACCACTGGCTCGAACATTTTCAGCCTCTGCATCAATATATATATAATTTCGTATATTAGGAAAAACACGTGTAAAAAAAGTTGTACAAATTTAATGAAAAAATATTGAAATTGATGGCAACCTTGATGTTGTTGGTTAACATCATCTCCAACATGACCCTGCTGAGAACCAACCCCAGAATGACGCTGCTGAGAACCAGACCCACAGTGACCCTGTTGAGAACCAGCAATCGTTGATTGGCCTTCGGGGGAATAAATATCACCCCCTTCCCGCAACTTGCTACCACTCATACCTCGACCGGTTGAACCTTGGCCACGCTCCATGGATGGAGTAGAAACCCTTCTCCTCTTGCCTCCTAAAAATTAAAATATGAAACTTATTATCAACTAATTTCACTCACAAAGTTAATAAAAAAATCAATTCCATATGTACACACATGTATGGAGATTTAAGATTATATTTAAATACCGTGAACATCCTCCGATCCCTGAAGCTCCATATGGGATTCGGCTGATCTTCGTCTTTCATCCTCCATGATATATATATATTGGTCGACATTCACAAAATAGATTTCAAAAAATCAATTTGTAATTTAGTGTACACAAATTATGTAGAACACAACTTTCAAAACAATAATTGATCATGTGTGAAACATAGAACCAGTGGAGAAACCTAAGGAAAAACTATGTTTCCAAGTCGAACCTCTGTAGAGGTTCCAGTACCTGAGAGTAAAATCCAGTTTGGGGCTGTTAAATCTAGTATGTTCTATATTTCTTACATTTCTGCCCTCCTATTTTTCTTTCCAATCAAGGTTTATAAAATAACATGAGAAGCAACATGAGACTTGGAACAATCATTTTCATTATCTATATGGAAGGCAAAAAGGATTACTACAATTTGTACTTGGTTTTTTAAGAATATATCAAATAAAGTTTTTGAGAAGCAAATATGGCTTGTTCCTTAGAATTTGGCACTTAGAATTTCCATAACGCTTATAACCCCATCCTTAAAATTTTTATAATTTCCATGATGAGACATTTGAATTTCCTTCCCCATATTTCTTGTTAATGATTATAACCTTAAAATGGCTAGTATTGGTTTGTCATCATCATCTCAAAATGACTTGGCAGATGAAAATTTACCATGTCAATCATCATCACTTCACACCATCTCATACATGACCCCTTCTACATATTATATGCATGAATTTTTGGCATGTCATCCTCTCGACCTATCCCATGAATGATTGTGACAACAGGTGAATAAAATACAATTTATAAGCAGAGGATAGTTTCTAGTTTGTCCTCCTCCATCCGCCCCATAGCTAGTGATTTCTCAATTTTCCACTTCCAACTTACTATTCTCGAAATTCATTAGCAGCTAATTTTATCGATATCCACACCACACTACATTAATGAACTCTACGTTGTTTGTTATTGTAAAGTACAATAACAAACAATTTTAATTGAGTTTAGTAGTGTATATAACAATTTATTTGACTTCCAGGTGTGTTGTGACTATTAGTAGAATTAACTACCAAAATGAATTTCCAAAATAAAATGTTGGAGGAGAAAAAATAGGCAATCACTGGATATGGAGTGGGTGGAGGAGGACAAACTTATAGTGATCCCTTCCTTATCAAATTTCCTTTATTCACCTAATGTCACAATAAATCATGGTCTAGGTAGAGGGGATGAATTCAATCATATAATGTGTAGAAGGGTCATATGTAGATGGTGTGAAATGATGATTACAAACATGGTAATTTTTCATCTACTAGGTCATTTTGAGATGATGATTACAAACCAGTGCTAGCCAATTAAAGGTTATAATCATTGGTGCCTAATGTGGGGTGGAAAATTTAAATAAAGTTCATATCAAAGTACAATTTAGCTCATTTTAGTCAAGGTTAGTTAGAAGAATTAGCTATTGGTTTCTGCCTTCAATTTCCTCTGAAAATGAATGTGTACGTGCTTTTGAGAGACATTAGAGGAATAAGGTCCAAATTTTTGATGAAAATGTCTTGTAATCAAAAGGGTTTTAAAAACCCAAGCATGTCTGAGGAGCATAGTTGATCCAATGTTCTTCAAGAAGGGCCTAATTATTTGGGTCTTGGTTATGGAAAACATGGAAAATGCTCGAAAGCAAGGAGGCACATGGTATTTCAAGAAGGAATTTTTATTTAAGTCATTTCATTACCTCAGCTTGTGAGGTTTGTGTTCATGATGAATGGAACATGTGCATAGTTTACCTTAAAGTTGTTGTGTTTTACGGATATTAAAATGAAGAACTTCTATTTAGATCCATTCCAGAGATTGACTGCAGGGGCATTTACTAGATATGTCACCTTTCATAAAAGATGAGATCCAGAGGCTACCTGGCCCTTTACAGACTCTGCCTATAGAACTTGTAGAAGTAAACACTAGAGGCATTAGCAATATCAAAGAACGTTTTCATGCTCAGACATGGGAATGTGTCTCTTTCCCTACGCAAAAAAATAGTTCTTGAGGTAGTTAATCTTCATAGACAGGTCATCAAGCAAGTCAATGTGATCATCCCTCCTTCCCTCCCTTCTAAAATAATTATGTTTTGCGGGTCAGAAAGCCAAAATCTGGAGACAATTATCACCAAATACAATACGTTGTGATGGAGAATCTAAGCGCTCACTTGGTAATATATTGTAATCAATATTTATTTAAGTATCAATAATATTTCAGCAACATCATTGTTTCAAATCTCATGGTGAAATACTATTAAATCTTTTTAAATAATATTGAATTATAAATATATTGAGGCATTAAGGTCATCCATGAGCATAATAAATGTTGATGTATAAATGGCAGGTGAGAATCGCTTATGCAGGTCTTTAATAGAAATTAAAGATAAATTAAAGGTCTAAAACCTTTTGGAGTCATTTTGATGTATTAAATGACATTTCTGGGGGTCAAACGATTATATATAATTTAAGTTGAAGGCCCATGAGATAAATATGACTTCTATGTAACATTTGTAAATTAAATCATCTATTTTTTGTGTTATATGAACATAATTGGTACGCATATCTAAAGAGTCCAAATGATCATTCAAGACCATATGTAATCCTCATCTAACTTAGCCAGGGATTTGCAATACTATATTTGAGTTGGCTAGCTCCATTTCAAGATATTATGGTTATCCAAGAGGGGATATAAAAAATGAAAAGAAGGATATTGTTGTAGGTTATCCAAGTTGGACATAGAACCAGTGGAGAAACCTAAGGAAAAACTATGTTTCCAGGTCGAACCTTTGTAGAGGTTCCAGTACCTGAGAGTAAAATCCAATTTGGGGCTGTTAAATTCTAACTGTACTGGTAATTGTGCTAGGGGGAGAAATAGGATGCAATTTCCTCTTCTCACGATTGGGAGTCTTGTTTTTCATGTGGATTCAACCAAACATATTGTACATATTAAACGAGGACATAATTATTACACATTTTTAATTTACATTCAAATGCTTCTATGTGACATTTGTATTGAATCATCTATTTGTTGTGTTATATGAACATAATTGGTATGCATATCTAATTTACATTACTTTAATATGTCATGCTTCTTTAATTTATCTTTTATAGATGACCAAAGCATCCCTTTTTAATCTATCCCTTTTGACTTCGGATATGTGGGCAATATTCATCTGCATATTTTTCTATCATAAAGCAGTGAGTAAAATTGTATTCCATTTGTGTCAATGTTAAGGTTAAGCACATGGATTAAAGTTTTATATATTATATGAATACGCTATGTATTACATATGGTCTTGAATGAGCTTTTGGACTCTTTAGATATATATATCTAAAGAGTCCAAATGCTCATTCAAGACCATATGTAATCCTCATCTAACTTAGCCAGGGATTTGCAATACTATATTTGAGTTGGCTAGCTCCATTTCAAGATATTATGGTTATCCAAGAGGGGATATAAAAAATGAAAAGAAGGATATTGAACTGTAGGTTATCCAAGTTGGACATAGAACCAATGGAGAAACCTGAGGAAAAACTATGTTTTCAGGTTGAACCTTTGTAGAGGTTCCAGTACCTGAGAGTAAAATCCAGTTTGGGGCTGTTAAATTCTAACTGTACTGGTAATTGTGCTAGGGGGGAGAAATAGGATGTAATTTCCTCATCAAATTCACCTAGGACTAAAACCATTATTTTTAAATTTGAAATACATCATGGTGTGTTGTTTCAATGCCTGAATCTGAAATCAAATTAAATCTATATTAATTAATTTAATAGTTTAAATGCCTATTTGTGGTGTGCCAAATAGAAATATTCAAAGCGAAAGTTACAACTTACAAAGATTACTCAAATATATCACAAAAGGAAATAGAATAACAAACATAATGGACAATATGAACCAAAGTATTATACCTTTATTGATATGGATGGATTCTTAATTACAAACATTTGATTAAAATATGTTGAAGCTTTGGGGGAACTTTAATGAAACACTTTGTGGACAATATCAAAAGAGTTAAGAAAGTGGCTACTAACTAGTCTAAAAAGAAGGCAACAGAAAATAAAAAGGATCTTTTAGAAGTAGAAGAATTCATTTCTAGGCTTTTTGACAATAATGTAAATGCAATTTTTACTGAAAAATACTTGCAGTCTTTGAAAATTTTGGAGGGGAGAAAGCAAGCATTATTAGAAAAGGAAACAGTTTAATGAAGACTTCAAAGTAGAGCCATCTAGTTCGCTGAAGGTGATAACAACACTAATTTTTCCAGAAACAATAAGAAATGTTCTTGGCATGTTTTCATGGAATGTTCCTTCTTTCAAAATGTTTGGAATATGTCAAAACTTGTATTAGGTCATTCAATATTGGTCTAGTTCAAATCTGGAGGTGACCTAGCATTTGTGGAAATCATCTAAAGACCTGTAGGTCTTTAGAAGCTCTTCCGATGGGGGATTTTGACTCGCTAAGGAGAAGGTTTCCTTTCAAAAGAAAGATGTGATCCTTCACGCACTAACAATTTCTTAGCCATTTGCTTCAAGGAAAAGAGTCTAATGCCCCAGTAATAATCCAAATCCATGGAGTTACTTTAGTTAAAGTGCATCAATTGAAAATGGCCATTAAAAAGGGGGTCAAATTATTTTCTTTTTATCTTCAAATCACCTGCAAAAATCGACCACTATTTACAAACGAAAAAGAGCTTTCACGAATTAACATTTTTGGAAACTCAAAGTTTACAATCAACTAGCTATACAGGGGAAAAGGGAAAAGAAAAGAATCAAGACAAAGAATTTATCTAAAATTGACATCCATCTGGAAAAGGATATTTGAACAATGTTTGAACGATAGTTGAAGAGGAGGAGATAAAGAAGGATATGAGCCAAAGAAAAATGGACATATTGAAGGAGTTTCAATGGTGCATGCTACAAGTTTATCCCTCCATAAAGTAATGATAATGATCAATCAAAAGCCATGGAGTTTTACTTTGATTATGCATCAATTCAAATGACCTTAAAAATAGGGGCCAAATTATTTTATTTCTATAAAAGAATTTAGACATATAGAAAAGGATATTTGAACTATAGTTGAAGAGAGAGACATAGGGAAGGATATTTGAACCATAGTCGAAGAGAAGAAAAATAGACATATTCAAATTTTTGGAAACTCAAATTTTACAAGCAACTAGCTATTCAGGGAAAAAAAGGAAAAATAATCAAGACAAAGAATTTAGAAGTTGGCATTTATGTAGAAAAGGATATTTGAACGATAGGAATTTAGAAGTTGGCATCCATGTAGAAAAAGATATTTGAACTATGGTTGAAGAGAAAGATATTTGAACTATAGAAAAATAAATTTGAACTATGGTTAAAGAAAAAGATATTTGAACTATAGATGAAGAGGAGGACGAATTTAGAAGTTGGCATCATTGTATAAAAAGATATTTGAACTATATTTGAAGAGAAGGGTAACGATATTTGAACTATATTTGAAGATAAGGGTAACGATATTTGAACTATAGTTGAAGAGGACATAGAGAAGGATATTTGAACTATAGTTGAAGAGAAGGACATAGTGAAGGATATTTGAACCATAGTTGAAGAGGACATAAAGAAGGATAGTAAAGAATACTATTAGAAACCTTCACAATATATTTCTCTTAAAAAGTTACATATTACATTAGAAACCATGATACCATGCTGATTAATCTATTTTATAAAGAAAATATGTGGACATAGAGAAGGATATTTGAACTATAGTTTAAGAGAAGGACATAGTGAAGGATATTTGAACCATAGTTGAAGAGGACATAGAGAAGGATAGTGAAGAATACTATTAGAAACCTTCACAATATATTGCTCTTAAAACGTTACATATTACATTAGAAACCATGATACCATGCTGATTAATCTATTTTATAAAGAAAATATGTGGACATAGAGAAGGATATTTGAACTATAGTTGAAGAGAAGGACATAGTGAAGGATATTTGAACCATAGTTGAAGAGGACATAGAGAAGGATAGTGAAGAATACTATTAGAAACCTTCACAATATATTGCTCATAAAAAGTTACATATTACATTAGAAACCATGATACCATGCTGATTAATCTATTTTATAAAGAAAATATGTATATAATCATATTACAATGAAAACCATAATTGTTCATTGCTCTTCGAAAGTCAAAACATATTATTAGATACCATGATGATATAACTAGTATTAAAAAGGTATAGTAACTTAAGCACCGAGCTTACTATGAAAACATTTGAAATATTCCTGAAAATATGTTTATATTTGGGACTGTTTTCATACATGCTTGATGGCATGTATCTGACTGTATTAGTTTTTTGGACTGATCAGTTACACTACACAGCTATATGTAACATGTAATCTCTCTCTAATGAAAGTTTACGAATTTTTTCTCTTTGAAAAAAACTAGTATTAGAAGGTTGAAAACTACAATAAAAACCATGATATCATTATACAACACCTACAAGGCAAACAAGAGAACTTTATATATCCGCGAACATCGTGACAATACCACATTAGGGTGAATAAAAGACAGGAATATTTGCAAAATATTACGGATCTATTTGGATAAGAAGTACTGACATATAGTAGACATATATCAGGAGACAGTGCAGATATATTCCAGTAGACAGTACAGAGAAAAAGGGAGTGTTACAATGCAGATAAGTGAATGTCACAGTGCAGAGTATAGAATGCGGATCTGAGACAGTGACACAGAAACAATAGCAGATGCATAAACAATAGTGTGCACGCCAAGATCTATAACAGTCTAGTGAACGGTCAGCCTGAAAGAAAGGGAAAATCACAGCATAAATTGCCACGACGAACTATAAATACCCAACTAAGATTTCGCATTTCTACCACATAATTTTGGTCATCTCTTTGAAATCAAGTTCGAACTATATTACACGTTCGGTGCAAATTACAGTGGTACAGTGGCTCGGTGATATGATGCCAAAATTACAGTGGCTCGGTGCAAATTACAAGGCAGCATGTGTTGTCTCGGTGCAAATTGGTTGGCATGTGCTGGCTCGGTGATATGATGCCAAAATTACAGTGGCTCGGTGCAAGTTACAGTGATACAGTGGCTCGGTGCAAATTACAAGAGGGCGGACATAATTACATACCTGACAGATTTTGAAGAGTGCGGACGTAACAGCAGATACAACTACAAACTACAAACTGATTTTCAAGATGGCGGACGTAACTACATACCCGGCAGATTTTGAAGAGCACGGATGTAACAACAGGAACAGAGCCCCAGCGCGGAACAGAGCAACAACTCGGCCAGCAGGAACAGAGCACCAATGCGGCAATCGGAAACATAGCAGCAAAAATCGACAGGAACAACAAAAATCGTGCCAACAATGAAAACAGTAACCTTACATCCTTCGCGGGCGATTTATTTATAGAAAATAGTTCGACCGAAAGTAAAATTTCGGCCGAACTTTTTTATAAGTTCGGCCGAACTCCTGTTGCCGGTTTTCCAAACCTCCGGCAAAAATTTTGTTTGCTGCGCCGTCACTGTGCCGTCAATATAAACGGACTCAAAAGTTCGGCCGAACTTTATAAAATGTTCGGCCGAACTATTGCCAAAAAAATATTTCTGCCCCCGATTCTCACAAAAGTGTAACCCAGCTTCACGTTTCCGCCCATGCATGTGCATAAGTATTATGAAAGAAAAAATGTATGGCAGTCGGAGAGGAGCACAACTTGTCCAAGATGCGGGTTTCGAGAGCTGAGTTTGGGGAGAGCACTATCTAATAATTGTAACGAAGAACCTCCTCATCCCAAGAGTAGTATGTTGAGGAATTAAGATCCGATATTAAGTTATTAATTAATTGGGACAAGGAGGGGTGGGATAACCATCCATGGAGGGGTTATTCAATCCAATATGGTTGGGGTAGAGAGAGTGATAAAAGGGTGCCCTCATCCTCAAATTTGTGTGATACGACATCAATCACTACATTTTAATGCCCATTTTTGTAAATTATCTCATAATCATATCCCAACATTTTTGAAAGCTATTTATTTTTTTTGTGGCGATGATAGACGTTGCTCTAGAAAATATTTTAGACTATTATGGTTAGTGCGAATTTAGAAATGTCTCCCCAATAAGTATGGTCACCAAGTGTATACTTCATTTAATATGGTCATAATTTCTTTCTCATATGTCGATAGACCAATATTCTTGCCATTGAGTTGTTGACTGGTGAAAGCCAATGGTCTACCTTCTTGATTTAATAATGCACCAATGCCCATACCTGAGCCATCACATTCAATCACAAAAGGTTTGGTGAAGTCGAGTAAGGTCAATACTGGAGTGGAGCACATGGCCTGTTTGAGAGCCAAGAAGGCCTACTGAGTTGCTTCAGTAATGATGAATGAATTTTCCTTGAGAACATTAGCGAGTGGCTGGGAAATCCATCCATAATTTCTAAAAGATTCGTGATAGTAGCTTGTGAGACCCAAGAATCCCTGCAAACTCTTTAATATTTTTGGTTGGGGCCAATCTTGCATTTCCTGAATCTTCTTTGGATCATCCCTTACTCCCTCACGTCCAACAATATGTCCCAAATACTCTAATTATTCCATTCCAAAGGATCATTTAGGTAATTTGACAAATAATTTGTGATCTTGGAGAAAATCTAATATATGGCCAACATTTTGGAGGTGTTTTTCCCATGCGATGTTGTAAATGAGAATGTCATCAAAAAAGACTAGGAAATATTTTCTTAGACAAGGTTCCATAAGGTGGTTCACGAGGCTCTAAAAAGTGGAGGGAGTATTACAATGAAAAAATGACATGACCAAGAATTCATAATGGTTTTCATGAGTTCAAAATGTTGTTTTGGGTACGTCATCTTCCTTCATGCGTATTTGGTGATAGCTTGAGTAGAGGTCGAGCTTGATGAAAATTTAGCACCATGTAGTTCATCAAGAAAATAATCAACTACTTCAATAGGAAATTTATCGTTGAGAATGAGCTTGTTAAGGGCCCTAAAGTTAGGACACATACAACATTTATGGGATTTCTCTAGAACCGTGACTGTGGGAGATGAGTAGGGGTTGGTGCTAGGAAAAATAACACTGGCTTTGTAGAGTTGCTTGATTATCTTTTCAATTTCATTATTTTTTGCAAAATAATATCGATATGAGTGGGTATTTGGTGCCTGATCGCCTAGGACCAAAGGAATTCTATGATCATGTTCACCCCTAGAGGGTGGGAGCTCCTTGGGTTTGTCAAAGAACCATTGGTGGAAATCTAATACCTATTGCATATGTGGATGAATGAGATGAAAAGTGGATACAAGAGATTATTTAGGAAAGCCAACCTTTGCAGTTTTCTTTTTTGACTCCTTTTCAGACTCTCCGAACATGAAAAGTAGTCGAGTTAGACCCTCAATAGACTTGTAAAAACATTAAACAATGATGGACTCGTCGAGCATGACATGAAAAAATGACTCCTTCTCAGGGTTTGTTAAATATACTAAAAAGGATTCATCCGGAGGATGAAATCAAAGATCAAGCATATGGTATCCTCCTCAATCTTGTTAAAAAATAAAGGGGTGTTGACTTGCAATGGTTGGGGAAATTTGGAAAATGCGATACTCCACTTATTAATGGCAGCATGTCTCTCTTCATCATGACACTCTTCCACTTCATATGCATGGTTGTTGGGTTGGGAAATATTATTTTCTTTGGGTTCATCACATTGTTTCAAAGCCTGCATTTTTTGTTTTGGGTCAATGCTACCAATTCCATTCAGTGCCACTGATGTGTTCAAGAGAAGTCCTTTAGTTCATCTCTGATACAATATTCCTAAGCCTACATTCAAGTCTTCCTTTCCTGAACTATTTCTGCATCAACATCATTCTGTCTCAAATCATGATACCCATTTCATGTCATTGATGGGGGATACATCAAGGCCCTCCTACGAAGAGCTGCTTCATGTCAACATCAACTCACTATCTTGGAAGTTGACTTAAAAACACTTCGTTCAGTACCTTGGTGCATGCATACATAAATTGAAAGTGTCCTCACTCTCAGTGATAGGTTTTTAGTATTTTCCTTCGACAAATATATTATGTGTGGTGTTCAACTTCAACTCATTCATTCACACCATATTGATTGTACTATTGTATCTTCAGAGCCATTAACAACATCGATGGTTTCTCTTGAATATGTTAATGACTTGCATCAATGGTTGGTAATAAAATGGTGTCTACCATGTTCGAAATTGGATCCTTTATTCCCATGGTTAGACTCATACATTGGAGGATCGAGCGAACGATATTAAGAATACTCGGAATCCAGTTCCATCCATTAGGGATGCGCTTTCAGGATTAATGCAATATTAAAAAGCATGATGGCTATGGTAATACAGTCATCTAATCATGCATCCATGATTTTTCATCTCTGGACATGGTTTTTTATCATTGTGCATATAAATTTAACTTATTTCATGAGCATGGGTATCCCTCCATCAACAAAGATACCATGATGAAACGTATTGTAATAGATGACGATCTATACCAAATGTTCTTGATCAAGACTTGTCATAAGGTAAAACAATTCAATCATCATCCAAAATTTCTGACTTTTCACCTTAGGCAGGAACTTTTTATACACCATTTTGTTGCATCTAGTCAATAGGTCTGTAAAATGGACCAATCAACATCCACGAACACCTTTTCATCATCCCTACATAAATACCTAACCATGAATCTACCAAGTTCTTGAGTTTTTGAGGGTGACTGCTTCAAAATAGTTATTTTAAGGCTCAATAGATGCTATCCCTGTAGGGACCTCTATTCACCATCAAGTTACTCCATTATGCACCTGCACTCATCAGCGACAGGATTTCCGTTGCTAGGTGTGTACCGAGTCTATAAATTTGGGAAAATTAAATATAATCCAGAAGCTTCCTCTTCCATAAGCTTCTAGGAGTTATTTAAACCATTTACCTTGGATAATAAGTTTGAATACTATCTAATCCTACCTTGGATATTTTATCTCTTATCTATTGAGCTCATCCTCCCATCAAGAGTGGATCTAGATCCTAGATTCATAAATGGATATAAATTTTGAAACTACTGCACTCTCTTATAAATATACAACCATCTATAACATTAGGGTTGGCTTTTGGATAGCTATAATGCCTTCTTGTTGGTGCCTTTATTCTAAGAAAGTCATCATCTTCATGCATTAGGGTAACATTGAGGTGTGCTCTATGGCAAGGAAGGCCAAGTCAACTTGGGGAGATAGCTACAAGATCAACTACTATTATTGGTTGTAAACTCTATCCTATTCATATTAATACAAAGAGTATATCATTTTTCTATATATGTTATTTTATGTTTACATTCATATTTTTCAACCCTTTTCTGACACATTGATTAGAATAATTGGATAATGCTACATAGATGTTGTGAATATTTGGCTTGTTTTGATTGTATGCGCAGGTTCTAAATATAGAAATTGGAGCTACGATTGGAGATTACAAGCCAAGTGAGAAGTAAATATTATGATATATTCCAAGTAATATACTTCCTATTCTTCGATTCCTCTAATGAGAACTGTATATTATCTCCTTTTTTCTTGTTCTAGACTAGTCCACCAAGTCCTGGGAAAATACTTCTAGCTAATGTAATAAATTCTGCATAACAGTAGGCTCAACGTTAAAACCAGTGAAGTAAATAATTGGATCAACATCACTCTTGGTGAAACCATTACTCATAAGGTATCCATCAATCTAGTAATACCAAGCCCGAGGTGACTATTTGTACAAAGCCTTATTTATTTGAGCAACTAGAGTAAATGTCTCTTGATAGTCCTATTCCTCTTTCTGGGAGAACCATTTTCACAAGAATCTCACTTTCTAATTCTTTATGCTAACACCTACCACATGCTTCATCTTGTTGATCCACTTGGAAGTCAACACTAACTTTCCTTTAGGTCTTGACACAGTTTCCCACACATTATCATTCATCATGGATTGATATTCCTTAGTCATGGCATCATTGCAAACTTGTTCGCATGTTTCCTCCTCATATTCATAGGGCTTGGAATCAACGATATGGCACATCAGTGCTAAATATCCTAAGTAGTTTTTAGGAATTTTTTTCTCCTTGAAATTTCCATGGTAAGCTGCATTACCCTATACATATTGCAATTTACTTTGAAGCCACATTGGTTTCTTCTTAGATTATAGAGAAATGACCCTAAGTGGGTCCATTGGATCCATGGGTCCTTGCTAATCTAAACTATGTTCCACATATATAAAATGAGCTAAACCCACATCCATAGGAGCCTATTTCTCCTCATTATCATGAGAGGCTCTCTCAATCCCCGATAGGTTCCACCCCTCCATTGTACCTCACTAATTAATCCCTTTGAAAAAGAATCTCTTTTAGCCATATGGAATGGTTATATATATATATATATATATATATATATATATATATATATATATATATATATATATATATATATATATATATATATATACAAACTTTATCCATATCAATCACAAATCACTATTGTGTTTATACTCAATCTTTCTCGATCCCTCTTGCCACAATCTTTTTTAATGCTTCATTTTATTCAGAATTATTGACTTGGAAACCTTTAGGACACAAAGCTATCCCTTCAAACCTAATTAGGAGATGATGGAATAAATGATTATAACCAAGTAAAAGATATAAAGACAAGAGGTTGATCAATAATAAAGTGGTAATCATCATGTAAGAAAGATATGAAGTACTTATCCTTTGATATAAGGATTGTAGGGAATTTCCAACTCCCTCTTGATCCTTGCCTTCCCGTAGAAATTACTAAAATCCATTTGCATTCTCATTAAGCTAGAAATGCTCATCTTTGTCCTTATCATCAACGAATAATGCATGTTTCTTACATTTCCTTCCTTACAAGAAATGTATGGGCTAGGGTTTCTTCTGCATCAAGTTGTCTAGCCACACCAAAGGCCCAAGTTTAAGCTAAGACATATTCATGCTAACAAGAAGATATACCAATTAGTACAAAATCTATTGGCACTATGTCTTGGGTTTGACAGCCCTTCAGACATAAAATTAAATGCAACTCATATCCCTCTAGACCTATAAGGTTTACAAACCATAATAATTTCAAATTTGATCGACATTTGTTGTTCCGAATTCCAAATAATAGATATTACCACATATAATCCTTTCTTATGCAAAAAAAAATTGTATTCAAAATAGGAGGAGAACCCCTATTGGTATTTATTGAAGTACATATGCCACAGATAAAAACTTGCATACATTCTCATCACATTCAACCATCCCTTGATTCATTTGATAAATGTATTTAGAGACATTAGGTTTAGAATATTTTGGGTTGAATAACATGGATTTTTTAACAGCCCTGGTGAAAATTCCATGTAATAAAACTTAAAAATAACAACCATGGTTGATAGGACACTTATTCCAAGTTGAATTTTAGGAAAATCATCCTAGTGGGTTTTCATTTCATTTATTATTGCTAAGGAAATTGGGAAAGGAAAGGGAAAGGCTTTGGAAAGACAAAATGGCATATTTGGCACAATTGTTTATGAAAATAATGGAAATTAGCAGAAAAGGGAGATGAAGGGTCACAAGTTGGGTGTGAGGAGGAAAATGAAGGAAACTAATGGAAAATGAAGAAAATAGAGGCCTCTTCTATAAAAAGGGTTATGAGGATCAGGTTGTGCCTTTTTTCAGTTCAATTTTAGATCTCTCTAATTCTCTATCTCTGTCTGTCTCTCACTCTTGGACACTTAGAGTTTTTTGGAGCATTTTGGCATTGGAGCAATAAAGGCAAGAAAGCAAGAAAAATGATGAAGCAAGCAAGGAGGATCACAAATGAAGTAGCTACAATATGATTCTTGGAAGTTATCGATTTTAATATGTGTTTTCCTTGCTAGATTTAGAATGCATGGTATTGCATGTGGTTCCTTGTTGTCTTGGCATGGGTTTTTCCAGGTGTGACAGTGTTTTTCCCCTCCTGCCTCTCTCTCTCTTTCTTCATCCCTCCCTCAACCTCCCCCTCCCACTCTCCCTCTCTCCCCCTCTCTCCCCCTCCCTCTCTCTCTCTCTCTCTCTCTCGTCCCTTCCTCCATCTCCCTCCCCCATCCTCCCCATCCCCCCCATCCCCCTCGCCCTCCACCTCACCCTCTCTCCCTCTTTCTCTCTCTCCCCCCAAGTATCTCTCCCCCACCCCCAAGTATCTCTCTCTCTCTCTCCACCTCTCCCACTCCCCCTCTCTCCCCCCCCCCCCCAGTATCTCCCTCTCTCTCTCTCTCTCCATCTCCCTGCCCTCCTCTCTCTCTCTCTCTCTCTCTCTCTCTCTCTCTCTCTCTCTCTTCGCCTTCCCCCTCTCTCCAGCTCCCCCTCCCACTAAACCTATCTCCACCTCTCTCTCTCTCTCTCTCTCTCTCTCTCCACCTCCCTCCTTCGCTCTCTCTCTCTCCCTACCCCTCTCCCACCTATCTCTCTCTCCCCCTACCCCTCTCCCCCATGTATCCCTCTCCCTCTCCCCCTCCCCCCTTTTTCACTCTCTCCCTCGCTCTCCCCCTCCCCCCTTTTTCACTCTCTCCCTCCCTCTCCCTCTCTCGATCACTCCCCCCTCTCCCCCCTTTTTCACTCTCTCTGTCCCTCTCCCTCTGTCGATCCCTCTCCATCTCCCTCCCTCTCCCCCCTATCTCTCTCTCCCCCTACCCCTCTCCCCCCTGTCTCCCTCTCCCTCTCGCTCTCTCTCTCCCCCCTTTTTCACTCTCTCCCTCCCTCTCACTCTCCCTCTCCCTCTCCCCCCTTTTTCACTCTCTCCCTCCCTCTCCCTCTCTCGATCCCTCTCCATCTCCCTCCATCTCTCCATCCCTCTCCATCTCCCTCTCCATCACTCTCCCTATATCTCTTTCTCCCCCTCTCACTCCCTTTCTCTCCCTCCCTCTCTTTCTCCTCCATCGCTCCCTCCCTCTCTCTATCTTCGTCCCTCTCTCGTCTTTCTCCCCCTCATCCTTCTCTCTCTCACACTCCCCATCCCTCTTTAAATCACGCCCACCCCCTTTAAATCATACCCATCCTCCTTTCGGATACCTATCTATCCCTAACCCCCCTTCCCCCCTCTCTCTATATCTTTCTATATCCCCCTTGTTTCCCCATCCCACTCCCCATTCCTCTCTAAATTATAAATATATTTTAACAAAAATACATAACTAGAAAATATTAGTTTATTATATAAAAATCATGTGAAAATATACATTAAAATATTGAAAGTTAACAAATACAATATATGAGAAATTAGAAACACATTTATATGACAAAATAAATTTACAAATTTAAAATTTATTTAAAAATTCAAATTCAAATTTATATTTTCAATCGAAGTATACTATTCTTCTTAATCATAAATATAAATTGATTTAAATAAACTTTAACTTTCCTTTTAAATCATAAAAAAAACACTTATATTTTATACTCAAAACAATACCATAAAAATATATTGAAAACATTGTTTCTCATAACTATAATTAAAAAAAAGCCACAAAATATTATTTAAAATTTAATTTAATAACGCCATACTAGATTAATTAATTAAAATGAAGAAACCCAAAAAAATAATAAAAACAATCCAAAGAGTAAAATCTCACCTCAAAATGTCATCTCCATAATGATAGTTAAAAAAAAAATTACAAAAGAAAATAAATACAGTAAAACAAAGTTGTTTCTTCTTCTAATAAAAAAAACACGTTCTTGATTTTTAAATAAAAAAACACCATACTTTTTGGTCATTTATCTATTTTCTTACGAAAGTGTTCGGTGTTGTGTATGTGAAATTGTTTGTATAGCAACAGTGGACATTTAAAATTGATAGCGGTGCTGCCTTTCTTGTATTTTTTCGAAAAAGAGTAGAAAACACTTAAAAAAACATCCCAGGAGTGCAAAACAGTGAAAAAACATTCCGGGAGAGAATCCGTTTCCCGGAGTGTAAAACAGAGAAAAAACATTCCAGGACAGAATCCATTTCAGCAAGATGGTTTTACTGTAATCTTTCTTTTCTTATCTAAATTTTCTTGAGTAACAAAAATAATATAACCTAAATTTTTTAGCAACAAAATAAAATATAACATAAATTCTTTAAGAAATAAAAAATAAAAAAAAAAATACTAACATAAATTCTTTAGCAACTAAATATAAAGTACAAGAGAAATACCGGGAATGAATGAGCATCTTTCAAAGTTTTGTGTTAACAACATAGTCCGACTCCTGCCCAATCTTCCTACATCTTCACACACACCTACGAAAACCTTCCTCAATCAACCATGGCAACGTATCGTCTCATCTCCCAGAGAGAAGAAAAAACCCAATACCTACCAAATAGCCCAACTCTCGCCTCCTCGTGCCGTTGTCAATCGTGCCGTTGTCAATGCTTCCAGATAGAAGAAACAATTCAAAATCTACCCTCAAATATTAAAGACATTATGAACCAAATGCATAAGTATTATGAAAGCCAAAATGTATGGCAGTCATAGAGGAGCACAACTTGTCCAAGATGTGGGTTTCGAGAGCTGAGTTTGGGGAGAGCACTGTCTAATCATTGTAATGAAGAATCTCTTGATCCCAAGAGTAGTATGTTGAGGAATTAAGATCCGATCTTAAGTTATTAATTAATTGGGACAAGGAGGGGTGGGATAACCATCCATGGAGGGCTTATTCAATCCAATATGGTTGGGGTAGAGAGAGTGATACAAGGGTGCCCTCATCCTCAAATTTGCGTGATACAACATCAATCACTACATTTTAATGCCAATTTTTGTAAATTATCTCATAATCATATCCCAACATTTTTGAAAGCTATTTATTTTTTTTGTGGCAATGATAGACATTGCTCTAGAAAATATTTTAGACTATTATGGTTAGTGCGAATTTGGAAATGTCTCCCCAATAAGTATGGTCACCAAGTGTATACTTCATTTAATATGGTCATAATTTCTTTCTCATATGTCGATTGACCTAGATGCTTGCCATTGAGTTGTTGGCTGGTGAAAGCCAATGGTCTACCTTCTTGATTTAATACTGCACCAATGCCCATACCTGAGGCATCACATTCAATCACAAAAAATTTGGTGAAGTCAAGTAAGGTCAGTACTAGAGTGGAGCACATGGCCTGTTTGAGAGCCAAGAAGGCCTACTGAGTTGCTTCAATCATGATGAATGAATTTTCTTTGAGAACATTAGCGATTGGTTGGGAAATCCATCCATAATTGCTGAAAGATTCATGATAGTAGCTTGTGAGACCCAAGAATCCCTGCAAACTCTTTAAGATTTATGGTTGGGGCCAATCTTGCATTTCCCGAATCTTCTTTGGATCATCCCTTACTCCTTCACGTCCAACAATATGTCCCAAATACTCTAATTCTTCCATTCCAAAGGATCATTTAGATAATTTGACAAATAATTTGTGATCTTGGAGAAAATCTAATATCTGGCCAACATGTTGGAGGTGTTTTTCCCATGTGATGTTGTAAATGAGAATGTCATCGAAAAAGACTAGGAAATACTTTCTTAGACAAGGTTCCATAACATGGTTCACGAGGCTCTAAAAAGTGGACGGAGCATTGCATTGAAAAAATTACATGACGAAGAATTCATAACGGCTTTCATGAGTTCAAAATGTTGTTTTGGGTACATCATCTTCCTTCATGCGTATTTGGTGATAGCTTCAGCAGAGGTCGAGCTTGATGAAAAATTTAGCACCATGTAGCTCATCCAGAAAATAATCAACTACTTCAATAGGAAATTTATCGTTGAGAGTGAGCTTGTTAAGGGCCCTAAAGTTAGGACACATGCAACATTTATGGGATTTCTCTAGAACCATGACTGTGGGAGATGAGTAGGGGTTGGTGCTAGGAAAAATAACACCGGATTTGTAGAGCTGCTTGATTATCTTTTCAATTTCATTATTTTTTGCGAAAGAATATCGATATGAGTGGGATTTGGCGCCTGATCACCTAGGACGACAGGAGTTCTATGATCATGTTCACCCCTAGAGGGTGGCAACTCCTTGGGCTTGTCAAAGAACCATTGGTGGAAATCTAATACTTGTTGCATATGTGGATGAATGAGATGAAAAGTGTATACAAGAGATTATTTAGGAAAACCAACCTTTGGAGTTTTCTTTTTTGACTCCTTTTCAGACTCTCAGAACATAAATGTAGTCAAGTTAGACCCTCAATAGACTTGTAAAAACATTAAAAAATGATGGACTCGTCGAGCATGACATGAAAAAATGACTCCTTCTCAGGGTTTGTTAAATATACTCAAAAGGATTCATCCGGAGGATGAACCTAAAGATAAAGCATATGGTATCCTCATCAAGCTTGTTAAAAAATAAAGGGGTGTTGACTTGCAATGGTTGGGGAAATTTGGAAAATGGGATACTCCACTTATTAATGGCAGCATGTCTCTCTTCATCATGACACTATTCCACTTCATATCCATGGTTGTTGGGTTGGGAAATATTCTTTTCTTTGGGTTCATCACATTGTTTCAAAGCCCGCATTTTTTGTTTTGGGTCAATGCTACCAATTCCATTCAATGCCAATGATGTGTTCAAGAAAAGTCCTTTAGTTCATCTCTGATACAATATTCCTAAGCCTACATTCAAGTCTTCCTTTCCTGAACTATTTCTGCATCAACATCATTCTGTCTCAAATCATGATACCCATTTCATGTCATTTATGGGGTATACATCAAGGCCCTCCTATGAAGAGCTGCTTCATGTCAACATCAACTCACTATCTAGGAAGTTGACTTAAAAACTCTTCGTTCAGTACCTTGGTGCATGCATACATAAATTGAAAGTGTTCTCACTCTCAGTGATAGGTTTTTATTATTTTCCTTCGACTGATAGATTATGTGTGGTGTTCAACTTCAACTCATTCATTCACACCATATTGATTGTACTATTGTATATTCAGAGCCATTAACAACATCGATGGTTTCTCTTGAATATGTTAATGACTTGAATCAATGGTTGGTAATAAAATGGTGTCTACCATGTTCGAAATTGGATCCTTCATTCGCATGGTTAGACTCATACATTGGAGGATCGAGCGAACGATATTAATTATAATCAGAATCTATTTCCATCCATTAGGGATGCGCTTTCAGGATTAATGAAATATTAAAAAGCATGATGGCTATGGTAATACAGTCATCTAATCATGCATCCATGATTTTCAATCTCTGGACATGGTTTTTTATCATTGTACATATAAATTTACCTTATTTCATGAGCATGGCTATCCCTCCATCAACAAAGATACCATGATGAAATGTATTGTAATAGAGGATGATCTATACCAAATGTTCTTGATCAAGACTTGTCATAAGGTAAAACAATTCAATCATCATCCAAAATTTCTAACTTTTCACCTTAGGAGGGAACTTTTTATACACCATTTTGTTGCATCTAGTCAATAGGTCTGTAAAATGGACCAATCAACATCCATGAACACCTTTTCATCATCCCTACATAAATACCTAACCATGAATCTACCAAGTTCTTGAGTTTTTGAGGGTCACTGCTTCAAAACAGTTATTTTAAGGCTCAACAGATGCTATCCCTGTAGGGACCTCTGTTCACCATCAAGTTACTCCATTATGCACCTGCACTCTTCAGCGATAGGCTTTCCCTTGCTAGGTGTGTACCGAGTCTATAAATTTGGGAAAATTAAATATAATACCGAAGCTTCCTCTTCTATAAGCTTCTAGGAGTTATTTCAACCATTTACATTGGATAAGAAGTTTGAATCCTATCTAATCCTACGTTGGATATTTTATCTCTTATCTATTGAGCTCATCCTCCCATCAAGAGTGGATCTCAATCCTAGACTCATAAATGGATATAAATTCTAAAACTACTGCACTCTCTTATAAATATGCAACCATCTATAACATTAGGGTTGGCTTTTGGATACCTATAATTCCTTCTTGTTGGTGCCTTTAATCTAAGAAAGTCATCATCTTCATGCATTAGGGTAACATTGAGGTGTGCTCTGTGGCAAGGAAGGCCAAGTCAACTTGGGGAGATATCTACAAGATCAACTACTATTATTGGTTGTAAACTCTATCCTATTCATATTAATACAAAGAGCATATCATTTTCTTATATATGTTATGTTATGTTTACATTCATATTTTTCAACCCTTTTCTGACACATTGATTAGAATAATTTCATAATGCTACATAGATGTTGTAAATATTTGGCTTGTTTTGATTGTATGTAGAGGTTCTAAATATAGAAATTGGAGCTACGATTGGAGATTAAAAGATGAGTGAGGAGTTAATATTATGATAGATTCCCAGTAATATACTTCCTATTCTTCAATTACTCTAAGGAGAACTTTATATTATTTCATTTTTTCTTGTTCTAGACCATTCCACTAAGTCTAGGGAAAATACTTCTACCTAAAGTAATAAATTCTGCATAACAGTAGGCTCAACGTTAACAAGAATGAAGTAAATAATTTGATCAACATCACTCTTGGTGAAACCATTACTCATAAGGTATCCATCAATCTAGTAATACCAAGCCCGAGGTGACTATTTGTACAAAGCCTTATTTATTTGAGCAACTAGAGTAAATGTCTCTTGATAGTCCTATTCCTCTTTCTGGGAGAACCATTTTCACAGGAATCTCAATTTCTAATTCTTTATGCTAACACCTACCACATGCTTCATCTTGTTGATCCACTTGGAAGTCAACACTAACTTTCCTTTAGGTCTCGACACAATTTCCCACACATTATCATTCATCATGGATTGATATTCCTTGTTCATGGCATCATTCCAAACTTGTTGGCATGTTTCCTCCTCATATTCATAGGGCTTGGAATCAACGATATGGCACATCCGTGCTACATATCCTAAGTAGTTTTTAGGACATTTTTTCTCCCTGAAAATTCCATGGTGAGCTGCATCACCCTATACATATTGCAATGTACTTTGAAGCCACATTGGTTTCTTCTTAGATTCTAGAGGAATGACCCTAAGTGGGTCCATTGGATCCATGGGTCGTTGGTGATCTAAACTATGTTCCACATATAGAAAATGAGCTAAACCCACATCCCTAGGAGCCTATTTCTCCTCATTATCATGAGAGGCTCTCTCAATCTATGATAGGTTGCACCCCTCCATTGTACCTCACTATTTAATCCCTTTGAAATAGAATCTCTTTTAGCCATATGGAATGGTTCTACATATATATATATATATATAGTTTCTCCATATCAATCACAAATACTCTTATTGTGTTTATCCTCAATCTATCTCGATCGCTCTTGCCACAATTTTTTTTTAATGCTTCCATTTTATTCTAGAATTATTGCCTTGGAAACCTTTAGGACATGCATTCAAACCTAATTAGGAGATGATGGAATAAATGATTATAACCAAGTAAAAGATATAAAGACAAGAGTTTGATCAATAATAAAGTGATAATCATCATGTAAGAAAGATATGAAGAACTTATCCTTTGATATAAGGATTGTAGGGAATTTTCAACTCCCTCTCGATCCTTGCCTTTCCGTAGAAATTACTAAAATCCATTTGCATTCTCATTAAGCTAGAAACGCTCATCCTTGTCCTTATCATCGACGAATAATGCATGTTTCTTACATTTCCTTCCTTACAAGAATTGTATGAGCTAGGGTTTCTTCTGCATCAAGTTGTCTAGCCACACCAAAGGCCCAAGTTTAAGATAAGACATATTCATGCTAACAAGAAGATATACCAATTAGTACAAAATCTATTGGCACTATGTCTTGGGTTTGACAGCCCTTCGGACATAAAATTAAATGCAACTCATATCCCTCTAGACCTATGAGGTTTATGAACCATAAGAACTTCAAATTTGATCGACATTTGTTGTTCCAAATTCCAAATAATAGATATTACCAAATATAATCCTTTCTTATGCAAAAAACATTGTATTCAAAATAGGAGGAGAACCCCTACTGGTATTTATTGAAGTACATATGCCACAGATAAAAACTTGCATACATTCTCATCACATTCAACCATCTCTTGAGTCATTTGATAAATGTATTTAGAGACATTATGTTTAGAATATTTTGGGTTGAATAACATAGATTTTGTAACAGCCCTGGTGAAAATTCCATGTAATAAAAGTTTAAAATAACAACCATGGTTGATAGGACACTTATTCCAAGCTGAATTTTAGGAAAATCATCCTAGTGGGTGTTCATTTGGTTTATTTTGGCTGAGGAAATTGGAAAAGGAAAAGGGAAAGGCTTTGGAAAGACAAAATGGCATATGTGGCACAATTATTTATGAAAATAATGGAAATTAGCAGAAAAGGGAGATGAAAGGTCACAGGTTGGATGTGAGGAGGAAAATGAAGGAAACTAATGGAAAATGAAGAAAATAGAGGCCTCTTCTATAAAAAGGGTTATGAGGATCAGGTTGTGCCTTTTGTCAGTTCAATTTTAGATCTCTCTAATTCTCTCTCTCTCTCTGTCTCTCACTCTTGGACACTTAGAGTTTTTTGGAGCATTTTGGCATTGGAGAAATAAAGGCAAGAAAGCAAGAAAAATGATGAAGCAAGCAAGGAGGATCACAAATGAAGTAGCTACAATATGATTCTTGGAAGGTATCAATTTGAATATGTGTTTTCCTTGCTAGATTTATCATGCATGGTATTGCATGTGGTTCCTTGTTGTCTTGGCATGGGTTTTTCCAGGTGTGACAGTGTTTTTCCCCTCCTCCCTCTCTCTCTCTTCATCCCTCCCTCAACCTCCCCCTCCCACTCTCCCTTTCTCCCCACCCCCACCTCTCTCTCTCTCTCTCTCTCTCTCTCTCTCTCTCGTCCCTTCCTCCACCTCCCTCCCCCATCCTCCCCGATCCCTCTCTCCCCCTCACCCTCCACCTCACCCTCTCTCCCTCTTTCTCTCTCTCAGCCCCCCACCCCCCCAAGTATCTCTCTCTCTCTCTCTCTATCTCTGTCCCACTCCCCCCCCCCCCAGTATCTCCCTATCTCCCTCTCTCTCTCTCTCTCTCTCTCGCTCCATCTCCCTCCCCTCCTCTCTCTCTCTCTCTCTCTCTCTCCATCTCCCTCCCCTCCTCTCTCTGTCTCTCTCTCTCTCTCTCCGCCTTCCCCCTCTCTCCACCTCCCCCTCCCACTCAACCTATCTCCACCTCTCTCTCTCTCTCTCTCCGCCTTCCCCCTCTCTCCACCTCCCCCTCCCACTCAACCTATCTCCACCTCTCTCTCTCTCTCTCTCCGCCTCTCTCCATCTCCCTCCTTCGCTCTCTCTCTCCCCCTAACCCTCTCCCCCTTATCTCTCTCTCCCCCTACCCTTCTCCCCCTATCTCCCTCTCCCTCTCCCTCTCCCTCTCCCCCCTTTTTCAATCTCTCCCTCCCTCTCCCTCTCTCGATCACTCCCCTCTCTCCCCCCTTTTTCACTCTCTCCCTCCCTCTCCCTCTCTCGATCCCTCTCCATCTCCCTCCCTCTCCGCCCTATCTCTCTCTCCCCCTACCCCTCTCCCCCCTGTCTCCCTCTCCCTCTCCATCTCCCTCTCCCCCCTTTTTCACTCTCTCCATCCCTCTCCCTCTCTCGTTCCCTCTCCATCTCCCTCTGTCTCTCCATCCCTCTCCATCACTCTCCCTCTCTCTCTCTCTCTCCCCCCCTCTCACTCCCTCTCTCTCCCTCCCTCTCCTTCTCCTCCATCCCTCCCTCCCTCTCTCTCCATCTCCCTACTTCCCTCTCTCCATCTCCGTCCCTCTCTCGTCTTTCTCCCCCTCATCCTTCTCTCTCTCACACTCCCCATCCCTCTTTAAATCATGCCCACCCCCTTTAAATCATTCCCATCCTCCTTTTGGTTACCTCTCTATCCCTAACCCCCCTTCCCCCCTCTCTCTATATCTTTCTATATCCCCCCTGTTTCCCCATCCCACTCCCCATTCCTCTCTAAATTATAAATATATTTTAACAAAAATACATAACTAGAAAATATTAGTTTATTATATAAAAATCATGTGAAAATATACATTAAAATATTCAAAGTTAACAAATACAATATATAAGAAATTAGAAACACATTTATATGACAAAATAAATTTACAAATTTAAAATTTATTTAAAAATTCAAATTAAAATTTATATTTTCAATCAAAGTATACTATTCTTCTTAATCATAAATATAAATTGATTTAAATAAAATTTAATTTTCCTTTTAAATCATAAAAAAAAACTTATATTTTATACTCAAAACAATACCATAAAAATATATTAAAAACATTGTTTCTCATAACTATAATTAAAACAAAGCCACAAAATATTATTTAAAATTTAATTTAATAATGTCATACTAAATTAATTAATTAAAATGAAAAAATCCAAAAAAAAATAATAAAAACAATCCAAAGAGTAAAATCTCACCACAAAATGTCATCTCCATAATGATAGTTAAAAAACAAATTACAAATGAAAATAAATACAGTGAAACAAAGTTGTTTCTTCTTCTAATAAAAAAACACGTTCTTGATTTTTAAATAAAAAAGCACCGTACTTTTTGGTCATTCACACACGAATAAAAATAAACTACAAAATATCCATATAAAAATATCTATTAACTTTTGAAGATTGTATACATAAATTTTGACGTTTGTAAATTGAAATAGATCAACATAATTCTGAATAAGCCAAGATTTGGAATACAAAGTTAGTGGCCCCAAACCAGAAGCCATCGAGTTTTTATCTATTTACTTACCAAAGTGTTCGGTGTTGTGTATGTGAAATTGTTTGTACAGCAACAGTGGACATCTAAAATTGATAGCGGTGTTGCCTTTCTTGTATTTTTTTCGAAAAAGAATGGAAAACAATTAAAAAAAACATCCCGGGAGTGTAAAACAGTGAAAAAACATTCCGGGAGAGAATCCGTTTCTGGGAGTGTAAAACAGAGAAGAAACATTCCGGGAGAGAATCCGTTTCAGCAAGATGGTTTTACTGTAATCTTTCTTTTCTTACCTAAATTCTTGAGTAACAAAAATAATATAACCTAAATTTTTTAGCAACAAAATAAAATATAACATAAATTCTTTAAGAACAAGAGAGATACCTGCAATGAATGAGCATCTTTCAAAGTTTTGTGTTAACAACATAGTCCGACTCCTGCCCAATCTTCCTACATCTTCACACACACCTACGAAAACCTTCCTCAATCAACCATGGCAACATATCGTCTCATCTCCGAGAGAGAAGAAAAAACTGAAAACCTACCAAATAGCCCAACTCTCGCCTCCTCATGCCGTTGTCAATGCTTCTAGATAGAAAAAACAATTCAAATATTAAAGACATTATGAACCAAATGCACTTAACGGATCATAACTGAGCGATCTACTTACCTTTGAACCATCTGCACTACGCTGTCTGGATCTTTTTCCACACCAGTGGTATTGGCAAGCTCTGCTTCTCTCGAATTCTCGGCAAATAGGGATCCGAGTGGCTTTGAAGTTTGCTGCCACCCCAAAATGGATGGAGAGCATACACTCAAGATACGCTGCTTCTTCATTTTCATACCCAATACTTGCTACTCACAAATCTACCACAGGGCGATGCTACAACTCTAAAGACTTCCTAAGGTACAAAAGTAGCATAAAAGTAGCAGTATGCACAACAATCCGCATCGACTCGAGAGCATCGACTCTCGCTCAGTCGCGCACAACAATCCGCAGATGGGATTGGTTGGCTCTGCTTCTCTAAGTTCAATCCTTGTTTATTTCTTCCAGTCCACAACGGCTATGCTTTTCTCTATATTTCCCAGAACAAAACATAGCCTGTCATGCTTTTTTCTATTCACTATTTCCTAAAACACATCATAGCCATCTTATCCACCTACCTCTCCACCATGTTTTCCTCACATAAATGTGCGTTTAAAATGCTGACATGGTTCATGGCCGTTTTCAATGTCCGGACTGGCGTTGTTTCATGATATGTGGCACAGATTTCAAAATTTTTAAACTCCATCAGCCATTCATTTGATGTTAAAAGCCAAATTAGAAATTTTAACCATTCATGTTAAAATCCAAATTAAAAATTTTAACTGTTGATGTTAAAATCTAAATTCGAAATTTCATTAATCAAAATCTCTAATTATGGTAAATTCATTGAGAATCAAAAATTAAAACTGTAAATTTAATTTGTTAACTTTTATTAACTATCTTTTTAATATTAACAAGATCATCCATTCAAGATTAACTTGAAAACTAACAATGTAACTAGAGTGTTGAACAATTTTTTTTAGTCTTTATAACAAACATATTAATCAGACGTGTTATTGTTAATATATATATATATATAATTGAAAATTTTGAATTTTATTTTAAGAGACTAAATTCTATATAAATTAAATTAAATAATTTACACATAATTTTGATTTTATTATTATTTATTTTCTTTTATTTTTTTTTAATTTGAAATTTGTTATTATTAAAATACAAATATAACTTATACTTCAAGTTTCAAGTAGTTTGATAAAAAATAGTCATTGTAGTAATTATTTCTATCATGCTATTTATTCATTTTTAATCAATTATCATTTAGTAGTCATGAAAATATTGTTATTTATTAGAGTGAAGAAAATATTGTTATTTATTATCTCACCAATATTTCTTCTAGATTATCATGAAGATTTCCATTCCTACTTTTGTTACTAAATGTCATGTATGTCGGTGCAAAAAAGGAGAAATGATCAAGCCACCGAGAACCTTACAACCTTTACCACCCTCGGCTTCTGTCACCGGTCGGGTCTGCAGGTGATGTACTGAAGACGTGCGGACCTCTCTTCGGGTTAAAAAAAAAAAAAATTGTGTAAAAAAAAAAAATTATGGCCTTTTGCTTTTGGCCTCCTTACTAGCTTTGCTTGCCCACGGATCTTTGATCCTTCCTCAGCTCTGATACCAATCTGTCGGTAAGGTAGAGGATTCAATCACATAAATAACGCGAATATTTCACACACGAACAATGAGCTGCTACTCTTCAATTAATCATAAAACTCTCTTAAAATAATGAACCCATGAAGGGTATTTAATCTAATTAACATGCACACAGTGTCACTCATATCTGAACTTGATCAACTTTCTTAACTCACTGTCTAACTCACTCACCAAATCTATCTGTAACTAAACTCAACTCATTCACCTAACTATCTGTCTAACTTCTGCATGAGGAAGTAATTATATTCAACTTGAGAGACAACTCTCATAATGTGAAGTAAGTTGGTAGTTCTAATGTCAATATTAGATTAATATTTTGTTGTAGTTGCAAGGCAAAATATTTTGGAGGAAGATTGCCTTTTATTCATCTCAATGTGGTGATCTTTTTCTTAATCAGAAATATAGTATCAGTATCTAATGATTGATTGCAAATATTCTTCCAGTGTCTTGTTTCATATCTTTCTATTCATGAATGTCTTACTTTTCTGATGTTAGAGTTGAATCTCATCCTTACAGAGAATTTTCAATTACAAACATACCAGGAGCATATACGCGACTGATTCAAAAGCCAATCGATTTTATATGGTATGTGAAAATTGAAGTATGATTGTGGCTGAATGTTAAATGCTTTTTGATTGAAGAGACACGTGTTTAATTCTTTGATTCCTTCTCTCAAATGATACTTGTGCCTTGAATTTTTAGCCTTTGAGTTTATCTCTGATTCTTAGTATTGCAATCAGGAGGACTTTCTATGAGAAGAATCTTCTAAGTTCTTACTGTTTAAATCTCTTACTCGTATACTTATTTTAGTTCATACATATACAGGTGTGTCTTGTGGAGTCAAACAGGCTGTATTTTTTCTAACAAAATAAACTTTCTGATCAGGGAAATTGTCACGTATGAGGACCCCACACAATCTTTGGTCGAAACAGATCTTGATAATATAGGTAGATGTAATAATTTAGACAACCGGATGAAACAGAAATCCTCAGATGCAGGTCCGAAGGAACATGACAAGCGTTCTACGACTGAAAATTCTCAACAGCTGGTCGATGATGACAAACAGAATTCTGTAGCTAAGGAAAGTGATGAAATAAACATAAAAGCAGATTTGAAGGAAGTGAATTCTACTATTCATTCTACATCTGCATCTTTCACTGCTCTTCTCATGAGCTTTACCCTACCCACTTCATGCTATGCAACAATGGCTATCCGAGAACTCTTGAAAACATCTACCTTGGTATGTTTTTGGAACATTTTGTTTGTATTTATTTGCAATGGTTATGCTTTTCTTTGTGACAGTTCTAAAGGGATATTAATCTGTGCATGTCATTTTCGTCATTCAGTTCTAGACTATGTTATTGTTTGATTAATTCATGAAATTTTCTCCATGTGTTGATGAGCATCATGTGGTTTTTCCATGTTTATTGCAGACTGCTTTCCACAAGAATCTAAATGACTAAACTGATGATCGATAATTGATCTGAAATTAGTTTGCTGACGTCAAGAACGAGAATTTAAATGGCATTTGTATTATCTTTTTATATATTAAGTTTCACTGCATATCTTTGTTGCAATGAGTAAGAAGTGGAGTACAAGCCAGGGATGCATTTGTACCACCACTTACCATAATTTTGTAGAAACTAAGAATATAAATTGCGTTAACCTATTCATTTAAGATACATGCAGTCATTGTAGTTTCTCTGAAATTATTGTCCTTTTTCTTAGTGATTCACCTATGTTGTCGAGCTAGTTTTCTCGGTTGTCTAAAGTAAAATTTTCACAATATCTATGGAATTGCATTTAAAAATTATTATAGTATTTTATTGCATATGGATGTCGTTTGTCTTAGTATTAGCAATTTCATTTCAAACCATTCTTTCTGCAAATCATGTTGGTTCAGGTAACTTGGCTATCTCAAATTCCTGGTGCTCTAGGTTTATATGGCTCTAGGTTTATAAGAATCCATAGTATTAATTTATGGTATTCAAGTGGTTATAAGGAAAAAATATTCCAGCTAAACTTGTCCAGATAACCAGAAATAGTATCTCTAGACACCACTACTTTTCATATTTCAGGATACTAACACTAATATCTTTATCTATATGAAACTAATTGAAATATAGTATCTATATGAAACTCACTCTAAAAATGTCAAGTATTCCCTTTAACAAGCAAATCAACCACAGATCTTGTACAAAATATCTAAAAACCTGAACCTTGCAATCACTATTACATTAGATATAACTGTAATTCTAATGACATCATACAAAACCTAAAAATATAAACACACTAATAGTTCTGAGTCCATAGATGTGTAGTATTGATGCACAACAGTCATTTGATATGTATAAGTGGGCAAAGTGTTTTCTTCTAGGAAGCTAAATGTGTGTTAATGGAGATTCTAGTTCTATATGTTCAAAAGTTTGCATTGAAGAAGTAGTCAAAGAAATTAGTAACGATGAATTAGAGTGCCCAATCTATCTTGAATGAGTTGACGATGCAGTCATGGCTTGTTGTGTACATCATATGTGTCATCAGTGCCTACTAGCAAGTTGGTGTAGCTCTTTGGGTAATGGTTGTATTACTTGTGCTAATTCTATTTAATTTTCTTTGTATGGATAGATTAATTTGTTTGTAGATTATTGTTTATTATTAGCTTTTTGTGCAAGTGAAGCTATAAGGGTGTCACACCGAGCTAACTCCACTGAGTTAATCTTTTATTAAGTTAAAAATAAGGGCTTGCATGATTATATATTTTAGAAGGATTATGCCATTATGTGTTGAACGTTTTTTTAAAAATCAATGCCTATTATACAATTTCAAGGACTGCCATAACTCCTCACATAATTATTTAAAGAGTGCTAGCTCAATGGAAGAGCACCTGCCATGCAGGATTTGGTGGTTCGATTCAACTGTACCCTAATATAAATTATTCCATGATATTGTAGATTTTTTTAATTAAATAATTTTATATTGACTTATTTTAATGGTGAGATATTTTTTTGGATTCATTGTTTTATATTTTCTCTAGAAAGACAATAGATAGGATTAAAGAAATTGTCTCCATAAAGACAATATGTTTTTATAGAGACACATTTTAAGACAATAATTCGAGACAATTTACCCGAAAATTGTCTTAAACCCCCCTTTGTGTTGTAGTGCTACTATTGTCTCTAGAGAGACAAAAATGAAACTATCTCTGGAGAGACAAAAATGCTTGTGTTATGTATTGTCTTTATAGACACAATTTAATTTTAAGACAATTTAATTTGAGACACCCGCTTAAAGACAATATTTAAGACAATACACAAGTTTTCTTTTGTCTTAAGTTAAGACAATTTACCCAAAAAATGTCTTAAATATTGTCTTAAAACCCCCCTTTATGTAGTAGTGCTAGTTCAGTTTTTAACATGAATCTAAAATTAGATGTTTATAGCAGGGAAAATTTTATAGGTTAATATTAGCAAATTAATAATATTCATGTTTTCACTTGTTATTAAATTTCTTTTTTCTAAAATAATTTACTTTCTTTATATATAAAATTATTTTAATTAATTAGAGATATAAAAACAAATAATGTAATAAAATATTATATATTGTCTAATATATAGTAATTAGAAATATAAACAATTTTACAAAATTATCATCAAACATTTTAAAATTTGCATATTAAATTACATGCTTAAAATTTTCTGTGTGTTATAGTTAGAATCAAAGTTAGGAAGTTATTGAAGTGTTTAGATAACAAGAAATATTTTTTTATCAAGAACATTAAGAATGTATTACTTGAAGTAAGCCTAAAACTTTATGTTAGATAAAGATTTTGATTAGTGTATAAAAATTTCTACATTTTGATTAACCATACGTTCACTCTAATAAATAACAATATTTTCTTAACAATAAATAACCAATGTTATCACCCCTGTAGCTGTTAATTGAATAAAAATACAGACTATTGTATGATAGAAATAATTACCAAATGACTATTTTTTATCAAATACTTGTGACTTAAAGTAGAAATTATATTTGTATTTTAATAATAACTAAATTTCAAATTAAAAAAAATAAAATAAATAATAATAAAATCAAAATTATGTGTGAATTAATTCATTTGTCTATACTTAAGTTTAAGTCTCTTAAATAAAATTCAAAATTTTTAATTATATATATATATATATATATATATATATATATATATATAACCAATAGCATGTATTAATATGTTTATTATAAGCCTAAAAAAATTATTTAAACCTCTAGTTACATTGTTTATTTTAAATTAATTTGAATGGATGATATTATTGTTAATATCAAATAAAGAATGATTAACTATCAGTTAACAAATTAATTTTAGGACTTTGTTCTTAATTCTCAATGAATTTACCATAATTAGAGATTTTGATTAACGAAATTTCTAATTTAGATTTTAACATGAACGGTTAAAATTTCTAATTTGGATTTTAACATGAATGGTTAAAATTTCTAATTTGGATTTTAACATCAAATGAATGGCTGATAGAGTTTAAAAAATTTGAAATCTGTGCCACATCATCATGAAACAACGCCAGTCCGGACATTGAAAACAACCATGAACCATGTCAGCATTCGGCAGCAGTGTGGTCACCACAAGGAAAAGCATTCTAAACGCACATTTATGTGAGGAAAACATGGTGGAGAGGTAGGTGGATAAGATGGCTATGATGTGTTTTAGGAAATAGTGAATTGAAAAAAGCATGATAGCTGTATAAAACGGCTATGTTTTGTTCTGGGAAATATTATGAAAAGCATAGCCGTTGTGGACTGGAAGAAATAAACAAGGATTGAACTTAGAGAGAAGCAGAGCCAACCAATCCCATCTGCGGATGGTTGTGCACAGCTGAGCGAGAGTCGATGCTCTCGATTCTTTTCCCATTTGCGTAGCATACAGCTACTTTGAATTCTATCTATTTCTTCTTGTTTGAATATCTTCTATTGCATTTCATGCCTTCGGAAGTCATAGAGCTGTAGCATCGCCCTGTCTTTTACACGATATTTTGAATTATTCTTCACTTGCGAAGATCTTGTGGTAGATTTCCGTGTAGCAAGTATTGGGTATGAAAATGAAGAAACAACGTATCTTGAGTGTATGCTCCCGATCGGAATCCTCTGCATCCATTGTGGGGTGGCAGCAAACTTCAAAGCCACTCGGATCTCTGTTTGCCGAGAATTCGAGAAAAGTAGAGCTTGCCAATACCACTGGTGTGGAAAAAGATCCAGACAACGTAGTGCAGATGGTTCAAAGGTAAGTAGATCGCTCAGTTATGATCCGTTAAGTGCATTTGGTTCATAATGTCTTTAATATTTGAGGGTAGATTTTGAATTGACAACGGCACGAGGAGGCGAGAGTTGGGCTATTTCTTCTCTCTGGGAGATGAGACGATATGTTGCCATGGTTGATTGAGGAAGGTTTTCGTAGGTGTGTGTGAAGATGTAGGAAGCTTGGGCAGGAGTCAAACTATGTTGTTAACACAAAACTTAGAAAGATGCTCATTCATTGCAGGTATTTCTCTTGTACTTTATATTTAGTTGCTAAAGAATTTATGTTAGTATTTTTTTTATTTTATTTTATTTTTGTTCTTCTTAAAGAATTTATGTTATATTTTATTTTGTTGCTAAAAAATTTAGGTTATATTATTTTTGTTACTCAAGAATTTAGGTAAGAAAAGAAAGATTACAGTAAAACCATCTTGCTGAAAGTTTTTTTCACTGTTTTACACTCCCCGGATGTTTTTCTAAGTGTTTTCCACTCTTTTTCGAAAAAAATACAATTTTAGATGTCCACTGTTGCTGTACAAACAATTTCACATACACAACACCGAACACTTTCGTAAGTAAATAGATAAAATCTCCATGGCTTCTGGTTTGGGCCACTAACTTTGTATTCCAAATCTTGGCTTATTCAGAATTATGTTGATCTATTTCAATTTACAAATGTCAAAATTTATGTATACAATCTTCAAAAGTTAATAGCTATTTTTTTTTTTTCTTTGGATATTTTGTAGTTTATTTTTATTCGTTTGTGAATGACCAAAAAGTACGGTGCTTTTTTATTTAAAAATCAAGAACGTGTTTTTTTATTAGAAGAAGAAACAACTTTGTTTCACTGTATTTATTTTCATTTGCAATTTGCTTTTTAACTATCATTATGGGGATGGCATTTTGTGGTGAGATTTTACTCTTTGGATTGCTTTTATTATATTTTTTTGGGTTTCTTCATTTTAATTAATTAATCTAATATGATGTTATTAATTAAATTTTAAATAATATTTTGTGGCTTTGTTTTAATTATAGTTATGAGAAACAATGTTTTCAATATATTTTTATGGTATTGTTTTGAGTATAAAATATAAGTGTCTTTTTTATGATTTAAAAGGATAATTAAAGTTTCTTTAAATCAATTTATATTTATGATTAAGAAGAATAGTATACTTCGATTGAAAATATAAATTTTAATTTTAATTTTTAAATAAATTTTAAATTTGTCAATTTATTTTTTCATATAAATGTGTTTCTAATTTCTCATATATTGTATTTGTTAACTTTGAATATTTTAATGTATATTTTCACATGATTTTTATTTAATAAACTAATATTTTCTAGTTATGTATTTTTGTTAAAATATATTTATAATTTAGAGAGGAATGGGGAGTGGGATGGGGAAACAGGGGGGATATAGAAAGATATAGAGAGAGGGGGGAAGGGGGTTTAGGGATAGAGAGGTAACTGAAAGGAGGATGGCAATGATTTAAAGGGGGTGGGCATGATTTAAAGAGGGATGGGAAGTGTGAGAGAGAGAAGGATGACGGGTAGAAAGACGAGAGAGGGACGGAGATTGAGAGAGGGAGGTAGGGAGATGGAGAGAGAGGGAGGGAGGGATGGAGGAGAAAGAGAGGGAGGGAGAGAGAGGGAGTGAGAGGGGGGGAGAGAGAGAGAGGGAGAGTGATGGAGAGGGAGATGGAGAGGGATGGAGAGACGGAGGGAGATGGAGAGGGATCGAGAGATGGAGAGGGAGGAAGAGAGTGAAAAAGGGGGGAGAGGGAGAGGGAGAGGGAGAGGGAGACAGGGAGAGAGGGGTAGGGGGAGAGAGAGATAGGCGGGAGGGGGAGGGAGATGGAGAGGAATCGAGAGAGGGAGAGGGAGGGAGAGAGTGGAAAAGGGGGGAGAGGGGGGAGTGATCGAGAGAGGGAGAGGGAGGGACAGAGTGAAAAAGGGGGGAGAGGGGGGAGTGATCGAGAGAGGGAGAGGGAGGGAGAGATAGGGGGGAGAGGGGTAGGCAGAGAGAGAGAGCGAAGGAGGGAGGTAGAGAGAAAGAGAGAAATATAGAGAGAGAGAGAGAGAGAGGTGGAGATAGGTTGAGTGGGAGGGGGAGGTGGAGAAAGGGGGAAGGCAGAGAGAGAGAGAGAGGAGGGGAGGGAGATGGAGAGAGAGAGAGAGAGAGAGAGAGAGAGAGGGAGATACTGGGGGGGGGTGGAGGGGGGAAAGAGAGGGGGAGCGGGAGAGGTGGAGAGAGAGAGAGAGAGAGAGAGAGAGAGATACTTGTGGGGGGGGAGGAGAGAGAGATACTTGTGGGGGAGAGAGAGAAAGAGGGAGAGAGGGTGAGGTGGAGGGCGAGGGGGAGAGAGGGATGGGGGGAATGGGGAAGGGAGGAAAGGAGGTGGAGGAAGGGACGAGAGAGAGAGAGAGAGAGAGAGAGAGAGAGAGAGAGAGAGAGAGAGATAGAGGAGGGAGAGAGAGGGGGAAGAGGGAGAGTGGGAGGGGGAGGTTGAGGGAGGAATGAAGAAAGAGAGAAGAGGGGAGAAGGGGAAAAAACAACTGTCACACTAAGAAAAACCCTACCCTTTTGAATAACAAGGAACCACATGCAATACCATGCATGCTAAATCTAGCAAGGAAAACACATATTCAAATCGATACCTTCCAAGAATCATATTGTAGCTACTTCATTTGTGATCCTCCTTGCTTGCTTCATCATTTTTCTTGCTTTCTTTCCTTTATTGCTCCAATGCCAAAATGCTCCAAAAACCTCTAAGTGTCCAAGAGTGAGAGAGAGAGAGAGAGAGAGAGAGAGAGAGAGAGAGAATTAGAGAGATCTAAAATTGAACTGACAAAAGGCACAACCTCATCCTCATAACCCTTTTTATAGAAGAGGCCACTATTTTCTTCATTTTCCATTAGTTTCCTTCATTTTCCTCCTCACATCCAACCTATGACCTTTCATCTCCCTTTTCTGCTAATTTCCATTATTTTCATAAATAATTGTGCTAAATATGTCATTTTGTCTTTCCAAAGCCTTTCCGTTTTCCTTTTCCAATTTCCTTAGCCATAATAAACCAAATGAGCACCCACTAGGATGATTTTCCTAAAATTCAGCTTGGAAGAAGTGTCCTATCAACTATGGTTGTTATTTTTAACTTTCATTACATGGAATTTTCACCAAGGCTGTTACAAAATCTATGTTATTCAACCCAAAATATTCTAAACCTAATGTCTCTAAATACATTTATCAAATGACTCAAGGGATGGTTGAATGTGATGAGAATGTATGCAAGTTTTTATCTGTGGCATTTGTACTTCAATAAATACCAGTAGGGGTTCTCCTCAAATTTTGAATACAATGTTTTTTGCATAAGAAAGGATTATATGTGGTAATATGTATTATTTGGAATTCGGAACAAAAAATATGGATCAAATTTGAAGTTATTATGGTTTGTAAACCTTATAGGTCTAGAGGGATATGAGTTGCATTTAATTTTATGTCCGAAGGGCTATCAAACCCAAGACATAGTGCCAATAGATTTTGTACTAATTGGTATATCTTCTTGTTAGCATGAATATGTCTTAGCTTAAACTTGGGCCTTTGGTGTGGCTAGACAACTTGATGCGGAAGAAACCCTAGCTCATACAATTCTTGTAAGGAAGGAAATGTAAGAAACATGCATTATTCGTTGACAATAAGGACAAGGATGAGCATTTCTAGCTTAATGAGAATGCAAATGGATTTTAGTAATTTCTATGGGAAGGCAAGGATCAAGAGGGAGTTGAAAATTCCCTACAATCCTTATATCAAAGGATAAGTACTTCATATCTTTCTTACATGATGATTACCTCTTTATTATTGATCAACCTCTTGTATTTATATCCTTTACTTGGTTATAATCATTTATTCCATCATCTCCTAATTAGGATTGAAGGCATGTCCTAAAGGTTTCCAAGGCAATAATTCTAGAATAAAATGGAAGCATTAAAAAAAAATTGTGGCAAGAGGGATCGAGATATATTGAGCATAAACACAATAAGAGTGATTTGTGATTGATATGGAGAAACTGTATATATATATATATATATATATATATATATATATATATAACCATTCCATATGGCTAAAATAGATTCTATTTGAAAGGGATTAAATAGTGAGGTACAATGGAGGGGTGCAACCTATCAGAGATTGAGAGAGCCTCTCATGATAATGAGGAGAAATAGGCTCCTAGGGATGTGGGTTTAGCTCATTTTCTATATGTGGAACATAGTTTAGATCACCAAGGACCCATGGATCCAATGGATCCACTTAGGGTCATTTCTCTAGAATCTAAGAAGAAACCAATGTGGCTTCAAATTACAATGCAATATGTATAGGGGAATGTAGCTCACCATGGAAATTTATGGGAGAAAAAATGTCCTAAAAACTACTTAGGATATGTAGCACTAATGTTCCATATCGTTGATTCCAAGCCCTATGAATATGAGGAGGAAACATGCCAACAAGTTTGGAATGATGCCATGACTAAGGAATATCAATCCATGATGAATGATAATGTGTGGGAAATTGTGTCGAGACCTAAAGGAAAGTTAGTGTTGACTTCCAAGTGGATCAACAAGATTAAGCACTTGGTAGGTGTTAGCATAATGAATTAGAAAGTGAGATTCCTGTGAAAATGGTTCTCCCAGAAAGAGGAATAGGACTATCAAGAGACATTTACTATAGTTGCTCAAATAAATAAGGCTTTGTACAAATAGTCACCTCGGGCTTGGTATTACTAGATTGATGGATACCTTATGAGTAATGTTTTCACCAAGAGTGATGTTGATCCAATTATTTACTTCATTGTTGTTAACGTTGAGGCTACTGTTATGCAGAATTTATTACTTTAGCTAGAAGTATTTTCCCTAGACTTAGTGGACTGGTCTAGAACAAGAAAAAAGGAAATAATATAAAGTTCTCCTTAGAGGAATTGAAGAATAGGAATTATATTACTTGGAATCTATCATAATATTTACTTCTCACTCGACTTGTAATCTCCAATCGTAGCTCCAATTTCTATATTTAGAACCTGCGCATACAATCAAAACAAGCCAAATATTTACAACATCTATGTAGCATTATCCAATTATTCTAATCAATGTGTCAAAAAAGGGTTGAAAAATATGACTGTAAACATAACATAACATATATAGGAAAATGATATACTCTTTGTATTAATATGAATAGGATAGATTTTACAACCAATAATAGTAGTTGATCTTGTAGCTATCTCCCCAAGTTGACTTGACCTTCCTTGCCACAAAGCACACCTCAATGTTACCCTAATGCATGAAGATGATGACTTTCTTAGATTAAAGGCACCAACAAGAAGGCATTATAGGTATCCAAAAGCCAACCCCAATGTTATAGATGGTTGTATATTTATAAGAGAGTGCAGTAGTTTCAGAATTTATCTCCATTTATAAATCTAGGATTGAGATCCACTCTTGATGGGAGGATGAGCTCAATAGATAAGAGATAAAAAATCCAAGGTAGGATTAGATAGGATTCAAACTTCTTATCCAAGGTAAATGGTTGAAATAACTCCTAGAAGCTTATAGAAGAGGAAGCTTCGGGATTATATTTAATTTTCCCAAATTTATAGACTCGGTACACACCTAGCAAGGGAAAGCCTGTCGCTGATGAGTGCAGGTGCATAATGGAGTAACTCGATGGTGAACAGAGGTACCTACAGGGATAACATCTGTTGAGCCTTAAAATAATTTTTTTTGAATAAGTCACCAGGGATGATGAGAAGGTGTTCTTGGATGTTGATTGGTCCATTTCACAGACCTATTGACTAGATGCAACAAAATGGTGTATAAAAAGTTCCGGCATAAGGTGAAAAGTTAGAAATTTTGGATGATGATTGAATTGTTTTACCTTATGACAAGTCTTGATCAAGAACATTTGGTATAGATCGTCATTTATTACAATACATTTCATCGTGGTATCTTTGTTGATGGAGGGATACCCATGCTCATGAAATAAGCTAAATTTATATGTACAATGATAACAAACCATGTCCAGAGATGACAAATCATGGATGCATGATTAGATGACTATATTACCATAGCCATCATGCTTTTTAATATTGCATTAATCCTAAAAGCGCATCCCTAATGGATGGAACTGGATTCCGAGTATTCTTAATATCGTTTGCTCGATCCTCCAATGTATGAGTCTAACCATGCGAATAGAGGATCCAATTTCGAACATCGTATACACCATTTTATTACCAACCATTGATGCAAGTCATTAACATATTCAAGAGAAACCATCGATGTTGTTAATGGCTCTGAAGATACAATAGTAAAATCAATATGGTGTGAATGAATGAGTTGAAGTTGAACACCACGCATAATCTATCAGTCGAAGGAAAATAATAAAAACTTATCACTGAGAGTGAGGACACTTTCAATTTATGTATGCATGCACCAAGGTACTGAACGAAGAGTTTTTAAGTCAACTTCCTAGATAGTGAGTTGATGTTGACATGAAGCATCTCTTCGTAGGAGGGCCTTGATGTGTCCCCCATCAATGACATGAAATGGGTATCATGATTTGAGACAGAATGATGTTGATGCAGAACTAGATCAGGAAAGGAAGACTTGAATGTAGGCTTAGGAATATTGTATCAGAGATGAACTGAAGGACTTCTCTTGAACACATCAGTGGCACTGAATGGAATTGGTAGCATTGACCCAAAACAAAAAATGCAGGCTTTGAAACAATGTGATGAACCCAAAGAAAATAATATTTCCCAACCCAACAACCATGGATATGAAGTGGAAGACTGTCATGATGAAGAGAGACATGCTGCCATTAATAAGTGGAGTATCCCATTTTCCAAATTTACCCAACCATTGCAAGTCAACAACCCTTTCTTTTTTAACAAGCTTGAGGAGGATACCATATGCTTCATCTTTAATTTCATCCTCCCGATGAATCCTTTTGAGTATCTTTAACAAACCCTGAGAAGGATTCGTTTTTTCATGTCATGCTCGACGAGTCCATCATTGTTTAATGTTTTTACAAGTCTATTGAGGGTCTAACTCGACTACTTTTCATGTTCAGAGAGTCTGAAAAGGAGTCTAGGGGTGAACATGATCATATAATTCCTTTGATCCTAGGTGATCATCCGCCAAATACACACTCATATCGATATTCTTTTGCAAAAAGTAATGAAATTGAAAATATAATGAAGTAGCTCTACAAAGCCGGTGTTATTTTTCCTAGCACCAACCCCTACTCATCTCCCACAACCATGGTTCTAGAGAAATCCGATAAATGTTGCATGTATCCTAACTTTATGGCCCTTAACAAGCTCACTTTCAACGATAAATTTCCTATTGAAGTAGTTGATTATTTTCTTGATGAACTACATTGTGCTAAATTTTTCATCAAGCTCGACCTCTGCTCAAGCTATCACCAAATACGCATGAAGGAAGATGACGTACCCAAAACAACATTTTGAACTCATGAAAGCCGTTATGAATTCTTGGTCATGTCATTTTTTCATTGTAATGCTCCCTCCACTTTTTAGAGCCTCGTGAACCACCTTATGGAACCTTGTCTAAGAAAATATTTCCTAGTCTTTTTCGATGACATTCTCATTTACAACATCGCATGGGAAAAACACCTCCAACATGTTGGCCAGATATTAGATTTTCTCCAAGATCACAAATTGTTTGTCAAATTATCTAAATGATCCTTTGGAATGGAAGAATTAGAGTATTTGGGACATATTGTTGGATGTGAAGGAGTAAGGGATGATCCAAATAAGATTAAGGAAATGCAAGATTGGCCCCAACCAAAAATCTTAAAGAGTTTGCAGGGATTCTTGGGTCTCACAAGCTACTATCACGAATATTTCAACAATTATGGATGGATTTCCCAACAACTCGCTAATGTTCTCAAGGAAAATTCGTTCATCATGATTGAAGCAACTCAGTAGACGTTCTTGGCTCTCAAACAGGCCATGTGCTCCACTCCAGTATTGACCTTACTCGACTTCCCCAAACCTTTTGTGATTGAATGTGATGCCTCAGGTATGGGCATTGGTGCAGTATTAAATCAAGAAGGTAGACCATTAGCTTTAACCAGTCAACAACTCAATGGCAAGCATCTAGGTCAATCGACATATGAGAAAGAAATTATGACCATATTAAATGAAGTATACACTTGGTGACCATACTTATTGGGGAGACATTTCCAAATTCGCACTAACCATAATAGTCTAAAATATTTTCTAGAGCAACGTCTATCATTGCCACAAAAAAAATAAATAGCTTTAAAAAATGTTGGGATATGATTATGAGATAATTTACAAAAATGGGCATTAAAATGTAGTGATTGATGTCGTATCACGCAAATTTGAGGATGAGGGCACCCTTTTATCACTCTCTCTACCCCAACCATATTGGATTGAATAAGCCCTCCATGGATGGTTATCCCACCCCTCCTTGTCCCAATTAATTTATAATTTAAGATCGCATCTTAATTCCTCAACATAATACTCTTGGGATGATGAGGTTCTTCGTTACAATGATTATATAGTGCTCTCCCTAAGCTCAGCTCTCGAAACCTGCATCTTGGACAAGATGTGATCCTCTCTGACTGCCATACATTTTGGCTTTCATAATACTTATGCACGTGCACACCAATATTTCTTCTAGATTATCATGAAGATTTCCATTACTAATTTTGTTACTAAATGTGATGTATGTCAGTGCAAAAAAGGAGAAACGATCAAGCCACCGAGAACCTTACAACCTTTACCACCCTCGGCTTCTGTCTGGATAGATGTATCCATGGATTTCATTACACGTCTCCCAAAGTCTAGCAACAAATCAGTTACTATGGAGGTTATTGATAGGGTTTCAAAATATGCACATTTTTTCACTCTTCCACACCCATTTACCCCAAAATGGTGGCGCAAGTTTTCATGGACCAAATCTTCAAACTACATGGCATGTCAACTTCTATTATGTCTGATCACGACAACACTTTCACTAGAAAATTTTGGCTGGAAATTGTCAAGCTCTAGGGAAAACAACTCCAACTGATTACAACTTAGCATCCTCAACCCAATGGCCAAAATCCTCAACCCAATGGCCAAACAAAAGCAGTGAGAAAATGCTTGAAGACCTATCTACGGTGCTTCAGTTCAGACAAGCAACATAAATGGGTACAAAATTTGCCTCTAGCCGAAGGGTGGTACAATACTAACTATCATGAAACCACTAAGTCGATGCCATATGAGGTAGTGTATGGAAAACTCCCACCATCACCAACTTCTTACATCGACGGATGTTCCATCTGTAGGAAGTTGATCAACTCCTACAGAACCGTGCAACCATGATTACTTATCTCAAAGATAATCTACATCAAGTTCATAATAGAATGAAGCAATAGGCCTATCAACATTGTCCTAAGTGGTAATTTCAAGTAGGTTACTAGGTTTTCCTTCGACTCCAACTATATTAGTAGACCTCTCTCAAAGAAAATGGTTGTTACAAACTAGCACCAAAACTCTATGGGCCTTATTAGGTACTTCAACGTATAGGAGTCGCCTAATACAAACTAGCCTTTACCGACTACAAGAATCCACTTGGTCTTTCATGTCTCATGCCTCAAGAAAGTTGTGGGGAACAGTTTCATGGGTTAAACAGGTCTTCCATAATTTGATGAGGAAGGCTCTCTTCAGATCCAATCTAGAGTTCCTTCACCACATCTCCATTATGAATCAATTCATAATTCTACTCCTCCACCTTGGAGCTTGCTAAAACCCCTTTAATGGCTACCACAATTATAGGGTTTGATACTTTCCCCCTTTTTAATGATTTTATGAGGGATTCATGAGTCAAGAACCCTTTGTGCCCCACTGATGTTTTCAACAAATCCATGTGGTGAATTATCTAAGAAAAATAAAATGCTCAACGCTGTCCAAGGGGCAAAGTCAATCTTCCTTGTAATAGTAACTACAATCTCAAAGCAATGTTCTCGACTTATAGTGGTTCGATCAACTTATCTCTAATACCACTTATCTATACCTTGGGGCTATGATCTAGGAACCAATAACGCTCGGAGACAGTAGGGGAGAGATAATAAAATATGCCCTAAAATTATATTTAGAAAAACCTTGAATAAAAAATACACATAATGAATACGTGACAATATATGAAAATCATATAATCCTTATTAAATGGAGAAATAATATACCCTAAGTTGTGGAGGACCCCCCATGTGTCCTTTTACAAGGTGAGGCTTGTTATTTATAGTATTCTCAGTGTGTTCTTGAGCTACAATAGCATGGGTAAATATTATTGGAGGATGACACTTTCCATTAAAATCATAGGTATAGGAAGACCAAATGTAGATTTATTGTTTTTCAAAGTCACTAACTAAGGCCTAATTATAGTTGAATTGGAAATATCCGATGAAATTCACACCTATAACAATAGAAGAGGGGGGCTTCATCGCGTAGCCTCTTGGAGAAATATTGTTATGCTAAAGGTAGAAAAAACCTTGATAGCATAATTTTGGCCCATGGATTGATTTGGTTTCTAAATATTACAAAAATTGGGTATGGTCATTAAGCTTGAAATGCCTAAGGATTTTCCCAAACTCAGCTAGCAATGCATCTATGACATCCTTTTCACCATTGGGTTTTGGGACAAATGGAAAAATTGGATAATCATCAACACTCACTCCACCTTGTGGAATGAAGCAAGGGAACCCATTATCCTGCTTCCTCCTTTTAATGGAAGGAGGATTGAGTTGATCTATTAAGGCCATGGTACCCTAAAAAAAAAATAGGGGTATGAAACTTCATAGGGATAATAAAATTGCATCTAATAAACAATTTGTAGATGGAAATATTATTTTGTTTGTATCAATAGTAGAAGAAGCCCATGTATTCGAATAGGTACTGGGATACTTTATGGTAGCCTTGGGCACAAGTATAAATCATACTAAGTTGGAAATCTTTCTCTTGAATGCTCCTATTGTTATTCAATTACATATTTCAAAAATTATTGGATATCAATGGAGTTCCCTTTGATCTAAATACATGGGTGCTCTATGTGTTAAGAATTCCCTTTGGTATGCCTTGTGGGAGTATATACAACTCTACATCCCTACACTACTACACTAAAGGAATTTTAAGACATTTATTTAAGACAAAATAGATATTTTGTCTTAAAAAGGCACTTTTTATTTTAATGATTTTACATTAAAATTTAATATCAATTCAATTGTCTTAAATATAAAATTTAAGACAAAAATAATGTGAGACAAAAATAGTTTGAGACAAAACTTGATATTTAAGACAGAAACAATTTGAGACAAAAATATTTTAAGACAAAATCAATTTAAGACAAAAATATTTTAAGACAAAAACAATTTGAGACAAATATTTTAAGACAAAACTTTATATTTAAGACAAAATTAGTTGAGACAAAATCATTTTAATATAAAACTTTATATTTAATACAATGGCAACCTAAGACAATGACAATTAAGAAAAAACTCATTTAAGACAATTAGCAATTAAGACAAAACCATTAGCAATACTTCATAACAAGGTGATTTTCAAATGACTTACATTCCATGAACTAAAATTGCTTTTTTTTAAAAATAAATGAAAAATTTTAAATTACTTCATCTAACCTTTGATATAAATTTACAAGAAATTAAATACAATATAACAATAAATTTTTTTTTCTCAATTGTTATATATATATATATATATCAAAACTATACATAAAGAAATAAAATAAAAAATACAAATTCATCCATATATGGATTCTAAACTTTCATTATTTTCACTCAAATTCCATAAATGGATAGTGGATAATTATATTTTTAATTTTTGAAAATAGATATTCAAACCACATGATATTTGATCATGTCAATTTTATTTCTTTTATATTTTATTTTTCCTTTTTCATTAAACAGCATTCTAAAAATATAATAAATAAATAGATAAAAAAAATATTATTTTTTGGTTGGCCACTCAAGGAGATTTAACATTGAATCTCATGTTTTAACATAATACTTCATAACAAGGTGATTGTCAAATGACTTACATTCCATGAACTAAAATTGTTTATTTTTTTAAATATGTGAAAAATTTTAAATTACTTCAACTAAACTTTGATATAAATTTGCAAGAAATTAAATACAATAAAAAAAAAAAAATCTCAATTGTTTTATATATATATTTTTTTTCCAAAGAAAAAATCGACAACTTTCTATTAAAATTAATGAAAGTTACAACTTTGCACATGCATTTAAGCATTTCTAGACGCCCTATGGGCCTGTGTGCATATGCACACTAGTCACTGTAGCGAGGCTACCAAAAATAAACTTACAACAAGCCTGCAGGGCTGGGCTTGTCACGCTTTCCCTTTATCACGAGTGGCAAGAAAAATAAAATACTGGGGAGAAAATTAAGTTTTTCTCCCCTTCTTCTTTTCGACCTTCCTCTAAGCACCTTGTGATGGTGTGGCAGTGATAAGGGCTAACTGGTTTTCTTCAGTGTTTGTACCATTGTCCTTTTATGAATTTGAATTGTCTAAAATGTGTTGTCTTTTGTTACCCTCGGGGTCTGTTACCACTTGTTCTTTTGCCAACTGGGCCGAGGGGGTGATGTCGAAGGGGTCTTGCATCTCTTGTTCTTTTGACTCTATATATGTGGTTGATGTTATTTTGGTTTGAGAACATCTTCTTCTTCTTCTTTTTCCTCCTCCTCTTCTGGCTTGCTTATGGGAAATTTCCACCCTTTCGAAATTTTCACTGTCTTATTTTTTTTCATGTTGTCTCTTTTTGCTTCCGAACATGTATTTTGCAAATGGCTGGTGTTTCTACAGATTCTGCACCTGAATGCAGTATTTTCGAAGTCAAGATGTTGTATCCATTTCTGTTGTTTGTGTGTCAAATGTATGCATTCTAGCAGCCCTTTATTGAGGTCCACTTCCACGCAAATACGAGAAAAATTGTAGATACACTCCTCTAAGCATTGTGTATCTATTTTGATGTATCGCCCCAGAATGTTCCCAATGCAAGTAAGAACACTTTCTTTCCAGAAATGAAAGGGAAGATTGTAAAGTCGGACCCAGACTGGAATTCTGGACACTTCCATGGTGTTTGCGTTGAAATCCGAGAACCAAGGTGTGACGAAAAGCCCAGTGGAGCCCTAGAACCATGGTCCCACCCTCAGAATGTTATCTCTGACTTCTAAGGCTGCAAACTTGACATTGAAAAACCCCTTTGAACAGAGGTGGATTTCACAGTCCATAGTTCAGTTTGTGAAAATCTAATGGAACAGCTCCATTGGTTTTGGCAAGAAACTGTTGAATCTGCAGATAATCGCTTGTGCTTCATAAAAAATTCGGTTTTCATCTACTTCTGTAAGCTCTATGTTCACTTTTGATACGCTATTCATTTTCTCAACAATGTAAGGTTTGGGAGCATTGTCTGTTGTTTCCGCTGGAGTAGCGACTTTGAGTTTTCCCTTTAGAATATTCCTGTAGGAGGGCCTTTCAAATTTTCATGTCTTGAGGTGTTGGTTCCTTTATCATTGCCTGAAGTTCTATGTTGTTTATTGGCCTATCCTCTCAGTCTCAGATTGAGAATGATAGTGGAACCGAAGCATATCGAGTACTCATGTAAAGTGCAAAGTTCTTGTAGTGATCGTCCCCTGTAGATCAAATATTGTAGTTAACTAGGATACCTGGTAATTTGACCAATTTTGAGTTTCAGATCTGTGATCTCTTCATGGTGTTGTGCCCAAATCAAAATATTGTTTCCCTTGGGGGTTTTGATGAAAATATGAAAACGGTCATCACTTAGCTCGTTGTCATTGATGGCTACGAGATTGTCCTTGGGCTTTAGCATTGGTTGCAGGGTTGGTCAGTGGACAGGCATCCAAATGTTGGAGAGGAACAATGCGGGAGGCAAAGCATTGTCGCCCCATGTGAGAGATAGGGTAACCCCAACAGGGAAATGAAGCGGTAAGTGCAGAGTCCCTTGGAAGCGAAACAGAGTCCGACACGCCTCATCAGCAGTCGAACCCAACGATTCATAAAGAGACAGATTGTGGTGTTGGTTATGTGGATATTCACCCCCAATCCCAACAGAATTCGTGCTCCAGCATTCGCTGATCCATTGCGTCTGTAGTTTGTAGCTTTCTGGGGGAATCGCCTCTGTTAAGAGGCTGAGAGACTTGAGAAAATGGTGGTAATAATCCATAGTTGGTGCCAAGGAGTGGCAATGCCAAACCTTAGCCATCGAATGATAGAAAGGAAGCAGCCCGAGCCACCATTTGGTCCTATCATGGGTAAGGGAGGTCGTTGCCTTGTCTCCCTGATGTTCAAACCCATAAACCCTAGCCGCCATTGTTGTTCACCCTCCTCTCAAAAATCCTTCAGGGTGAATTTTTATATATATATATATATATATATATATATATATATATATATATATATATATATATATATATATATATATATGTATATATATATGTATCCAAAAACTATACATAAAAAAATACAAATTCATCCATATATGCATTTTAAACCTTCATTATTTTCTTTCTAAATAAAAAATCAAAATTTTTATTCTTGTATATGTCTTATAGTCACATCTCCAATTTTCTTTCATAGTTGAACAAATATATCAAAGGGAATAAGTAACGATAATTTAATTATTTATTATATAAAATTTTTAGTATTTATATATATATATATATATATATATATATATATATATATATATATATATATATATATATATATATAACAATATCAAAACTATACATAAAAAAATACAAATTCATCCATATATGCATTTTAAACCTTCATTCTTTTCTTTCTAAATAAAAAATCAAAATTTTGATTCTTGTATATGTCTTATAGTCACATCTCAATTTTCACTGTTGAAAAAATATATCAAAGAGATAAGTAACAATAATTTAATTATTTCTTATATAAAATTTTAGTATTTAATTATATATATGAATGCATTATTAAGAAACCAAGTAATATTAGTAATTGATATCATTTCAAACTAGGGAATAACGATTATATGGTTTATCTTCCTCACTTAATAGAGATATATGTAAAGAAATTGTGAAGGAGGTTGAAAGAGTACTCTAGCATAAACTTTAATTTAACCTAAAGAGACATTTTCAAGCCCCTATAGTCACCCATATCGGAGACTGACTTAGCGCACCCAGATGGCCCATCACTATAGGTTTGTGGTGCATCTAACTCATTTCATCTCATCGATTTTCTTAATCTAAAACTATGTGATCATATACTACACCTCACTTTTTATATTTCACGATCATTAAAATTCATAATTTTAACACTTATTGAAGTATGTAGATAATAATTCCATACAATTATGCCTTAACATAACCAATATGCAAATGATATGAATGAAAGTAATCTTATAGAATCAACAACCTAAGTATCCTAACAGTGATCAAATATTCAAATGTGTTGTACAATCAAGTGAACTCTAGTCTCGTATAAAAATTTAAATTATAAGAGTACACAATTCATACAAACCTACCACCAAATTTCCTATTTCATTTACAATCATCGATCGCAACTTTGTCATAGATCAAAATTGTTTCACTTAATAGAAATAGTAAGTACTCTCGTATGCATGGAATGTATGAAGAGTTAAACTAAGTGAAGGAAATCAAGTTAAATCTTTAATTAAGTATAATATTAGAAGTCAAGTGAGTCAAATTTAAAAAGGTAAAGCGTTGTCAAGAAAAGCTAAGTGAAGGAAAAAAAAATGTCAATTTATGTTAAAGTGAAGTTTGAAAAGTTTAGTTAAAACGTCGAGTCATAGTTTGCATGAAGAAAATAAAGTTAGAGTTTGCATGATTCCATATTTAGCAAGGTTTCAAAGCACCAAACAAGTTAAGAAGGTCATGAGCTACTTCCACTAAGATCCTTGGTTATTATGAGTAGTCTGCAAGTCTAAGTTTGCATCCATTGGTCCATAAGTAGAAACTAGAGGTCATTGAGAGTTTGTTTAAACCGAACTAGTAAATTATTAGGGTGAGTAGCCTATAAAGCCATCACCTCAGACCAAAGAAAGAGTCTCCACCGTAAGTTGTAGCCATGAGCCTCCATAAGAATATGCATAGAAGAGCTTAGCAAACTTGCTAGTAGTTGTTGGGAGCCACCGTTAAAGTGAAGGTTAAAATGTTTATTTTTAAAATAATCAAGTGTATGTGATGTTAATTTATCGAAGGCTAACACAATAAGGAAAGAAGGTAGAAGAAAAAAGAAAGACTACAACAATGGGTGACAAAGTAAGCATGAAGCAAACCGAGAAAAGAAATCGAGAGGAAGAGCCAAAGTATCTTGAAGATATGATAGAGGTTCTCTCCACAGTCGAGGCATCTAAAAGACAAGTAGACAAAAATTTAGGATGAATGGATCAGGATAAATCCGGTAACACTTCCTAAATTTACTAGTAAAAATTGTATTTTCTAGGAACTATCAAAATGAAAAATTTTCTTCGATGGAAAGAATTGATTGAGTGTCGGTCTAATAAACCATGTGATGAAGTATGTGATATATTAGTATTGGATCTTATAAAACATGCATTGGATGAGAAGTCCTTGTGTAAGGTAGAAAGAGATACATCTTCCTGGAAAGAATGGAAGACCCTGGAAGTAGAATTTGGTGTAAAAGAAGTGACATAAAGCAAAAAATTATGTTATAGTCCGTTGAAGAATCAATAGAAAGTTAACTACAGTTCTGAGATTAAATGAGCAAGACTCTAGGAGGAAAACAGAGTTGGAGAATCCCACTCAAATGTGGATGATGATCATAAAGACTATAAAAGTGAAACCCATCATTAAGACATGCATATGGATCAAGAAGACACACAAAAGATTGCAGAGTAAGAAGTTGAAGCCCCTATGTGTGAGGTAGAGTAAGAACATATAAATTTTCGAGAACCCCAATGTAACATGGATGCTGAAGATGATGATGAATCCCATTCTGATGAGACACATGTGGGCGGTGACTAAAAAGTGAGTAGTGAATTGGTGAATCCAACAATAGTCCTTGTTGATGATGGTGAAGCTTCCAATAAAGAAGTGAATGACATGTGTGATCTAGTTGGTATGATTGTAGTTTATGATGGTCTCTTTGCATCACAGTTTGAAGCATTTAAGTTTGAAAATAACAAAGACAATTTTTCATATCAAGTAATGGTTTGTAGAGTTGAATGTGTATCTCTCATGAATCCAGCAACAAATGATGAACTTGGTGAAGTTGAAATTATTAATGAGCACATGCATGCTCAAATATATGACCACAGAGTGGATGAAAACTATTTTGATGAAATTTGTGGCCTCTTTTTCGAAACAAGGATTGATTGTGGATATATGGAAAGTGCCATGTTTGATGAAGAATTGAAAGTTGAAAATACCATTGTAGCAGCAAGTTGTAACAACCCTAGTCAAAAATCCATGTAAAAGTTAATAAAGGTAAAATAAGACCTTGGTCGTGGGACACGTATTCCAAGTTGAATGTTGCGCAAAGACATCCTAGTGGGTGTTCATTTCAGTTTATTAATGGTTATGGAAATTGACAAAGGAAACGGCAAAGGCTTTGGAAAGGCATGAGGCATTTATTAGCATTGTATTTATGAAAATAATGGAAAACAGGAGAAAAGGGAGGTGAAAGGTCACAGGTTGCATGTGAGGAGGAAAATAAAGGAAAATAATGGGAAAATGAAGAAATTATAGGCCTCATTGATAAAAATTCTTATGAGGATCAGTTGATAGCTTTTGCACAAACTTTTTCAGTTCAATTTTTGGAGCCCTCATTCTATTCTCTCTCTCATACTCTTGGACCTTTGATTTTTCTTAGAACACTCTTGGAGGATTGTGGCATACTTTGGATTTGGAGCAAGAAGGCAAAGGAAAAGTAAGAAAGCGCAAGAGGAAAATGAGATCTATAGCTATAGTGGGTTTTTCTTGCAGGTAATGAGTTTCATGTATGGTTCTCTTACTAGTTTTGGCATGCATGGCATATGCATGTGGTTATTTGGTTATGATTTGTCAATGGCATGGGGGATTGCATGGATTGACAATGGTTTTGCATAGCCTTGCTATTTCCTGGATAGCCATGTTGTTGTGGGTTTTACTTTTTTTTTCTGGTTGGTTTTCTTGTACCTTTGGTTGTGGGTTGAGTTATTATTTCCTAGAAGCCTTGGTTGGAAAAATGCTCAGGAAGCCCTTGGTGGGTTGAGTTACTAGTCGTAGAAGCCCTAGTTAGAAAAATGCTCTGGAAGTCCGACAACAACTGTGTGTTGAGTACTAGTCCTAGAAACCCTGGTTGGAAAAAAGGCGTTGGAGCCCTGGACAACTTGGTTAGAGACAAATATGGTGATGGTTAGTGATGTTCGACCACGAAGTGGAATCACTGATTGAGGGTCGAGGTGGTTTGGCCTCTGGAATCCCTGGTTTAGTTTTTATTGATTTTTTCTATGAGATCAAACATTCATGCTTGGAATATTGCATGAGGGTGATTGGACGAAAGAAAGATTTGGTTCATCCTAGCTTATGGTCAGGTGGTTCATGGAAGTTCCATACCTATGCAGCCTATACAATCATCAATGGGAGCTCTTTATCCTTGGTATTTTGTGGGTAAATATACTTGTTTATATGTGGCTTATATCATTGTTGTATCCTTGATATTTCTGTTGGTTATATGTTGGTTATGATTGAGTTTTATGAAAATTATAATGTATGCCTCTCATCATGTTTTGGTTAATCACTGAATTTAAAATGACTATATGGCTTAATAGATGGTAATGCATTTATTATGATGAGGCATCAATGCTTCTTAATGATTCTCAGATAATTGTGAGACCCTTGTGCTCATGTCTATTATTTTGACCTTTAGAATGCATATTTGTGACATGTTTGACGAAATGGTTATCATGGCTAGCAGGGGTCCGCTCAAGTCCTTTTTCAAGTATTTAGATTTTTATCATTATTTTGATGTTACTTTTAATTTATGGAAGTTTCATGGAGTTTTGGGTAGTGGCATGAGTCCTGGATCTGAAAAAGTGGCTCAGAATCCAGAGTCATTGGCACATAACTACCTAGAAAAATCCCTAGGCACAGGCATGCCTTGTTGTGGGAGTGACTAGATGTTCTAAGTTGCAAGCATGCCCATGTCAAGGGAGTGAATAAGGCTTTGATGAAGAAAAATTTCAGTTTGTCTCAAGGGTTGGTCACCTGGATGGGTTGGATGGCTCCTAGGGGTTCTGTTGCAAGTGGAGAAGGTCAGGTTGGTTGTGTTCCATCGGTTCCACTTCCTTAATTGATATATAGGGAGTTGAATAATATCATAGTAACTCTTCGTCACATGTTTTCCCTGGTTGGACAGTTACTTAGGTAGATGTGGGAGGAGGGTGTTATAGAGTGGTATCATAGCATGGTTCCGTTCTCCTTATGTGATATCTGGTTTATGTTCCCCTTGGATGGATGTGTTGTCATATGTACATGTTGGTTGCATATAGGTCATTGTGCTTGTGATCTATGTGCTTGCTGTGTATGCATAGCATTGGTCATGATTGTAGTGGTGTCTGCATGTGAAATTTGATGGTGTCATTGTTGAATGTATTTGTTGTGACTTTATGCCAGTTGTGCATCGAATATGTGTATTAGTTGATAGCACATATGTCAGTCGTGCATCGATTATTTCACATTAGTTGAAGAAAATATTGGACAATGAATACATTAGGGCAAGTGTATCACCATGGGGCACACAAGTATTATTTGTGAAGAAGAAGGATGGTACTCTTGGATTGTGCATTCATTACATGCAATTGAACAAGGTGACCATTAAGAATAAGTATCCATTGTCAAGGATTGATGATTTGTTCAATCAATTGAAGGGAACAACAATGTTATCGAAGATTGATCTGAGATTAGGATGTCATCTGAGATTAGACTATTGACTATTAACATTTATCCTAAGGGTTGCAGAACTAGGGTTCATAGATAAACTTGTATTCTATGGTTTCAAACCCTTATTGTCTCCTTCAAGGGGGTTTCTTAAGCCCTTCACAAAGACTTCCTTTTGCTAACCAAATGGATTGTTTCTTTCACACATGTATGGAAACATACTTTGCAAATCATATTGTAATATATTCATAAGATGATATTATTGGTATTGAATACACCTTATTTGGAGACACAAGTTATATTGTAGGGGTTGGTACCTTTCTATTGGATGTGGTTGGTGATGTGAAGACTACTCACCTTCTAGTAAAGATTCATACTAACTCTAACAAGCCTATGGATTCTTGTTTATAAATGGATACCCCTCTCAGCTCAACTCATTGGATTCTTTGTTTGTTCATGCTAATTGTTTTTTATCAAATTTCCTTCTCCAAGGGGTTGAGACTATTTACTTAATTTATTGAGACTAAGAAAAGGCGCTTTCAAGTCAAAAGTATAATAAAAATTTGGGACTACCTCTAGCATTTTAAAATTCATAGGGTGGTTGGTTTGGATTAGATCCACTTTTCTTAGGCTATATCATGTCTACTACTTTACCTTCCTCTAGCTCAAACAATTAGAACACATTAGTAAGTGTTTCTTCCTCTTCTTTCTTTGTGATGATATCTCTGTCCATATGTGAATAAATGCCTTGCAAACCAAGGCTTCTTAGTGATGGAATGATGCAGTTTGATCTCACCATTTCTTCTTATTGCAGTTTGCAAGAGGTTCTTGATCCCACCATTTATTCCTATTTAAGTCTTTTGATCCAGGTTGAAGGAGTAAGGGGGTTGAGTTGTAGACGAAGCCAAGAAGGATGCATGGACTACAACTTGCTCGAGGTTCCTGATACTTCCTGTTCTTCCTATTGAAATTGAAGCATTTTTATCCTAGTTGAAGGAAATGAGGGGGAGCTGAGCAGGTTGAGTCACAGGAATAGTCAAGGAGGATGTAGGGACTGCAACTTACTCGAGTTTCTTCATCCCATCGATTATTCCTATTGAAATTGAATCTTTTTCATCCCGGTTAAAGGAGTGGAGAGGGGTTGAATTATATGTGAAGTCAAGGAGGATGCAGTGAATTAGGTTAAGGGGACATGATAATGACTGGGTTAACTGGTTTTTCCTTTTATTTTAGTTCATAAGAGGTTTAGGGCTATAATACTTTGATCTATGACATATTTGCATGCCATTAATGGGTGTGCGGTTGGGGAATTTCCCATTCCAAAGTTTCCTCGAGTGCCATCATGCCACTATACGAACATGGCATATGGGATGAATATTGAGCCCCAATTGAGGAGTGTTGAGCTCATCAGTCATATAAAAAACCCTCATTTTAAAAATTCCTCATTTGTGAATTAAATCACTTGCTAGGAAACATAATAAGAGGTGTTGGATTATAAATTCCCCTTTCGAAGGCCTTTGCAATATTCTATTTTTCAGGTGCACTCATGTGGTATTATTGGCAAGAGAATTGAATAGAGCTTTCACTCAAATAGTTTGACACGAGACAACTCTCCTATCTGCCCTTATTATTTGAGCCAGTAAGAGTTGATAGTAAACATATATTACTCAATCTCGAATTGTAGGACCTTGTTCAAAGTAAAGATAATAAAAACCTATGGGATTTGGATGATATCATTACTCATTTATAGTTCTCCTGAATATGAATGGGGATGTCATCTAGAAAGACCAAAACCTACCATGAGTAGCATTAGGAGTGCTGCTATTTATCATCTAGTAAATTCTCTACTCGAAATATTTAAAACTTTGTAACTTACTAGAGGTAACCAAGAACCTCTTTTAGAATTCAGGATCTAGCCTTCCTGAGTTCCGGAGAGGGATCTCTCCATATGATTTAGCTTTGTTTAGGTAACAGATATTAGGCTAGCTATGATTGTGCAGTTGGGTTTGATTTTTTGAAAAGGTTGGTGGGAATAAAGGACTACAAGGGAAACCATAGAAATATCTACCTAACCATTGGGCAATGGAGTCAAATTATAGCAAACAAGACTAGAAAACCTAGGCCAAAAGATGAAAATATGCTAAGGGCAAGATAGATGACCTTCCAAGGGTTTTAAAAGGATATTTTGATGAAGTGGGTGAAGTCTGGACTAAGGGAAATTAAGAATCCTTAGATCACAGATAAGAATATTGAAGGAGGGGATCAAACTGGGACCTAGAGCAATTAAGAATTCTATGGTCCGGTTATCAAGTAGACAACATTAAAATGCCTACTAGTTTAAAAAAGGGAGCTTAATATCACTAATCCTGTTTAATTTCTCCTTAGTTGATCATTACATAATAGAAACACAATATATGAATGAATGTAAACTTTTTAAAGGAAAACACTGAAAACAGGAAAAAGACGAGACTTATCTTGTCACCATGAGAATCCTTAGCTATGATGTCTATTCGCTTCAGTTTCCAGCCTGCTGCTTCAACTTAACTCACATAAAATCCCAATGTTTCAACAAAAATTCTATAGTAATCTTGATTATTTTATTCCACAAAAAATACTTCCAAGAGTGAAGTATTTATACAAATTCTAAACTAAAATATCTTGAAAAAATATCAAGATTAGTTCACAAATCTCTCCAACTATTTTACATAAATAGAACTTAAGTAAAGGACACTCAAAATAATGCATCTATTTGGAACTATTTTGTATGGATAGGTGATGACAAAGAGGAGAATTCGAATTTGATCCAACTCTTAGTTGATGATGAGGCATCCAAGTCACTAACTGCTTCCTTTCTTTGTGCATTCTGCTCCAACAATTCTGCAAACTTGGGGTCCAATGATATCTTTTTATTTCTCAATCCATAATAGATATGTAAAAGGTGAAAGATTTTATTGTGGATTAATATGTTGGTGAGATAAACCTCTTTCCGTTTCCTACAATTCCTCTCCAGCTGTGCACAATAGGCTCTACAAACATATGTGTAAAACAAAGTTTTACAGAGTCTGAAAAATAGCCTATAACGATGTGCATGTATCTCTCATTATGAAATCACTGTGAAAAAAGTGAGATAGGTTTTTGTATATGGGTCTCGTAGGAACACAAACCTCCTTCAGTTTTGAATGATGTATTTCGTATTGGCCACAATATTCTCTGCAAAATGATGACTTAATTGGAATTTTCTGAAAAAAGTGCTTTCCAACATTGTTTAATATTTCCCAATCCATAATAGCTGTTAGAAAAATGAGTGAGGTTTTTGTAGATGATCCTCTTAAGAACATACACGTCCTTCAGTTTTGCAAAATTCATCTTGGATTGATCACAATAGTTTCTGAAAAAAAATGACTAAAACATGAAATTTCTGCAAAAATGTTCCTTCTTGTTGTGTTTTTCATCTTTTCACTTTTTTGTTCTTTTGACTGTTTTACTTTCACTTTAGAAAAACTTCAATGTTGGTGAAAGTATTTTAATTTATTTTTACCATTTTACTGCCTCTGTATTTACTTTTACTGTTTACCTTTGACTGCTCTGTAACTTCATTTTAACTTTCACTCTGACTTTTACCCGATACACTTTAACCACTGATACTCTTTAACTGTTATGCTTTTACTATCCTTGTAAATTCTCATTTCACTTTTACCATTCACTGTGCACATTTCATCATTATAATCTCTCTCTAACTTTGTATACAAACTGTTTGTTGAATGAAGATATTGAGTTAAAATCTGAGAATTTGTAGCAAACAATTTTGTCAACTAGTATTGAAACTGTTGGTCCAAATCCATATTCTGATAGTAACCTGCAAAAGTCAAACAATTTGTTAATGAAATCCAGGTCTGCAGGGAGGTGATTGTAGGCTTTTTGAAAGACCTGTGGAATGAGATCAGTTTGTGAAGGTTTAACTCTATTTTTTAAGCATTTTTGGGGAACTACTGCAAGATTAGATTGTTTGCAGGAGTTATTCACTTTAACAGAGATGAAACTGAGTAATGTAGGCAAAGGATGGCTTTATTTTTGGCATTTTTGCTCAATTAGGTTTTCTGAATTGGTTTGATTGAAAACAAGGAATGTCAAGGTAATTCAGAGGTTTTAGTTGTTCAGATCCTTGATTTTAATCTCTAAACTGTGAAAATTGAGGAAATTGGCTTTAAAAAGGTTCACAGTCGAAGACAGGGATTTTTGGTCTGTAATAGTATTCAATTCAATTGTATTCAGTTGGAAAAAGTCGTGGAGATTCTCTGAGGACGAATTTAAGAGGAAATGGCTCTTAAAATGGCAACTGGCTCGAAAATGGCGCTATTAGGTTTGAAAATGGTGAAAAGAGCTCTGCACAGGCTCTCAGGGTGTAATGGCGCACAATGGTGAAAATTAGACGAGAATAGGCTCTACAAAGGTTTCACAAGTTTAAAGCGCGAATAGGTGAAAAATTATGAAAACATTAGACTTTAACGTATTAAACCATAGTATAAACTATAGTTAAGTTACATTAAACAAAGGTTAAGCGGGAGTGGTTTTGGAATACCGACGGTAGTATTCGCTTGGCTCAACGGTGGTAAGTGGTAATACGGTTTTCGAACACGATGCAATAGAATCGTGACACGTCAACGCGGGGTGGTTTGGATAAACCACCCATTTTGCACGACTTTTACAAAACATCCATCGATTACTTTGTGAGCGCAAAAATGCGTTATTGCTGTCAGATCTGGCTTTGGGGAGCGAACGATCAGGATTAAAAGGGAAAGTGCGGGGAAAAGTCAATTATCGGGTTCAATATAGGCCGTAGATCTTGGGAGTAAAAGAAAATCTTACGGTTAAAAATAGCGCGATGGGGAGGAGTAAAAATGTATTGATCATTCGCTTTGATTTTCATTCGTTGGATCAAGAGGGATTTGGGGAGCGAAGGGTCTAGATTGAATCTCGATGGGAATTATATATAAAAGTGGCTTTTTCCAATGGAAAGGGTGATCGGGAAGGTTAATCAAGATTTTAACCAAGGTTAGGGGGTCGGGGAAGGGAAATATACAAGGGAATGGGTTTAGAAGTTTAGTTTAAATTAAACTTCGATATTTTTTGTTTAAAACATATAGAACATATGTTTAAAGGTTTTTAATATCTTTTTTATTATATGGTTAATTAAATCGAGATGACTTAACTACCATAGAGGGCGGGATATTTATATATATATAATACTTAGCCAAAGGGGTTATAAGGGGGGTTTTTATTTAAACATGTGGGAATAAATAACTTTGGCTTAAGTTATATTAAGTGGGTTTTTGGGTTTATTATATAAAAAAGAGTTATAAAATAGGAAAAGGTTATTTGTATAGGGAGTTAATATATAAGTTAAAGTTAATATGAAAATAGGACATGGTATACTCAAAACACATATTTATAACAAGTAAAGTGAGGTTTTAAAGATAATGTGCATTGATCTTATCACTTAACTTATGATGTAATGTTATTTTGAGGGCTTAATGTGTTTAAATGATGTAGGAAGTTAGCTAAATAGGAATTACAAATGCTTTTAAGTAAAAATGGAGTTTTACTTAGGATTATTCAAGGGAATGAGTGCATGAATGGTAAATGATGTGATTAAGGGATTAATATAGACATTTCACACTTTCAACTAATCAGTCATAGAGCCTTGGGTCTGGTCCCAACAAAAGTCAAGGAAATGCCTTGAGCCTTTTTGACTCATAGTATAGAATGTTTCATGACTATGGGAAGGGGAAGTTAGTTATTTTGCAGCCCATGATGAATGACATTTACATTGAGACTTTTCACCTTCTTCTACCTACCCATCTTACCATGCTAACATTTTTTTCTTCCTTTGTAGTAGGTGCATTTAAGCTAGCAACCTTCATAGCATTTATTCTTTCTAAAAGCAAGTAAAACTATCTAATTCTACACTTATTTCATCCATGAATCCAGATTAAACTGTTGGATTCATTTTATTTCTCTATCTAACTACTGAATTGTCATGATTAAACTATATGACAACTAATTATTCTCTATCTATAACAAGGAAAATTGAAAAATGACAAGTTAAGATTAAACGGTTTAACTCATCATGGACTATGGCATTTATTGACACTCCGCCACACTCAAAAATTAAAAAGTAGTGGCATGTATGCTTGCACACTTTCATTTTTTCTTTTGGCGTATTTTATTTTTTCTAAGTCCTTTGATTATTCTTTTAGGACTTTTTACCCTCTTTTTGATTTTTTTTATTTTTTACGAAATATGTGAATACAACTTGCAGAAGGAAAAGTATGTATAGATTTACAAGATTATCAACACTCAAGTCAAAATTATGACCCCTATATTATAGGTTTCTAACATCGGCTTCACTTGGGGATGGCTTTTCCTTGTGAAATGCCAAGAACTCTGAGATCAGTAGCCTTTATCTTTGACCTTTGATGATCTTAGTAAGTGTCTTCTGTCTTTTGCAAACTGAATTCTGATCTGAAACTAAAACAACACACAACAATTTTCAAACCAACTTATAGATCTTAAACATCTTTAGGACCTCATCCTTGGCTTTAAATCTTAATGAAAAACTAGCTAAAAATTAAAAACTAAAAAAAATATGCTCAAAATTATGAGCTTATTAGCACTCATCTACCTACTCTAATCTACTAAAATCTTATTGAATCAGGTAATACAAAAATTCCAATGAAGCCAATCAAGTAGCTGTAAAAATAAATGGATAACTTGATTGATTGTGACCAAAATTGGAAGTATATTATGATCATGTGCCTTTATAATAAATGATATGATGTGTAAAGGCCACTTTTGATGTATTTGATCTTTATAGAGAAAACATGTTTGCAGATTTGGGCTAAAAAGATTCTCCATATAATCTAATATAGGATCAATAAAAGCATGATGTATGTTATTTACTTCTAGGCCTTCAATGACTAATTGTTCAATTGAATTATGAATATTATACCATGAAACTATTTCTTCAGTCTTGTGTTTGAAAGAATAATCATCTTCAATATGCAAGTCAAAAGATATTATAATTTCTTCTTGCTTTGGAGAAGGAAGATTTTCAAAGAATTCTTTAGGATTTTGGAAATTGTATGATTGAATTTGAGAATGCAAAAGTTTGATTCATTTTCATAATTTTCAGAAATTATCTTGAGAACACATATTTTCAGTTTAGAAGAATATTTTCTTGATTTCAAAAGAAGAAAGAAAGCTCTTAGAAAATCCTCATCAAGCTGAAGTTCTAATATCTCATCCCTCAAAATAGCTAGTGATTGTTCTGGGAAATTATCTTGAATTGGGAGAACATAATTATCATCATACTGATCATATTTAGGAAAATCTTCAGAAGAATGAATGTCATCAATTATAAACAATGGATCAGTAGATTTCTCTTCCAACAATCCTAATATATCTTGATTAGATTGGTTGCATTCTGTTTGAAAATCATTGTTTTGTTCAATAGGCATGATATCAAGCAATGGGCCTTTTTGGGAAGGTAGAATAACATGAGCATAAAATAATTCTTCTGTCCCTTCATGGATAAAAATTTTTGTACATTCATCAACATTAGAATAAGTAGAAACAATTTATTCATTATGTAAATATTTTGAGGATGGTTGCATGTTTAGAAGCAAATTGATTTCTTCTTCGGTGAAGGGGGGTGGGAATCTCTGAATTCTTAGATTTGAATAACAATTGTTTTTTCTCTTATCTAAAAATTGATCATGAGGTTGAATATTTTCTTTAACTCCATTCAAAACATTAAATGAAACATCATTTGTTAATACAGAGGGGTTTTGTGGATCTTGATTCATCTCCTGATCTATTTCATCTTTGTTTAACTCCTCTTGATTATTATGACATTTAAATTGAGAATGAAAGTTCTGGATTTCTTCTAATAAATCTTCAGGAAACCAATTTCCAAAATCTTCATCAATATTTTTAAGGTAATGTATAAGATCTTCAACTTCATCACAACAATTTTCAGCTAATGATAAAGATGGAAAATCTTCTTTGTAATGCTCATAAAATACCTTATGAAAATCTTTTAGAGAAAACAAACTTGCAGGTTTGAGAGCTTCGTACCATTCTCTTGCTTTTCCTTCTAAGGTTCCCATGAATATCTTCATGAGGCAATCCTCATGCCAATCACCCTTCAATCTTGATGAGTGTATATGAAATTTAATGAGATGTAGTAAAGGATCATCAATATTCTCATCTTGAAACATGGGCATATTTTCACCCCAATTTACCTTCGGTAGTTTGTGTGGAAATCCAGGTATGTGATCTCTGCTCATGGGAGCATATCTTCGTTTTATTCTTGGATCATCTTGAAAATCAGCCATAATGAAAGGCCACGATATCTATAAAACCAAGTTAGATCCTTATATAAAATACAATACATATTGAAAAACATTCTTAACGAGAAAGAACATAATGTCTTGGATTAAGATCCAAGTTGAAAGCCTGATCTTTCCATATTGTTCTTCCAGGTTCATTCCTCCAGTGGAGTCTTGATTGTGAAATGGATTTGGAGTCGCCAGGTGGATGATTTTAACCTTTGTGTGTCTGATCACTGTCCACCATCATAGATCAGATCTGAACCTGTAAAATATTTCTGAAGAAAAAGGTTAGTCTTCCCCAGTGGAGTCGCCAATATGTTATCACTCTAGTAAATTTTCTATCAGAAATATTTAAAACTTTGTAACTTACTAGAGGTAACCAAGAACCACTTTTAGAATTCAGGATCTAGCCTTCCTAAGTTCCGGAGAGGGATCTCTCCTTATGATTTAGCTTTGTTTAGGTAACAGATATTAGGCTAGCTATGATTGTGCAGTTGGGTTTGATTTTTTGAAAAGGTTGGTGGGAATAAAGGACTACAAGGGAAACCATAGAAATATCTACCTAACCATTGGGCAATGGAGTCAAATTATAGCAAACAAGACTAGAAAACCTAGGCCAAAAGATGCAAATATGCTAAGGGAAAGATAGATGACCTTCCAAGGGTTTTAAAAGGATATTTTGATGAAGTGGGTGAAGTCTGGACTAAGAGAAATTAAGAATCCTTAGATCATAGATAAGAAGATGAAGCAAGGGATCAAACTGGGACCTAGAGCAATTAAGAATTCTATGGTCCGGTTATCAAGAAAAAAACATTAAAATGCCAACTAGTTTAAAACAGGAACCTTATTATCACTAATCCTGTTTAATTTCTCCTTAGTTGATCATTACAGAATAGAAACACAATATATGAATGAATGTAAACATTTTAAAGGAAAACACTGAAAACAGGAAAAAGACGAGACTTATCTTGTCACCACGAGAATCCTTAGCTATGATGTCTACTCACTTCAGTTTCTAGCCTGCTGCTTCAACTTAACTCACATAAAATCCCAATGTTTCAACAAAAATTCTATAGTAATCTTGATTATTTTATTCCAAAAAAAATAATTCCAATAGTGAAGTATTTATACAAATTCTAAACTAAAATATCTTGAAAAAATATCAAGATTAGTTCACAAATCTCTCCAACTGTTTTACATAAATAGAACTTAAGTAAAGGACACTCAAACTAATGCATCTATTTGGCACTATTTTTTATGGATAGGTGATGAAAAAGAGGAGAATTCGAATTTTATCCAACTCTTAGTTGATGATGAGGCATCCAAGTCACTAACTGCTTCCTTTCTTTGTGCATTCTGCTCCAACAATTCTGCAAACTTGGGGTCCAATGATATCTTTGTATTTCTCAATCCGTAATAGATATATAAAAAGTGAAATAATTTATTGTGGATTAATATGTTGGTGAGATAAACCTCTTTCAATTTCCTAAAATTCCTCTCCAGCTATGCACAATAGGCTCTGCAAAAATATGTGTAAAACAGAGTTTTACAGAGTCTGAAAAATAGCCTATAAATATGTGCATGTATATCTTATTTTGAAATCATTGTGCAAAAAGTGAGATAAATCTTTGTAGATGGGTCTCTTATTAAAAAAAACCTCCTTCAGTTTTGTATGATGTATTTCGGATTGGCCACAATATTCTCTGCAAAATGATGACTTAACTAGAATTTTCTACAAAAAGTGCTTTCCAAAATTGTTTAATATTTCCAAAACCATAATAGCTGTTATAAAAGTGAGAGAGGTTTTTGTATATGGTCCTCTTAAGAACATAAAACTCCTTCAGTTTTGCAAAATTCATCTTGGATTGATCACAATAGTTTCTGCAAAACAATGACTAAAACATGAAATTTCTGCAAAAATGTTCCTTCTTGTTGTGTTTTTCATCTTTTCACTTTTTTGTTCTTTTGACTGTTTTAATTTCACTTTAGAAAAAATTCAATGTTGGTGAAAGTATTTTCATTTATTTTTACCATTTTACTGCCTCTGTATTTACTTTTACTGTTTACTTTTGACTGCTCTGTAACTTCATTTTAACTTTCACTTTGACTTTTACCTGATACACTTTAACCACTGATACTCTTTAACTGTTATGCTTTTACTATCCCTGTAAATTGTCATTTCAATTTTACCATTCACTGTGCACATTTCATCATTCTAATCTCTCTCTGAATTTGTATACAAACTATTTTTTGAATGAATATATTGAGTTAAAATCTGAGAATTTGGAGCAAACAATTTTGTCAACTAGTATTGAAACTGTTGGTCCAAATCCATATTCTGATAGTAACCTGCAAAAATAAAACAATTTGTTAATGAAATCCAGGTCTGCAGGGAGGTGATTGTAGGCTTTTTGAAAGATCTGTGGAATGAGATCAGTCTGTGAAGGTTTAACTCTATTTTTTAGGAATTTTGGGGAACTACTGCAAGATTAGATTGTTTGCAGGAGTTATTCACTTTAACAGAGATGAAACTGAGTAATGTAGGCAAATGATGGCTTTATTTTTGGCATTTTTTGCTCAATTAGGTTTTCTGAATTGGTTTGATTGAAAACAGGGAATATCAAGGTAATTCAGAGGTTTTAGTTGTTCAGATCCTTGATTTTAATCTCTAAACTATGAAAATTGAGGAAATTGGCTTTAAAAAGGTTCACAGTTGAAGACAGGGCTTTTTGGTCTGTAACAGTCTTCAATTTAGTTGTATTCAGTTGGAAAAAGTCATGGAGATTCTCTGAGGATGAATTTCAGAGTAAATGGCTCTTAAAATGGCGACTGGCTCGAAAATGGTGCTGTTAGGTTTGAAAATGGTGAAAAGGGCTCTGCACAGGATCTCAAGGTGTAATGGCTCACAATGGTGAAAATTAGATGAGAATAGGCTTTGTGAAGGTTTCACAAGTTTAAAGCGCGAATAGGTGAAAAATTATGAAAACATTAGACTTTAACGTATTAAACCATAGTATAAACTATAGTTAAGTTACATTAAACAAAGGGTAAGCAGGAGTGGTTTTGGAATACCAGCGGTGGTATTCGCATGGCTCAACGGTGGTAAACGATAATATGCTTTTTGAACACGATGCAATAGAATTGTGACACATCGACGCGGGGTGGTTTGGATAAACCAACCATTTCGCACGACTTTTACAAAACATCCATTGATTATTTTGTGAGCGTGAAAATGCATTATTGCCGTCGGATCTGGCTTTGGGGAGCGAACGATCGGGATTAAAAGGGAAAGTTTGGGGAAAAGTCAATCACCGGGTTCATTATAGGCTGTAGATCTTGGGAGTAAAATAAAATCTGACGGTTTAAAAATAGTGCAATGGGGAGGAGTAAAAATGTATTGATCAGTCGCTTTGATTTTCATTCGTTGGATCAAAAGGGATTTGGGGATCGAAGGGTCTAGATTGAATCCCTATGGGAACAGGCCTTTTGATGGGATTTATATATAAAAGTGGCTTTTTCCAATGGAAAGGGTGATCGGGAAGGTTAATCAAGATTTTAACCAAGGTTAGGGGGTCGGGGAAGGGAAATATACAAGGGAATGGGTTTAGAAGTTTAGTTTAAATTAAACTTCGATATGTTTTGTTTAAAACATATAGAACATATGTTTAAAGGTTTTTCATATCTTTTGTATTATATGGTTAATTAAATCGAGATGACTTAACTACCATAGGGGGCAGGATATTTATATATATAGAATACTTAGCCAAACGGGTTATAAGGGGGGTTTTTATTTAAACATGTGGGAATAAATAACTTTGGCTTAAGTTATATTAAGTGGGTTTTTGGGTTTATTATATAAAAAGGAGTTATAAAATAGGAAAAGGTTATTTGTATAGGGATTTAATATATAAGTTAAAGTTAATATGAAAATAGGACATGGTATACTCAAAACACATATTTATAACAAGTAAAGTGAGGTTTTAAAGATAATTTGCATTGATCTTATCACTTAACTTATGATGTAATGTTATTTTGAGGGCTTAATGTGTTTAAATGATGTAGGAAGTTAGCTAAATAGGAATTACAAATGCCTTTAAGTAAAAATGGAGTTTTACTTAGGATTATTCAAGGGAATGAGTGTATGAATGGTAAATGATGTGATTAAGGGATTAATATAGACATTTCACACTTTCAACTGATCAGTCATAAAGCCTTGGGTCCGGTCCCAACAAAAGTTAAGGAAATGCCTTGAGCCTTTCTGACTGATAGTCTAGAATGTTTCATGACTATGGGAAGGGAAAGTTAGTTATTTTGCAGCCCATGATGAATGATATTTACATTGAGACTTTTCACCTTCTTCTACCTACCCATCTTACCATGCTAACATTTTTTTCTTCCTTTGTAGTAGGTGCATTTAAGCTAGCAACCTTCACAGCATTTATTCTTTCTGAAAGCAAGTAAAACTATCTAATTCTACACTTATTTCATCCATGAATCCAGATTAAACTATTGGATTAACTTTATTTCTCTACCTAACTACTGAATTGTCATGATTAAACTGTATGACAACTCATTATTCTCTATCTATAACAAGGAAAATTGAAAAATGACAAGTTAAGATTAAACTGTTTAACTCATCATGGACTATGGCATTTATTGACACTCTGCCACAGTCAAAAAGTAAAAAGTAGTGGCATGTATGCTTGCACACTTTCATTTTTTCTTTTGGGGTCTTTTATTTTTTCTAAGTCCTTTGATTATTCTTTTAGGACTTTTTACCCTCTTTTTGATTTTTTTGATTTTTTTGATTTTTTACGAAATATGTGAATACAACTTGCAGAAGGCAAAGTATGTAAAGATTTACAAGATTATCAACAGTCAAGTCAAAATTATGACCCCTATATTATAGGTTGCTAACATCGGCTTCACTTGGGGATGGTTTTTCCTTGTGAAATGCCAAGAACTCTGAGATCAGTAGCCTTTATCTTTGACCTTTGATGATCTTAGTAAGTGTCTTCTGTCTTCTGCAAACTGAATTCTGATCTGAAACTAAAACAACACACAACAATTTTCAAACCAACTTATAGATCTTAAACATCTTTAGGACCTCATCCTTGGCTTTAAATCTTAATGAAAAACTAGCTGAAAATTAAAAACTAAAAAAAATATGCTCAAAATTATGAGCTTATTAGCACTCATCTACCTACTCTAATCTATTAAAATCTTATTGAATCAGGTAATACAAAAATGCCAATGAAGCCAATCAAGTAGCTATAAAAATAAATGGATAACTTGATTGCTTGTGACCAAAATTGGAAGTATATTATGATCATGTGCCTTTATAATAAATGATATGATGTGTAAAGGCCACTTTTGATGTATTTGATCTTTATAGAGAAAACATGTTTGCAGATTTGGGCTAAAAAGATTCTCCATATAATCTAATATAGGATCAATAAAAGCATGATGTATGTTATTTACTTCTAGGCCTTCAATGACTAATTGTTCAGTTGAATTATGAATATTAGACCATGAAACTATTTCTTCAGTCTTGTGTTTGAAAGAATAATCATCTTCAATATGCAAGTCAAAAGATATTATAATTTATTCTTTCTTTGGAGAAGGAATATTTTCAAAGAAACTTTTAGGATTTCGGAAATTGTATGACTGAATTTGAGAATGCAAAAGTGTGATTTCATTTTCATAATTTTCAGAAATTATTTTGAGAACACATATTTTCAGTTTAGGGGAATATTTTCTTGATTTCAAAAGAAGAAAGAAAGCTCTTAGAAAATCCTCATCAAGCTAGAGTTATAATATCTCATCCCTCAAAATAGCTAGTGATTGTTATGGGAAATTATCTTGAATTGGGAGAACATAATTATCATCATACTGATCATATTTAGGCAAATTTTCAGAAGAAGGAATGTCATCAATTATAAACAATGGATCAACAGATTTTTCTTCCAACAATCCTAATATATCTTGATTAGATTGCTTGCATTCTGTTTGAAAATCATTGTTTTGTTCAATAGGCATGATATCAAGCACTGCGCCTTTTTCGGAAGGTAGAATAACATGAGCATCAACTTGTTCTTCTGTCCCTTCATGGATAAAAAATTTGTACATTCATCAACATTAGAAGAAGTAGAAACAATTTCTTCATTATGTAAATATTTTGAGGATGGTTTCATGTTTAGAAGCAAATTTATTTCTTCTTCGGTGAGAGGGAGTGGGAATCTCTGAATTCTTATATTGAAATGACAATTTTTTTTTTTCCGTTATCTAAAAGTTGATCATGAGGTTGATTATTTTCTTTAACTCCATTCAAAACATTAAATGAAACATCATTTGTTAATACAAAGGGGTTTTGTGGATCTTGATTTATCTCCTGATTTATTTCATCTTTGTTTAACTCCTCTTGATTATTATGACATTTAACTTGAGAATGAAAGTTTTGGACTTCTTCTAATAAATATTCAGGAAACCAATTTCCAAAATCTTCATCAATATTTTTAAGGTAATGTATAAGATCTTCAGCTTCATCACAACAATTTTCAGCTAATGATAAAGATGGAAAATCTTCTTTGTAATGCTCATAAAATACCTTATGAAAATCTTTTAGAGAAAACAAACTTGCAGGTTTGAGAGCTTCATACCATTCCCTTGATTTTCCTTCTAAGGTTCCCATGAATATCTTCATGAGGCAATCCTCATGCCAATCACCCTTCAATCTTGATGGGTGTATATGAAATTTAATGAGATGTAGTAAAGGATCATCAATATTCTCATCTTGAAACATGGGCAGATTTTCACCCCAATTTAACTTCGGTAGTTTGTGTGGAAATCCAAGTATGTGATCTCTGCTCATGGGAGCATATCTTCGTTTTATTCTTGGATCATCTTGAAAATCAGCCATAATGAAAAGCCACTTTATCTGTACAACCAAGTTAGATCTTTATATAAAATACAACACATATTGAATCTTAACGAGAAAGAACATAATGTCTTGGATTAAGATCCAAGTTGAAAGCCTGATATTTCCATATTGTTCTTCCAGGTTCATTCCTCCAGTGGAGTCTTGATTGTGAAATGGATTTGGAGTTGCCAGGTGGATGATTTTAACCTTTGTGTGTTTGATCACTGTCCACCATCATAGATTAGATCTGAACCTGTAAAATATTTTTGAAGAAAAAGTTTAGTCTTCCCCAGCAGAGTCGCTAATATGTTATCACTCTAGTAAATTTTCTATCAGAAATATTTAAAACTTTGTAACTTACTAGAGGTAACTAAGAACCACTTTTAGAATTCAGGATCTAGCCTTCCTGAGTTCCGGAGAGGGATCTCTCCATATGATTTATCTATGTTTAGGTAACAAATATTAGGCTAGCTATGATTGTGTATTTGGGTTTGAATTTTTGAAAAGGTTGGTGGGAATAAAGGACTACAAGGGAAACCATAGAAATATCTACCTAACCATTGGGCAATGGAGTCAAATTATAGCAAACAAGACTAGAAAACCTAGGCCAAAAGATGAAAATATGCTAAGGGCAAGATAGATGACCTTCCAAGGGTTTTAAAAGGATATTTTGATGAAGTGGGTGAAGTCTGGACTAAGGGAAATTAAGAATCCTTAGATCACAGATAAGAAGATTGAAGGAGGGGATCAAACTGGGACCTAGAGCAATTAAGAATTCTATGGTCCGGTTATCAAGCAGAAAACATTAAAATGCCAACTAGTTTAAAACAGGGAGCTTATTATCACTAATCCTGTTTAATTTCTCCTTAGTTGATCATTACATAATAGAAACACAATATATGAATGAATGTAAACTTTTTAAAGGTAAACACTGAAAACAAGAAAAAGATGAGACTTATCTTGTCACCACGAGAATCCTTAGCTATGATGTCTATTCGCTTCAGTTTCCAGCCTGCTGCTTCAACTTAACTCACATAAAATCCCAATGTTTCAACAAAAAGTCTATAGTAATCTTGATTATTTTATTCCACACAAAAATACTTCCAAGAGTGAAGTATTTATACAAATTCTAAACTAAAATATCTTGAAAAAATATCAAGATTAGTTCACAAATCTCTCTAACTGTTTTACATAAATAGAACTTAAGTAAAGGACACTCAAACTAATGCATCTATTTAGCACTATTTTTTATGGATAGGTGATGAAAAAGAGGAGAATTCTAATTTGATCCAACTCTTAGTTGATGATGAGGCATCCAAGTCACTAACTGCTTCCTTTCTTTGTGCATTCTGCTCCAACAATTCTGCAAACTTGGGGTCCAATGATATATTTTTATTTCTCAATCCGTAATAGATATGTAAAAAGTGAAAGAGGTTATTGTGTATTAATATGTTGGTGAGATAACCGTAATAGATATGTAAAAAGTGAAAGAGGTTATTGTGGATTAATATCTTGGTGACAGAAATGTCTTTCCATTTCCTAAAATTCCTCTCGAGCTGTGCACAATAGGCTTTGTAACAATATGTGTAAAACAACGTTTTACAGAGTTTGAAAAATAACCTGTAAATATGTGCATGTATTTCTGATTCTAAAATAATTGTGAAAAAAGTGAGATATGTTTTTGTAGATGGGATTCTTAGGAACAAAAACCTCCTTCATTTTTGTATGATGTATTTTGTATTGGCCACAATCATCTCTGCAAAATGATGACTTAACTGGAATTTTCTGCAAAAAGTGCTTTCCAACATTGTTTAATATTTCCAAAACCATAATAGCTGTTAGAAAAGTGAGAGAGGTTTTTGGAGATGGTCCTCTTAAGAACATAAACCTCCTTCATTTCTTCAAAATTCATCTTGGATTGATCACAATAGTTTCTAAAAAACAATGACTAAAACATGAAATTTCTGCAAAAATGTTCCTTCTTCTTGTGTTTTTCATCTTTTCACTTTTTTGTTCTTTTGACTGTTTTACTTTCACTTTAGACAAAATTCAATGTTGGTGAAAGTATTTTCATTTCTTTTTACCATTTTACTGCCTCTGTATTTACTTTTACTGTTTACCTTTGACTGCTCTGTAACTTCTTTTTAACTTTCACTCTGACTTTTACCTGATACACTTTAACCACTGATACTTTTTAACTGTTATGCTTTTACTATCCCTGTAAATTCTCATTTCACTTTTACCATTCACTATGCACATTTCATCATTCTAATCTCTCTCTGACTTTGTATACAAATTATTTGTTGAATGAAGATATTGAGTTAAAATCTAAGAATTTGGAGCAAACAATTTTGTCAACTAGTATAGAAACTGTTGGTCCAAATCCATATTCTGATAGTAACCTGCAAAAATCAAACAATTTGTTAATGAAATCCAGGTCTGCAGGGAGGTGATTGTAGGCTTTTTGAAATACCTGTGGAATGAGATCAGTCTGTGAAGGTTTAACTCTATTTTTTAGGCATTTTGGGGAATTACTGCAAGATTAGATTGTTTGCAGGAGTTATTCACTTTAATAGAGATGAAACTGAGTAATGAGGCAAAGGATGGCTTTATTTTTGGCATTTTTTGCTCAATTAGGTTTTCTAAATTGGTTTGATTGAAAACAGGGAATATCAAGGTAATTCAGAGGTTTTAGTTATTCAGATCCTTGATTTTAATCTCTAAACTGTGAAAATTGAGGAAATTGGCTTTAAAAAGGTTCACAGTCGAAGACAGGGTTTTTTGGTCTGTAACAATCTTCAATTCAGTTGTATTCAGTTGGAAAAAGTTGTGGAGATTCTCTGAGGACGAATTTCATAGGAAATGGCTCTTAAAATGGCAACTGGCTCGAAAATGGTGCTGTTAGGTTTGAAAATGGTGAAAAGGGCTCTGCACAGGCTCTCAGGGTGTAATAGTGCACAATGGTGAAAATTAGATGAAAATAGGCTCTACAAAGGTTTCACAAGTTTAAAGTGTGAATAGGTGAAAAATTATGAAAACATTAGACTTTAACGTATTAAACCATAGTATAAACTATAGTTAAGTTACATTAAACAAAGGTTAAGCAAGAGTGGTTTTGGAATACCAGTGGTGGTATTTGCGTGGCTCAACGGTGGCAAGTGGTAATACGCTTTTCAAACGTGATGCAATAGAATCGTGACACGTCGACGCGGGGTGGTTTGGATAAACCACCCATTTCGCGTGACTTTTACAAAACATCCATCGATTACTTTGTGAGCGCGAAAATGCGTTATCGCCGTCGGATCTGGCTTTGGGGAGCGAATGATCGGGATTTAAAGGGAAAGTGCAGGGAAAAGTCAATTATTGGGTTCAATATAGGTTGTAGATCTTGGGAGTAAAAGAAAATCTGACGGTTAAAAATAGCGCGATGGGGGGAGTAAAAATGTATTGATTAGTCGCTTTGATTTTCATTCGTTGGATCAAAAGGGATTTTGGGTTCGAAAGGTCTTGATTGAATGCCGATGGGAACATGCCTTTTGATGGGATTTATATATAAAAGTGGCTTTTTCCAATGGAAATGGTGATCGGGAAGGTTAATCAAGATTTTAACCAAGGTTAGGGGGTCGGGGAAGGGAAATATACAAGGGAATGGGTTTAGAAGTTTAGTTTAAATTAAACTTCGATATTTTTTTGTTTAAAACATATAGAACATATGTTTAAAGGTTTTTCATATCTTTTTTATTATATGGTTAATTAAATCGAGATGACTTAACTACCATAGGGGGTGGGATATTTATATATATAGAATACTTAGCCAAAGGGGTTATAAGGGGGGTTTTTATTTAAACATGTGGGAATAAATAACTTTGGCTTAATTTATATTAAGTGGGTTTTTGGGTTTATTATATAAAAAGGAGTTATAAAATAGGAAAAGGTTATTTGTATAGGGAGTTAATATATAAGTTAAAGTTAATATGAAAATATGACATGGTATACTCAAAACACATATTTATAACAAGTAAAGTGAGGTTTTAAAGATAATTTGCATTGATCTTATCACTTAACTTATGATGTAATGTTATTTTGAGGGCTTAATGTGTTTAAATGATGTAGGAAGTTAGCTAAATAGGAATTACAAATGCCTTTAAGTAAAAATGGAGTTTTACTTAGGATTATTCAAGGGAATGAGTGCATGAATGGTAAATGATGTGATTAAGGGATTAATATAGACATTTCACACTTTCAACTGATCAGTCATAGAGCCTTGGGTCCAGTCCCAACAAAAGTCAAGGAAATGCCTTGAGCCTTTCTGAGTGATAGTCTAGAATGTTTCATGACTATGGGAAAGGGAAGTTAGTTATTTTGCAACCCATGATGAATGATATTTACATTGAGACTTTTCACCTTCTTCTACCTACCCATCTTACCATGCTAACATTTCTTTCTTCCTTTGTAATAGGTGCATTTAAGCTAGCAACCTTCAAAACATTTATTCTTTCTGAAAGAAAGTAAAACTATCTAATTCTACACTTATTTCATCCATGAATCCAGATTAAACTATTGGATTAACTTTATTTCTCTACCTAACTACTGAATTGTCATGATTAAACTGTATGACAACTCATTATTCTCTATCTATAACAAGGAAAATTGAAAAATGACAAGTTAAGATTAAACTGTTTAACTCATCATGGACTATGGCATTTATTGACACTCTGCCATAGTCAAAAAGTAAAAAGTAGTGGCATGTATGCTTGCACACTTTCATTTTTTCTTTTGGGGTCTTTTATTTTTTCTAAGTCCTTTGATTATTTTTTTAGGACTTTTTACCCTCTTTTTGATTTTTTATGAAATATGTGAATACAACTTGCAGAAGGCAAAGTATATACAGATTTACAAGATTATCAATAGTCAAGTCAAAATTATGACCCCTATATTATAGGTTGCTAACATCGGCTTCACTTGGGGATGGCTTTTCCTTGTGAAATGCCAAGAACTCTGAGATCAGTAGCCTTTATCTTTGACCTTTGATGATCTTAGTAAGTGTCTTCTGTCTTCTGCAAATTGAATTCTGATCTGAAACTAAAACAACACACAACAATTTTCAAACCAACTTATAGATCTTAAACATCTTTAGGACCTCATCCTTGGCTTTAAATCTTAATGAAAAACTAGCTGAAAATTAAAAACTAAAAAAAATATGCTCAAAATTATGAGCTTATTAGTACTCATCTACCTACTCTAATCTACTAAAATCTTATTGAATTAGGTAATACAAAAATGCCAATGAAGCCAATCAAGTAGCTGTAAAAATAAATGGATAACTTGATTGCTTGTGACCAAAATTGGAAGTATATTATGATCATGTGCCTTTATAATAAATGATATGATGTGTAAAGGCGACTTTTGATATATTTGATCTTTATAGAGAAAACATGTTTGCAAATTTGGGCTAAAAAGATTCTCCATATAATCTAATATAGGATCAATAAAAGCATGATGTATGTTATTTACTTCTAGGCCTTCAATGACTAATTGTTCAGTTGAATTATGAATATTAGACCATGAAACTATTTCTTCAGTCTTATGTTTGAAAGAATAATCATCTTCAATATGCAAGTCAAAAGATATTATAATTTCTTCTTGCTTTGGAGAAGGAATATTTTCAAAGAATTCTTTAGGATTTCAGAAATTGTATGACTGAATTTGAGAATGCAAAAGTTTGATTTCATTTTCATAATTTTCAGAAATTATCTTGAGAACACATATTTTCAGTTTAGGAGAATATTTTCTTGATTTCAAAAGAAGAAAGAAAGCTCTTAGAAAATCCTCATCAAGTTGAAGTTCTAATATCTCATCCCTCAAAATAGCTAGTGATTGTTCTGGGAAATTATCTTGAATTGGGAGAACATAATTATCATCATACTGATCATATTTAGGCAAATTTTCAGAAGAAGGAATGTCATCAATTATAAACAATGGATCAGTAGATTTCTCTTCCAACAATCCCAATATATCTTGATTAGATTGGTTGCATTCTGTTTGAAAATCATTGTTTTGTTCAATAGGCGTGATATCAAGCAATGGGCCTTTTTGGGAAGGTAGAATAACATGAGCATCAACTTGTTCTTTTGTCTCTTCATGGATAAAAACTTTATTACATTCATCAACATTATAAGAAGTAGAAACAATCTCTTCATTATATAAATATTTTGAGGATGGTTGCATGTTTAGAAGCAAATTGATTTGTTCTTCGGTGAGGGGGGGTGGGAATCTCTGAATTCTTAGATTGGAATGACAATTGTTTTTTCTCTTATCTAAAAATTGATCATGAGGTTGAATATTTTCTTTAACTCCATTCAAAACATTAAATGAAACATCATTTGTTAATACAGAGGGGTTTTTTGGATCTTGATTCATCTCCTGATCTATTTCATCTTTGTTTAACTCCTCTTGATTATTATGACATTTAACTTGAGAATGAAAGTTCTGGATTTCTTCTAATAAATCTTCAGGAAACCAATTTCCAAAATATTCATCAATATTTTTAAGGTAATGTATAAGATCTTCAGCTTCATCACAACAATTTTCAGCTAATGATAAAGATGGAAAATCTTCTTTGTAATGCTCATAAAATACCTTATGAAAATATTTTAAAGAAAATAAACTAGCAGGTTTGAGAGCTTCATACCATTCCCTTGCTTTTCCTTTTAAGGTTACCATGAATATTTTCATGAGGCAATCCTCATGCCAATCACCCTTCAATCTTGATGAGTGTATATGAAATTTAATGAGATGTAGTAAATGATCATCAATGTTCTCATCTTGAAACATATGCAGATTTTCACTCCAATTTACCTTTGGTAGTTTGTGTGGAAATCCAGGTATGTGATCTCTGCTCATGGGAGCATATCTTCATTTTATTCTTGGATCATCTTGAAAATCAGCCATAATGAAAGGCCACGATATCTGTAAAACCAAGTTAGATCCTTATATAAAATACAATACATATTGAAAAACGTTCTTAACGAGAAAGAACATAATGTCTTGGATTAAGATCCAAGTTGAAAGCCTGATCTTTCCATATTGTTCTTCTAGGTTCATTCCTCCAGTGGAGTCTTGATTGTGAAATGGATTTGGAGTCGCCAGGTGGATGATTTTAACCTTTGTGTGTCTGATCACTGTCCACCATCATAGATCAGATCTAAACCTGTAAAATATTTCTGAAGAAAAAGGTTAGTCTTCCCCAGTGGAGTCGCCAATATGTTATCACTCTAGTAAATTTTCTATCAGAAATATTTAAAACTTTGTAACTTACTAGAGGTAACCAAGAACCACTTTTAGAATTCAGGATCTAGCCTTCCTGAGTTCTAGAGAGGGATCTCTCCATATGATTTAACTTTGTTTAGGTAACAGATATTAGGCTAGCTATGATTGTGCAGTTGGGTTTGATTTTTTGAAAAGGTTGGTGGGAATAAAGGACTACAAGGGAAACCATAGAAAGATCTACCTAACCATTGGGCAATGGAGTCAAATTATAGCAAACAAGACTAGAAAACCTAGGCCAAAAGATGAAAATATGCTAAGGGCAAGATAGATGACCTTCCAAGGGTTTTAAAAGGATATTTTGATGAATTGGGCGAAGTCTGGACTAAGGGAAATTAAGAATCTTTAGATCACAGATAAGAAGATTGAAAGAGGGGATCAAACTGGGACCTAGAGCAATTAAGAATTCTATGGTCCGGTTATCAAGCAGAAAACATTAAAATGCCAACTAGTTTAAAACAGGGAGCTTATTATCACTAATCCTGTTTAATTTCTCCTTAGTTGATCATTACAGAATAGAAACACAATATATGAATGAATGTAAACTTTTTAAAGGAAAACACTGAAAACAGGAAAAAGACGAGACTTATCTTGTCACCACGAGAATCCTTAGCTATGATGTCTATTCGCTTCAGTTTCCAGCCTGCTGCTTCAACTTAACTCACATAAAATCCCAATGTTTCAACAAAAAGTCTATAGTAATCTTGATTATTTTATTCCACCCAAAATACTTCCAAGAGTGAAGTATTTATACAAATTCTAAACTAAAATATCTTGAAAAAATATCAAGATTAGTTCACAAATCTCTCCAACTATTTTACATAAATAGAAATTAAGTAAAGGACACTCAAAATAATGCATATATTTGGCACTATTTTTTATTTATAGGTGATGAAAAAGAGGATAATTCGAATTTGATCCAACTCTTAGTTGATGATGAGGCATCCAAGTCACTAACTACTTCCTTTCTTTGTGCATTCTGCTCCAACAATTCTGCAAACTTGGGGTCCAATGATATATTTTTATTTCTCAATCCGTAATAGATATGTAAAAATTTAAAGAGGTTATTGTGGATTAATATGTTGGTGAGATAAACCTCTTTCAGTTTCCTAAAATTCCTCTCCAGCTGTGCACAATAGGCTCTGTAAAAATATGTGTAAAACAGAGTTTTACAGAGTCTGAAAAATAGCCTGTAAAGATGTGCATGTATCTCTCATTCTGAAATCATTGTGCAAAAAGTGAGATAGGTTTTTGTATAGGGGTCTCTTAGGAACAAAAACCTTCTTCAATTTTGTATGATGTATTTCGGATTGGCCACAATATTCTCTGTAAAATGATGACTTAACTGGAATTTTCTGCAAAAAGTGCTTTCCAACATTGTTTAATATTTCCAAAACCATAATAGCTGTTAGAAAAGTGAGAGAGGTTTTTGTAGATGGTCTTATTAAGAACATAAAATTCCTTCATTTTTTCAAAATTAATCTTGGATTGATCACAATAGTTTCTGCAAAATAATGACTAAAACATGCAATTTCTGCAAAAATGTTCCTTCTTGTTGTATTTTTCATCTTTTCACTTTTTTGTTCTTTTGACTATTTTACTTTCACTTTAGATAAAATTCAATGTTGGTGAAAGTATTTTCATCTCTTTTTACCATTTTACTGCCTCTGTAATTACTTTTACTGTTTTACCTTTGACTGCTCTGTAACTTCATTTTAACTTGCACTCTGACTTTTACCTGATACACTTTAACCACTGATACTCTTTAACTATTATGCTTTTACTATCCCTGTAAATTGTCATTTCAATTTTACCATTCACTGTGCACATTTCATCATTCTAATCTCTCTCTGAATTTGTATACAAACTATTTTTTGAATGAATATATTGAGTTAAAATCTGAGAATTTGGAGCAAACAATTTTGTCAACTAGTATTGAAACTGTTGGTCCAAATCCATATTCTGATAGTAACCTGCAAAAATCAAACAATTTTTTAATGAAATCCAGGTATGCAGGAAGGTGATTGTAGGCTTTTTGAAAGACCTATGGAATGAGATCAGTCTGTGAAGGTTTAACTCTATTTTTTAGGCATTTTGGGGAACTACTTCAAGATTAGATTGTTTACAGGAGTTATTCACTTTAACAGAGATGAAACTGAGTAATGTAGGCAAAGGATGGCTTTATTTTTGGCATTTTTTGCTCAATTATGTTTTCTGAATTGGTTTGATTGAAAACAGGGAATATCAAGGTAATTCAGAGGTTTTAGTTGTTTAGATCCTTGATTTTAATCTCTAAACTGTGAAAATTGAGGAAATTGGCTTTAAAAAGGTTCACAGTCGAAGACAGGGCTTTTTGGTCTGTAATAGTCTTCAATTCAGTTGTATTCAGTTGGAAAAAGTCGTGGAGATTCTCTGAGGACGAATTTCAGAGGAAATGGCTCTTAAAATGGCAACTGGCTCGAAAATTGCGATGCTAGGTTTGAAAATGGTGAAAAGGGCTTTGCACAGGCTCTCTGGGTGTAATGGCGCACAATGGTGAAAATTAGACGAAAATAGGCTCTGCGAAGGTTTCACAAGTTTAAAGCACGAATAGGTGAAAAATTATGAAAACATTAGACTTTAACGTATTAAACCATAGTATAAACTATAGTTAAGTTACATTAAACAAAGGTTAAGCGGGAGTGGTTTTGGAATACCGGCGGTGGTATTCGCGTGGCTCAATGGTGGTAAGTGGTAATACGCTTTTCGAACGCGATGCAATAGAATCGTGACACGTCGATGCGGGGTGGTTTGGATAAACCACCCATTTCGGGCGACTTTTACAAAACATCCATCGATTACTTTGTGAGCGCGAAAATGTGTTATCGCCGTCGGATCTGGCTTTGGGGAGCGAACGATCGGGATTAAAATGGAAAGTGCGGGGAAAAGTCAATTATCGGGTTCAATATAGGCCGTAGATCTTGGGAGTAAAAGAAAATCTAATGGTTAAAAATAGCGCGATGGGGAGGAGTAAAAATGTATTGATCGGTTGCTTTGATTTTCATTCGTTGGATCAAAAGGGATTTGGGGATCGAAGGGTCTAGATTGAATCCTGATGGGAACAAGCCTTTTGATGGGATTCATATATAAAAGTGGCTTTTTCCAATGGAAAGGGTGATCGGGAAGGTTAATCAAGATTTTAACCAAGGTTAGGGGGTCGGGGAAGGGAAATATACAAGGGAATGGGTTTAGAAGTTTAGTTTAAATTAAACTTCGATATTTTTTTGTTTAAAACATATAGAACATATGTTTAAAGGTTTTTCATATCTTTTTTATTATATGGTTAATTAAATCGAGATGACTTAACTACCATAGGGGGCAGGATATTTATATATATAGAATACTTAGCCAAAGGGGTTATAAGGGGGGTTTTTATTTAAACACGTGGGAATAAATAACTTTGGCTTAAGTTATATTAAGTGGGTTTTTGGGTTTATTATATAAAAAGGAGTTATAAAATAGGAAAAGGTTATTTGTATAGGGAGTTAATATATAAGTTAAAGTTAATATGAAAATAGGACATGGTATACTCAAAACACATATTTATAACAAGTAAAGTGAGGTTTTAAAGATAATTTTCATTGATCTTATCACTTAACTTATGATGTAATGTTATTTTGAGGGCTTAATGTGTTTAAATGATGTAGGAAGTTAGCTAAATAGGAATTACAAATGCCTTTAAGTAAAAATGGAGTTTTACTTAGGATTATTCAAGGGAATGAGTGCATGAATGGTAAATGATGTGATTAAGGGATTAATATAGACATTTCACACTTTCAACTGATCAGTCATAGAGCCTTGGGTCCGGTCCCAACAAAAGTCAAGGAAATGCCTTGAGCCTTTCTGACTGATAGTCTAGAATGTTTCATGACTATGGGAAGGAGAAGTTAGTTATTTTGCAGCCCATGATGAATGATATTTACATTGAGACTTTTCACCTTCTTCTACCTACCCATCTTACCATGCTAACATTTTTTTCTTTCTTTGTAGTAGGTGCATTTAAGCTAGCAACCTTCACAGCATTTATTCTTTTGTTGTCTAATTTCCTGTAGTACGCATCCATGGTTTTGTGCATGGTTTTGCACATGGTTTTGGGGTTCGATGGTTTTCGGCCCCTGGTATTTTGTAGATCCGGTCAAGGGAACTACGGTTATGTTCTAATCCAGGGTTAATGGATTGGGGTTTATGTATGATTTGGCATGTATATATATGTGTTGTAACACTAAAAGGAATATAATGAAAAATCAAGCTGGTCGTCCCGATTTGGGATCCAGGGGAAAATCTCTGTGTTTATCTGTTTTATGTTTTATGCTCTCGCTATTGTTTATTTTCTGTTATAAGATTCGTGTGTAGATAATTTCTGTTCAAGGTTAAAACCTACATCTTTCTAAAAGTAAGTAAAACTATCTAATTCATCCATGAATCCAAGACAACCTGATTCACTTTATTTTCTTACCTAACTACCCAATTCGTCGCGATTAAACTGCAGGACAACTCATTATTCTCTATCTATAACAAGGAAAATTGAAAAATGACAAGTTAAGATTAAATTGTTTATCCTATCATGGACTATGGTGCATTTAACAGACACTCGCCACAAATAAACGTAGTGTTAGTGGCATGTATGCTTGCACACTTTCATTTTTTCTTTTGCGGTCTTTTATTTTTTCTAAGTCCTTTGATTATTCTTTTATGACTTTTTACCCTCTTTTCGATTTTTATGTGAATACAACTTGCAGAAGGCAAAGTATGTACAGATTTACAATATTATCATCAGTCAAATCAAAATTATGACCCCTATATTATAGGTTGCTAACACAACTTATGACAATTCGGTAAATGTTGTGATGAGTCAGACCTGACGAATTAATAAAGAAACAATCATAAAACTCCGAAAATATGATAAAGTGCATCAACATGATTCCTTAGCACACTTCGCATTTCGCATAAAATAACCAAATGCAAGTTTTATTACCGTATGGAAATTGCAATCTGCGATTTGCGCAAATCACATTTCGCGAAATTCATCGGTGACATAAAACATAACTAATAGCAATGGTTTAGAGTTACGATATGCAATATTGATAGTTATTGCTCAAGTGTGAGAAATGATTCATATCTAATCAACCGTATAAGATATCTAATGTCTTAAATTGATAGAATAAATATTTTATGTAAAGTTGTGTAAGATATTTGATAGGAAGAATTATGGGTGATTAATGAAATTTAACAGGAGTAAGGTTTGAAAGATTGATATCCACTTCAAGCTTGTTTTGAATGATTGAGCACCAGATTTTTGATTATATTGTTTTAACTCTATCATTCTATCCTTTCATCTCAGATCTAAGTTTGCTATGTTCACTTGAATTGAAGAAACCGCTTAACGGAGTAAGGATAATTGGAATGACCAAGAAAGGCAAGGAAATTTCCCAAACACCAACTGTTGAAGACTCAGACATGTCTGCCTTATTCTTAGATGCCACATGCAACAAGGATTGCGACAGTTCCTCGTGGGAGGAAATGTACCAACTCTTTGAGAATGAACAACCAAGGGTAATAACAAAAATTGCTACAACAGACGTGTCACTTTCCTTATACCCATCTTATTTCGACGTTGCATGCTCATTTCTTCACAAAGTAGCAACAAGACTGAATATTCTCCCCTATACTGATACGACGAAGTGGATAATTGACCACTTAAACATAGCATATAGGAAATTTAAGAATTAAAAATGGAGAATATTGGTTCATTCATGGTAGAATATTTGAGGACAATGTACCACTTACCAATCCTGCACCATAACTATGAAAAAGCTTTTGTCCAAAGATTTACAAAGAAACACATAGACCTGATAAAAATTATAAAGGAATGGAAGGATGACCAAGGCAAGCTAAAACATGACAAACTTAGTATGTACCCGATAATACAATTACCCTCCCCTTATTTCTATGTTGTTGTAATGTTATGTAGATTTTTTGCAAAGCTAGATACTACTAGGTTTTCTGTAGAATGGGTCCCATTAATTGACACAATCGTCAATTCTTTAATTTTGAATTGGGAAAATATCTTGTTTGATAATTTGGCCAGAAATATCATGGAGTATAGAAGTAAAAGAAGTGTTTCCTCTAGGAAAATACCCCCCCTTTACATGAGTGCCTATGTCATGGATGTAATTTGATTTTTTTCAAGTTTTCCTACCATGGGATGGAAATGGATGGCCCAAGACCCCACTCCAATCCATATTTACCACATAGTCTTTTGGGAGTCATATTTTCATTTAAATTTTTACAAAATTTTCCATAGATTCATGCTACCTATGCACTAAATTATATGACTAGTGCATAGGTAGCATTTCCAAAGAGGCTAGTACAAACATTTTTCCCGTAGCCATATGGTTTGTTGAAGAAAGTTTCACCTATGTCAAAGTTTTTAGGAGTTATGCTTCTCCCCACATCATTCCCTATTATGTTCATGACAAATTAATTGCTAGAGAAATTGCTTAACAACTTGTAGTAAGTGGTATTTCTAAGCAACTCAAAGATGCCAAGAAGGCCATTTGGCCTAATTTCCCTTTATAGTGTGGTACTTTTTCACTTTTAGATATTGGTCATACATTCATGGAAGTTTCAAATGTTAAATTATGGAATTTGGCTGTAATGCCAAAGAAGCCATACAATCCCAATGATGTGATTAAGAATTTCACCACATAACTGAAATTGAAACCTTTTCTGAAACATATAGATATGTTTGATGATTTCTTTCAAGGCATTGAGAAGTTCCCAGATGTACTAAAAAATCCATCCAATCAGCTTAGTCAAAATGACTTTGAAGCCTTCCAAACATACATAAATAACAGATTGGAAAGAATCCATTTGGATTTATTGTTTATTGAAGATGTCTACATACCGACTCCAAGTATTAGCTTGGATAATGAAGCCAAAGACATGTCTGAAGATGAATCCCAAGAAAAATCTAATCATGAGTTAGGGTAATCAGAACACAAATCTCAGAATTCGGATCACTCTGATAATGAATCCAAAAAAAGAAATGAGATCCCAGAAAAGGTAATTGATAAAGTAATCAAAGAGATTGAAATGCAAGAAGAAGGAGGAATTAATGGAGCTAGATCATCTTCGCAAGAAATTCAGCCTATCCAAAATACACCTGATCAGGCAGAAAATTCTCAGTCAAAAGATCTGAAGAATGAATGGGAAAATTTTTATAAGACACGGAAAACGTCACAACCAAATCCTAATACTGATCAATCTACTAGTTTTCAAATGCCAATCCATTCTAGAAAATTAGTGGAAACTGCAATTCCGCTACAACAATTACCTGAAACTCATGATCGAAAGATCATTCCAGCCTACCCTATAGAGAAAATAGTTTTACAAATTGAAGAAATTCCCTCACTGGATGTGTTCTACGGTCCTAGTCATAAGGCTGTAGTTAAGAGAAGAAAAAGGAGAAGAATGGATGATACATAATCAAATCTGACAAATTAATCTTTTGACGTTCTATGGAAGGATCCTCTAGCTGATCCTACTGAACATTTAACCAAGTTATCACAGTTTGCAGGAGCATATGCTACTGCCACTATCAACAAGGCCACTGAAGTTCAATTGTTATTGAAGCAAAGAGAAGACAAATACAAGAGTTAGAGAAACTGTTAGATAAAGAAAAGTTTAAATCCAGTAGGAAAATGGAATTGAAAATGTCTCAATTTCAAAAGGATCTTGAAAGGTTAACTTTGCACCATCAGATGCAACTTACAGAAAATGAAATGCAACTGGAAGCAGCAATGAACAAATTAAAAATCCATCCACAGGTAGATCAATTCATAAAAGAATCACTGGACATGAATGCAAAGCTAAAGCAGAAATAAGAAGTGTTTTATCAACAAGCTTCAATCACAAACTCTTACTGTGATTCAAGTAAAATGCTGATCCAACAAAAGGCTAATAGGAAACTTGAGTGTGAGAAAATTGAAAAGAAAATGAATGAGTTCATTCAGTGGCAAGAATATAACTCAAGAAAGGAAGGTGATCTACCCTAGGTAGATAAATTTCACAAGGAAATTTTATTTAAGGATTGGGAAGCACAGCTAAGACAAGCAGACAAGGTAGCAACAAAAGCATCAAGGTTAACAAAGAAAATTACTGAATCTGTTTATGAACAGATTTTGAAATCTGAGCTTATCAAATAGTCCACATCTGAAGTGCTTTCAGAAATCAAGTCGTTAGAAGCACCATGGAAACAAAGGACAAAGACAAGAAGAAATGATTAAAAAAGTAAATAAGTTTGATCAAGAAAATTATTGGAATTTTCTGATCAAACCTTATCATCAGTACCAAACCCTATAGTCATTAGCTGATTCAAAAAAAAGGTCACAACCAACATTTTCAAATGTAGTATTCAAGGGCCAGATCAGATCAACAATTTTTCAGCCAAATCAGCTTAAACCCATGCTAGATATTTATCAACTTCGAGATCAAATCCACAAGGAGGATCAACATTCATATTTATATTGTTACTTTATTTTCCTAGATTGTAGTTGAAGTTTTCTCTTTACGAGGATGATTGTTTGAAACGTCCTCTACCTTTTTGTAATAATATATTTTTAAACATATTTTAGTTTAGTATTTAAACTCTTTTCATGCATTTAGAGAAGGGTCTAGAAATATGTCAAAAGCATTTGCAAAGAATGCACTTATGTAAGTTTTTAAATTCTTTGATGGATTAATGGAACAAAGTCTGTTATCTTTTGACATTTGAAGTTGTTTAATTGATGTTGCACTATTGTACTCTTTAAATTGCTTGAAATTGAAGAGGATAAGAACACTACTTTAGTTTATATGAGGAGGACTTCGTATATATGGTACTTCTATTCATTTATATTAAGTTTTGCTTTCTATATTGATAGATATATTTTTACTTGCATTATATATTTGAACTGTTATCATAAATGAATGTTAAATGCACTTTTGTACTAATATTGGTCTATGATTTCTTATCTGATATATAATAAAATATATGAATTTGATACACTTTTCACAATTCTTTTAATCAAAGTATTTTGTTAAAAGAATCATATTTACATAATTTTCATCTCTTTCAACTGTTAAATAATCTTCATTACTAATAGTTGGAGGATATATTTTTAGATCGCATAAAGGAAAAAACACTCCAGGTATATAATAGAATAGATATTTTTAGATAAAATGCATGTGATAGATTAAAATCATTTCCCATTGCATGTTATATAAAAAAACACACACCCCAAAATCATCCTTATTGGGAAACTGGTCCCTTTATCCCTAGTCGAAGCCACCACACCAAACAGAAAAGGACTTACTCTAAGGTCCAAACTGGGTAGTTTTCCCCAATTTTGTTGCAAAAGAATTCCGAAGCCTCAACATTTTGGCACTAGAAGGAGGGCCTATTATGAATGGAAAGAAGATCTGATCAATATAAAATTCAATCTAAGAGTCTCTCCCCCTCTAGATCCCCTTCAACTTCTAGAACATTAGCTAGATGTAAATATTTAAGATCTGAAGCTGAAAATCCTTCTCCTAAGTCTCCTAGTGATACTCAATGCATACTATTAGCTGATTTTCATCAAAATTATCTTGAAGTTCAGTCTTTGATAGAAAATTTAGAGAGAGTATCAATTTATTCTGAAAATTCTAAAACTTCTCAATCATCTTAGATTAGTGTTTCATCCTCTTTACAACCTAGAAGAATATTAACTCGATTAGAAACTCAAAAGACATGAATTCCTCCTTTTGAATTTCCCATTGATACTTCTTGAAGGAAGCTAAAGAAGATTGAATCTGAGTTAATCACCAGTGATATCTTATCTAATAATCCACCCCATTCACCTCCATTACCTCTTATCACCTCCACAGTTTCCATTCCAACAATCAGTGCTACTTTAACTAGTTCTAGTACTCAGGTTGCCATTCCTTCAACTATTTCTAGCACTCAACTTGCATCTTCTTCAACTCAAACTTAATCCATCACATCTGTTAGGGTCCTATAATAATAGGATTCATAATTTTTGAATTGACTTTGATTAGACTTGTAATATGTACATACTTTTCTTTCTGCAATTTTTTTTCCCATATCAGAAAAATAAAAAGTGTAAAGAGGGTAAAAGTCCTAAAAGAAAAATAAAAGGACTTGAAAGAAAAAGGATAAAAAAGAATAGAAAAATGGACCCCAAACAAAAAAGAGATAAAAATAAAACATGAAAGTGATGAAAATCCAAATGCCACTACTATTTACTTTTTCTACAAAATAAATATTGTGTGCAACTTGTTACAATGCCACAATACATGAAGGTTAAATAGATTAATCTTAACCTCTCATGCCTTAAAATTTCATGTTATTAGATAGAGAATAAAAATCTAGCCAAACAGTTTAATCTTGGCAGATCAATAGTTAGGTAGAGAATAAAAATCTAGCCAAACAGTTTAATCTTGGAAGATCAGTAGTTAGGTAGAGAATAATAAGGAGCTCAACGACTTAATCTGAGCCCTTGGAAGAAATAAGGATAGAATTAGTTAGTTTTCCATTTTTAAAAGAAAAATTAACAAGGGTTTGCAAGCCCAAATGCAGCTCGGTAAATGAAGAAAAAGTTTTAGGGTAGCATATGGGTAGGCAGAAGTAATTTTTACAATCACCGATAAACAAAAAATTGGTCATTTCAGTCACTTACTTCAAAAAAATCACCCCCTTGTAAAAATACTTCATTCCCTCCATTTTCCCCTTCATTTTTCCTTTTTTCCCATTATCATTCAGAGTCACTTGCAAAAATCCTCTTTTCCTAAGTGGAAAATTCATTATACTTAAGGAAAGAAAAACCCTTTAACTAATTCCTCTTTTACCCAAATATACCCAAAAACCCAAAAAATACTTTATCCTAAGTGTAAAAACATTATGTAGGGACCCACAATAAAGGAATTTATCCATATATATGTTTTACACTAGGATTAGTATATTTTCCCTCATCTCATTAATTATTAACACATTAATTTATATATTAAATCCTTTATTCATCTTTCAGCCCATATTATATTAATTCCTTTTATTATTATTTCCCACCCATATTTTAGTTTTTAACCAATCGTTCATTTCATCCACGTTTTATATATTTCTGCTCCATCCCATAGGTTAAAAATAGTCCCACTATATAATAACCTTGCCAATGTTAAAGTTACATAAGTCCGCATTTCATTTGTTAATAAAAAAATACATCCGCCTATCATATTTCATTACTAAACTATGTATTAAACCTACGTTTTAATACATATTCCACTTCCCACCGCATATAAATCTTGGGCCCCATGCCATTTCACCCCGTAGCTTTATCACACGATCCTGACCATTCGCTTGTCATCTCCCAGATCTAACGGTGAGAAATCATTATCGCATATTTCTAAGCGCAAATGATAAACACACCCAAAACTCATGATAAAATTAGTTTTCAGGGTTTCCCTCACCTCCACACGTCTTAATTTCATTCGATTGCACTGATTGATCCAATCCCTCTTACCACCTTTCAACTGTGCGAAAATCACTTGGCGGTTATTCCCTCCCCCGCGCCCAAACGACCCTCCTATCTAAAATGACCTGCATTTAATCCGTTCACTGTTCAACCAATTTTTTTATAAAAATGCCCGAATGCATTCATTTGAACCTTTCTGCTACTGTTTTATGCGCAGAAGAGCATTTCAGACCAAAAATACCACTGCCACCTCTGTTTTTAGCCCAAAAAAAAACAAAATTCAACAAATTCAACTGCTACAAACATTGCAAAAGCCATCAGAGTGCATATAAAGACCAACAAAAGCTCCTGAAATATTTCCAACCCCAAAAACCCTTCTTCACAACAAAATTCCAAATTCACAGGTATTCTTTAGAGGAAAAAGACTCCTTCATCAAATATAAAAGGGTTTTACAGTTAATTGAATCAGTTAGGAGCCTGTATACATAAAAAAAACCCCTATTTCCTCATAATTTCATTGTTTCTGTAAACCCTGAGCATTACTTACAGAATCTACAGCCTTGAATTGTTTTAACACAAAATTTTATTAATTTTAGCCATCTGCAGACCTGAGAAAGCCTATGAGACCTTAAAACCCTTTTCCATAATAATTAAACATCATTTTTTCATAAAATTGATGTCTTAAGATTTTTTTTATCACAAAAAGTCCACAATAAACCCTAGATATCATTTTCTAAGGCTACAAGATCATAAATTTTCTCTTTTTATAAATAAATTATAGTTTGAGTTAAATTGATCAGAATTACCCTTTTGCAGACAAAAGATAGGACCCCTATAATATCTAAAAAACTTCTGTAAACTGTCTAAACTTACATAAGTATTTTACAGGCCTAAATCATTATTTTAAAGGTCAAAAGTATTGAAAATTGATAAATCAAACAAATCTATGGCTTCCAAAAGCACTCTTGTAATCAACCCTCTACAACCCACTGTTGTAGATTTAGAGCATATTCCCCTAGCAGACGTAGACTTCAAAATCACTGATACTATTACAGAGTTCTACCTTCTTGAGCTCCACTGCTGGAGCCAAGATAAATCCTTAGATCAGGCAGATGAAGTGTTTATTTGGGAATCAAACTTGCCTACATATATTGTTCCCCATACTCACCAATGCCCATAAGCAATCAGACTATGCCAATCAGGCTACTCTCCTGATTAAAGAGCCATTGTGAACCTTGAAAAGGAAGTTTTGTTTACCATTAGAGTTGAGTCTATCAACCAGATGCTTCAGTTACATCCTAGGCCAAATGAAGTTCCTTTATCTATTGAAGCCCCCACAAAGTTCTACTTAGAATTGGATTTTCCCAAGAGATTTCAAAATTTTCAAACCTTCATGCCATCCTATGTGGAAATTCCCAAGCTCAATCCTCCATACTCCTTTGCGAAATTCTCAGAAAGAACTAGACATATTATTTCCATGTTATCTTTTATCCTTGGATATTTCACAGATGAACATGCTAATGTAGTAGTTATTGGTTTCTTGTCCACCTTTACACCTGACCAACCTCGTGCAGTTATATTTAACTTTGCCCAATATATTGCTGACAACATCCATGAGCAATTAGTCAAATTGCCTTCTAAAGGTGTTTTTAGATATTCTTCATTTCTATTCCACATGTTCCTATATTTCCAGTCATAAATGTTTCCTATAAGTTTTTAGAAGCTTGATGTGGAAGGAAACCCACAATTTGTCATATCCTGGACTTCCTTTATAAGGAAGGATTCAAATGAGTTTTCTTATTCAGATTTCACAAATTCTTTTATCCATCCATTGGTCAATTTTCTAAACAACAGTGTGCGGCCTAGAATTAGCAATGAAATCAAGAAAGTTTTGCAACTATCTGAACATAATAGATGTGATCACTGTGACTAAATATACACTAAATCGTAGGTCGAGTGGTCGTTTTATCTTTAGAAATTACAAATACCTCCCAAGAGGTTATCGGTTCGGGGAGGTATTTGTTCGAGTATATATGGAATATTTTTAAATTCGATGTCAGAATTTCTAATCAGTTAATGAAACCTATTCAAATTGAAGAACCAAGTTGGTCCATTCATCTCTAATAGAGAAGCTGTGTAGAGAAAAAGGAATGCAAGAAGCTCAAATTCATCATTTTAAAGACAGGATCCTGTAGTTTGGTATTGTTGATCATCTTAGCCCTTGCTAATTTTTGAAAAACAAACAAGGGGGTCATGCTGTCTTTGAGTTTTCAAGTAATGGTTTCCTTCTAAGAAAGACATCATCCTTGAAGCCTTTCATGATTCCCTGCTCTTTAATTCCTTTCCCTCTACTGTTCTGGAGTCAATAAGTCTCACCAATTGCTAAAAATATGTGCTTCAAAGGCCTCTACTTATCTCTTGTATCTCTGCAAAACTCCCCATTTTTCCCCTTCCCCCCCCCCCTTTGGCCAAAGTCCCCTTTTTCCTCTCTATCGTTTCCCTTTCCCAATCTGGAAATACATTAAAAATGGGCCAAAACCCACTTTGAACATTATATTAAGGCCCTAGCCCCTTTATCGCAAGCCCCAACCACTTCCCCACATATGCCCTTAGCCTGGGACCGAACGCTGACCCTTAAGGCGCTAATCGCATCCATCGCAAAATCGCATGTTCTATTGAAACGCTCAGATCACCCATCGCAGATATTTGTGATGCGATCTATCGATCGCGCAAACCTTTCGATCGCAACCGTACATCCCTCCGCCAAATCCAAGGATCACTGCACTCCCCGCCAAATCGCACTCGCAATGTTTTATGTGACACCCCGCTGACCTTCCCGATCTGCGATATTGCGATTGCGATAGACCCCCGGGCCCCACCTCTTATTTCTCGCGCCAGTTCATACATTAAGGGGCTTTTCCCTTTGTAAATAGGAAATTTGTTATAAATTGAGTTTACAAAGGATTGTTCATCGCATCGCAAATCCCATGTTTATCACTTCGCTCCACTCCATCTCCCGATTTGCGATTGCGATGCGCACCCCGGGCCCACTGTCAATCGCTCCCAATGCGTTTTAAACCGTCGATCTCCCCCTGAGATCGGATGGTCTAGATTTAACCCACGCCGCAACATTGACTCCATACCTCCACGTCACCCATTCCACGTGTCTGTCGTATTTTTCCTCCGCCCTTATACATTTCATCCATTTGTGAAATTTCAAATGTTTTACGTTAAAGACTCACGCCAGTTCGTCCTCCATAATTTCGTTGCGTTCTTCTTCCACCCTGCATTGTTCCACCATTTCGCCATGTCCGCGCGACCATTTCCATTGACCCCGCCACATCTACCATCCCTGTGCCTAGTTTTTCTAACAAGTTTGCGGATTTTGCAAGGTTTCAGCGATGGAAAACTGTTATAATTTACAATCTTGATTGCAGTAGCAGAGCACATCAAAGGACTATTTTTCGGAAGCTGCAATTATGAAGAAAGGTCCAGGAAGCCGTTATGACAAGACATCCATTGAAGAAACAGGGTTAAATTCTATCAAACCCTCCAGAGTCATTCAAAGATGCAGATTGCGCAGATCGAGGCATTAATATTGCAGATAAAGAGTATCAGTGGAAGGTTGAGAATTAAAGGCACGTAGTTGAAGATTTTGGGGCCTTGATCTAACCTTTTTGAAGGCCGAGTATCAGACTGAAGATCCTACAGATCACTCAAAATATTTATGCACGGAAAACAATACCCTCAAGGCTCTATTTCAGCAGAGTTTTTCTCTCCAGGAAAGGACGGAATGTTCATGTGATTTTAATTCTATGCTGTGTTCCTGAAGAGATTTTTACCCAGCGCATTTATTTCAGAAAGCCGGCGGCAGAGTACATACAGCGCAGCATAGTCATTCAGCAGTTTGGGCGCGAATTTTTCCGCCATTTTGTCTTAATGAGGCAAATTAAATGTTCTTCAACTACTTCTTTTATTAAGTTTTCTTTTCTCCTATAAAACTCCAGAAGAACGAATTATTTAGGGTTCCAGGCTTTTATCAGAAAATTGCACAGTGAAAGGCTTATTGTAATACATTTTGTAAAGCTTTTGTATGAAGGCTCAAAGCTCGTAGGGTCTCAGTGAGGAGGAGTTCTATCTGTCTTAGAGGATTATGGACTTTGGTATCCCACGGTATGTTACTTTCTTTTATGTGTTTAATACAACATTTCATTTTATCCATCTTCTTGTATCATGTACTGGAATGCGAGTGGCTCATTGATTTTAGGTAAGGATTTATCCTAGTTGATACCCATACTTGGATCAGTCAAGCGCTTTAAATATGGCTCAGGCATGATATACTGTTTCATGTTCATTTCATCCATCTTTCTGCTATATTAGTTGCTTTGGGAGGGTGCTTTTAAAACGCCATTGTCATGTATGGATTCTTAGAATGATAAGCCCATATATGGTTTTGTTGTGTATCTGGGTATCAGACCAAAGTTAACTAATATCTTCTTATATTTCTTTCACTGCATACACCTTCTGATATTTGATTTCTGTGGCATATTACTTGAATCGGCCCTCTTTACAGTAAATTGTCTCTTAACTGTCTGATGCTTTTGTGTTGGAGCTTTGCATCTTGTCTCTGCAACATTACCTTCCCTGTGGCAGTTTCTGTAAATCCTGGTCCCATTTAAATCAATTTCCTTGTTTACAAGAGATAGCAGGAGAGCCTTTGGATTGACACCCAAGTTTTATTATATGCTCCTTGCTATGATAAGATGTCCTAGGCACTGGTCTATGGCAACTCTAGGCTGTCTCTAGGAGCGACAACATCTGTCAACAACATCTTTCTGGCGCCGTTTCCGGGGACGAATTTAAGAAAATCAATTTCCCTGGGCCTCAAAAAATCATATTCACTCTCTAATCAGGTGAGCACGGAGAGTTGAAGAGTTGTGAATCCCTCACCTTGGCGACTCCATGTTTGTTTATTTGATAAATCTATTTGTAGTCCTGGCTCCTCGAAAGCCGCATTTGAGGTCAGATACGTCCAAGTCAAAGATATCTTCTGTGTCTGATCCAGAGAAGATCATACATAGAAGAAGTTGGAAAGAGAGGCAATCAGCCTGTGCTGAAATCCCTGAGTTTTCTGTAGAAGATTATCCGTCCTCTTCTTCTCAAGAATTCCAAGTAGAAAATCCCGACTCCACTGTGGGAAATACCGAATACTAATCAGAGAGTCCACCTAGGGGAGGTGTCAGAACTAAAGATAATCTTCACTCTACTCCTGAGGCCGAAGAAGTTAAAGAAGTCACCGAAGTAGCTGCTGTTAACCGTGAGCTATTCCCATCAACACCTCAGGCCGCTATGCAATATATTCCTATCGTTATTCATACTCCACTCCCACCTTCTCCTCTTCCTCCATTTGTACACCAAATTGTTGCACAACCCCCACCTCCTCCAATGGCTAATGGCCCAGCTTTTTTGTTAAACAAATATGCTCCCCTGGCATTACCTCAAGTGTTGAATGATATGCCACAGGATTATTTGAAGATCTTGCCCAGATTCACTGGGGAAAATGAAAATGATGCTCAGAAACATCTTGAAACTTTTTGCTCTTTTGCAGAGAACTTTAATGTAGAGCATCTGGATGTAGTCTTAAGACTATTTGTGCAATCTCTGGACGGTGAAGCCAGAAAATGGTTCAAAACATTAGGAAATCGTTCCGTAACCACTTGGGACGATATGGAAAATACCTTTCTCAGGAAATGGGGAGAAAAGAAAGATCATGGGCAGTGTCTTACTGAGTTCAATACACTCAAGAAGAAACATAATGAAGGGGTGTCAGAGTTCATCAAGAGGTTTAATAAACTATATTCAAGTCTTCCTGCTGATATGAAACCTCATCAGAATGCTGCTAAAGTTGTTTTTGTAGCAGCCTTTGACTCAAAATTTGGTTTCTGTCTGCGGGAAAGAATGCCTGTTACCCTCGATGATGCTCAGATAGATGCTCTGGAGTTGGAGGCAAATTTCACTGCCACTGGTAAATCAAAGGTAAAATCTGAACAGGATACCAGAAGAAGGGGCAAAGAGGAGGTATCTACCTCAAACCAGGACAAAGATTCAGACAGGATGGAGGAAATGAGCAAGATGATTAAAAAGTTGGTCAAGCTTGAATTGGAGGCCAAGAATTCAGCTTCCAAGAATTTTTAGAATGCTCCAAACAGAGGGTACAATCCTCAGTATAGAAGACCACCATTGAAAATATTGCAGAAGGAAATAAAGGAACAACAAGATCAGGTACCACACCCTCTGTACTTGGAAGGTCCAGCAGATAACCTTGCTGAAGATGCTGCATATGAGCTAGAGGATGCAAATCTTGCTTTTTCAAACAATGATGAAATAGAATGCCCCTTGCAAGAAGATGATGCAGCTGGGTTCTCATTGCAAGAAGAAGAATAGGAGGCTAGAGACACAAAAGACTCAGAAATTGAGTACTGCTGTAAACAATTTACTGATTTCATGCTAGCACAATTCAATAGAAGATATGACCTCAGATCTTCTAGAAAGAGGACTCGTACTCTAGAGCAAGAAGAAGAGTTGCCTCAGAAGGAAGCACCTTCTCAGAAGGAGTCAACAGTGCAGAAAGTCACAGACAAAGATTTTGTTGATGATGGAGAAAATTTGACACCACTTGATAGCTAAAGAAAGGAGGAAGGAAATTCAGTGGAAGACTTTAATCCATGGAATGAAGAAATCGGATCGCTGGAGATTATGCTGAATAAACATGATTCGATGCAGGAAGAAGAACCTCAATTTCTAAATTGGGGATTGCAGGATGTAAAGATACAAGGGAATGAAGGCAGTGAAGACTTCCTGGGTCTTGGAAGAGACTTAGGATTTCTGAGGAAATAATTGGTGGCTGAATCATCAAGCAAGACCATTGGGTCTTATGATTTCAAAACTGACAGTTCGGCTGTGTTGACAGGTATTGCAGAAGACAATCCATCCTTTGGAGTTGTCTTGGATACAGATGAACTGTCACAGAAGAAGAAAGGTGAGGCAATCATGCCCCATGGGAAGGAACTTGTTATTATTGATAATGACAATAATGAGCTGATGTGCCTGATAGACAAAGAGGAGACTGGAGGGCAGAATTTTGGAACTGCTACAGTGATGGGAAATCAGAATCCCATTCTGATAGAAGATGAGAGTGCAAAATCTGAAGAACTTGATTTGATTGCCAGAAGCAATCAAGAGAGTGAAAGACAATTACTGAAGATTGTCGAAGAAGAAGAAGAATACGCTAAAACAAATGTGCAGCATATTGATGAAATGCTTGAGAATAAATGGCTGATTTGTTTGCTGAAAACTTTTAGAGAAGATAATGAAATTGCAGACACTGAAGTGAAAGTGCCTGAAGTTGTGAAAGAAGCAGGAGTAGATACTAGTTTGCAGAATTTGAATATGCTTACTAGTACACAAGGAGAAATGAATAATTATGCTACTGCAGTTAAAGAATTAAAAGGTAATTTACTTTTTAAAGGTAAATTTGCAGGTGATGAGCAAGAGAATGTTGCTGAGGGAGATATCCTAAGAGATATTCAGGAAGTTTGGGAAGCAGCCACATTTTTGGCAAAAGAGGCAACATTGACAGTAGTAGCAATAGAAATCGTAAGCATCAGAAGACTGATGATGAAGGTGTCTCAGAAACAGCAAACAACAGCAAGAAAGCTGAGAAATCTTGGCAAAAGAAAAACAAGAGCAGAATGTGAAAGCATAGCAGGAGGCAAGTTGCAGAGCACCCTTTGGTTATCTCTGACAGGCAGTCAGTGCTCCTATCCCGTTTTGTTACTGCTTGATTGGCTGCATTGGCATTATTGTATCACTTAAAAGCACCAGAGGTTTCCAAGTAGAGTAGGGTAGGTAGGAAAAGCTCAATAAAGCTCAGTCTATGAGCATGTAGTTATTTGTTTTTAATTTCTGCAAAGTCTAGCAAGCCAAACAATCTAATCCTGGCTTGGCTGTTTTTCAATTTCTATCTTAGAATGTAGTGAAGAAATCTGCTAGACAGTCTAATCCTAGCATATGTAGTTTAGGAAGAGAAAAATATGAGACCAACAGTTTAATCTGGCCTCATGGAGTAATAAGGGTAGTAGTAGAATAGGTTTATTTCTCCTGTTTGTAAAAATTGATGAATCCTGAGGTGAGAAGTTGAAATGCTAAAGAACAGGGCCTGCACAGAAGATGATCAAGTGGTCTGCGAGTTCTCGACACGCCCAAGGATGAACGTGTCGTCCCCAGGTGGAGCCAATGTTGATCATCTTAGCTCCTTGCTAATTTTTGAAAAACAAAAAAGGGGGTCACGCTGTCTTTGAGTTTTCAAGTAATGGTTTCCTTCTGAGAAAGACATCATCCTTGAAGCCTTTCATGATTCCCTGCTCTTTAATTCCTTTCTCTCTGCTGTTCTGGAGTCAATAATTCTCACCGATTGCTAAAAATATGTGCTTCAAAGGCCTCTACTTATCTCTTGTATCTCTGCAAAACTCCCCATTTTTCCCCTTCCCCCCCCCCCTTTGGCCAAAGTCCCCTTTTTCTTCTCTATCGTTGCCCTTTCCCAATCTGGAAATACATTAAAAATGGGCCAAAACCCACTTTGAACATTATATTAAGGCCCTAGCCCCTTTATCGCAAGCCCCAACCACTCCCCCACATATGCCCTTAGCCTGGGACCGAACGCTGACCCTTAAGGCGCTAATCGCATCCATCGCAAAATCGCATGTTCTATTGAAACGCTCAAATCACCCATCGCAGATATTTGCGATGCGATCTATCAATCGCGCAAACCTTCCGATCGCAGCCATCCATCCCTCCGCCAGATCCAACGGTCACCGCACTCCCCGCCAAATCGCACTCGCAATGTTTTATGTGACACCCTGCTGACCTTCCCGATCTGCGATATTGCGATTGTGATAGACCCCCGGGCCCCACATCTTATTTCTCACGCCGATTCATACATTAAGGGGCTTTTCCCTTTGTAAACGGGAAATTTGTTATATATTGAGTTTACAAAGGATTTCTCATCGCATTGCAAATCCCATGTTTATCACTCCGCTCCACTCCATCTCCCGATTTGCGATTGCAATGCGCACCCCGGGCCCACTGTCAATCGCTCCCAATGCCTTTTAACCGTCGATCTCCCCCTAAGATCGGACGGTCTAGATTTAACCCATGCCGCAACATTGACTCCGTACCTCCATGTCACCCATTCCACGTGTCTGTCGTATTTTTCCTCCGCCCTTATACATTTCATCCATTTGTGAAATTTCAAATGTTTTACGTTAAAGACTCACGCCAGTTCGTCCTCCATCATTTCGCTGCGTTCTTCCGCCACCCTGCATTGTTCCACCATTTCGCCATGTCCACGCGACCATTTCCATTGACCCCGCCACATCCACCATCCATGTGCCTGGTTTTTTTTACAAGTTTGCGGATTTTGCAGGGTTTCAGCGATGGAAAACTTTTATAATTTACAGTCTTGATTGCAGTAGCAGAGCACATCAAAGGACTATTTTTCGGAAGCTACAATTATGAAGAAAGGTCCAGGAAGCCGTTATGACAAGAAATCCATTGAAGAAACAGGGTTAAATTCTATCAAACCCTCCAGAGTCATTCAAAGACGCAGATTACGCAGATCGAGGCATTAATATTGCAGATAAAGAGTATCAGTGGAAGGTAGAGAATTAAAGGCATGTAGTTGAAGATTTTGGGGCCTTGATCTAACCTTTTTGAAGGCCGAGTATCAGACTGAAGATCCTGCAGATCACTCGAAAGATTTATGCACAGAAAACAATACCCTCAAGGATCTATTTCAACAGAGTTTTTCTCTCCAGGAAAGGACGGAATGTTCAAGTGATTTTAATTCTATGTCGTATTCCTGAAGAGATTTTTACCCAGCGCATTTATTTCATAAAACCGGCGGCAGAGTACATACAGCGCAACATAGTCATTCAGCAGTTTGGGCGCGAATGTTTCTGCCATTTTGTCTTAATGAGGCAAATTAAATGTTCTTCACCTACTTCTTTTATTAAGTTTTCTTTTCTCCTATAAAACTCCAAAAGAACGAATTATTTAGGGTTCCAGGATTTTATCATAAAATTTCGCAATGAAAGGCTTATTGTAATACATTTTGTAAAGCTTTTGTATGAAGGGTCATGGCCCATAGGGTCTCAAAGAGGAGGAGTTCTATCTCGTCTTAGAGGATTCGTCCTTGGTATTCCACACAAGATGTGTAACTTTCTCTTATGTGTTTAATACAAAATTTCATTTCATCCACTTTCTCGTATCATGTTACCGGAATGTTCTTGATCCGTCCGACCACCAAAATTTCAAAAATCAATGCCAAACTAAGCATCCACTACCGAGGGCTTATAGGAAATGAAGTTTGGGACATGGTGGAGAAATTTTTCTCAACATTTAATATCCAATTCATGCCCTCTAACAAAATAGAATGGCGTACTCACTTGCCGTGGCTATCGGTACATTTCGTCCTCCCTAACCCTCTTCGAGGTATGAAATTGAGGTACGCATCACCATCAATCCCGCATAATATCGTACATCGGAAGGTATTTGAGGATGATGAACAAATGAAGAGATTGAAACAAATGGGGAATTTTCTAATATGGAAATTGATGATCGTGAAGAAGATGAGGCCGAGAATGTTTCGTAAAATAATTGGAAGAGAAGATGGCAGTAGTAAAGTGTTGCAACTTAAGGGAAATATTGTACCTAGAGGGCCGGTGCCTCTAGAAAGATTATTTGACAAGAATGACATCCCATTGGGTGTACCAATAAAGTGATAGAATAAGACTGTGTGAAGACCAACTTGGCAGTACCACCGATGTTGAGCCCAAGATTGTAAAATTATCCAAAAAGGTTCCGCAGGAATACAAGGAAAATACCGTAGATTGTTTCAATCATATAAGGATGTATTTGCATGGTCTTACCAGACTTAAAACATTTGATATCAATATAATGCAAGATAAAAATTCCTCTTTAAAAAAGATGCAAAACCTATAAGCGTTAAGCTTAGACAAACATAAATCCTTGATCGCTTCCTCCGTTGAAAAAGAAATCAAGAAGTTGCTAAAGGCCAAAATAATCAGGCCACTAAGGTACTCGAATGGGTACAATGTTCCCCGTCCGAAATAAAAAAACTAGAGAAATAAGGCTATGTGTGGACTTTAAATTTAACAGCATCTTTAAAAATATAATTATCCACCGCCCAAGATGCACCACATTTTGCAAGAAAGTGGTTGGAGCGTCCGTAATGTCAATGATGGATGGATTTTCCGGTTATAACCAGGTGGCCGTACTTCTAGAGGATCGAAGAAAACCGCATTCACCACACCATGGGGCACATTCATGTATGATGCCTTTTGCTTAATTAATGCGGAGCTAAAGGTTTCAAAGGGCCATGGACATTGCTTTTGTTGGAGAGCAGTGGATAAGTTTCGGTGGTCTACCTTGATGATATTACAATGTTTTCAAAAGGTGATGCCGAACATATTGAACATCTACGAAGAACGTTTGAAAAATGCGGTGGCAGGTATGGTCTTTCCCTCAATCCACAAAGTGCTCCTTATTTGCATTAGAGGAAGGAAAATTTTGGGGCATATTGTAACTAAAGATGGGGTGAGAATAGATCCTAAAAGAGTAGAGGTGATAAATAGCATTCCTCTCCCGTAAAATAAGAAAGAGGTGCAAGTGTTTTTGGGACGAATAAATTTTTCGAGAAGATTCATCCCTACCTTTGCTAAGATAGTTAGCATATACGTATATGCTAAAGAAGAATAATGAGGTGAAATGGTCACAAGAATCACTAGAGGCCTTTGCTAGAATTAAAAGCCGCATTTGCTGAATTTCGTGCTACTGACCAGATTATACTAACCATTTATGATCTTTTCTTCTTCGCATCACCTCATATGCGCAGGGCAGAGTTCTACTACAAAACGAGGAAGGATAGAGTAAAATTTATCGCATTTTTCAGCCCAAGTGCTCCATGATGCGTAACCGAACATAATATATTAGAAAAGGTGCATATGCCCTAGTGAAGTCCCCTCAAAGCCTTTAGAACGTATGTTTTGCGGCCTCACACATCGCATGTGTCCCTACAAAGTACCGTCAAAATATTCTCATTCGTGGAGATAGTGAAGGAAAGAGGAGGTGGATTGCAAAGATACAGGAATATGAATTGGATATCGTACCTACTAAGTTGATTGTAGCGATTTGGGGCTTGCTAAAATGTTATCCAAATCGAACTATCAAGCTCTAGGCGTAAATTTGTCCATGGTAGCAAACGAAGAGTCCGAAAAGAGAAAGAATGTTAAGGCCGGAGATGGCTACTCGTAAAGTACACATGAAATTTCTCACCGATTCTGGTACAAAGAAATAGTAGAGTATCTTTTGACACTCACCAGTTCTCCAAGTTGTGATAAGGAAAAATACGTACGATTGAGGCTAAAATCACAAAAGTATATAGTTGCCAATGGCCAATTATATTGAGTCTTCGTGCATACTACTATTATGCCTCAAAAACAGAAGTGGAAAATATAATGATAGAATTCCAAGGAGGTAAATTTGTGGAGGCCATTATGCTCGGAGAGCCATAGCTCATAAAATTCTCAAGGTTGGTTTCATCGCCTAAGCCGTTTGGAGACGTTTACACTGGCCGAGCATGTGATAAGTGTCAAAAATTTGCCGAGAAACAGAGGTTACAAGCTCGTCTCTCGATTCCCGTTCATGTAAATGAACCATTTCGTTAAAGGGGGAATAGATTTTATAGGAGAAATACATCCCCCATCAAGCAAGACAATGGATATTGATGCCTGCTGCATTACTTTACAAAATGGGTGGAAGCCATACCTCGCAAGTGAACAAGCATCGACACTCGTCATCATAAAGTTCATGGAAGAAAACATCATATCTAGGTTTACTGCCCCGCTAGAATAGTGACCTATAATGCACGTGCCTTTAAATCAAGAAAATTTGTAAATTTCGACAAAGAAGATAATATTGCACTAAATCATGCCAATGTACCCTACTATCCACAAAAGGCTTGCGTAATCTTCCAACAAAACTCTAGTGAGGGCCTTGAAAAAAGACTATAAATGAAAACTAGAAGAATTGGGATTCCCAATTGAAATCTTTCATGGGCAAATAGAATAACCAACAGAGAGCAACCTGGGAAATCTCCATATGAGTTGGTATATGGACGAGCGTCGCATTTTTCCTATGCAGCTCGGCTTTACCAAGGCCCGGCTTCGTTCAAGAAAGCCAGGAGGAACTTGATGATATGATCGTGGGAGAATTAATCAATTGGTGGAATTAGAGGAAACACGGACCAAGGAGTCGAGGTTAGTTGAATATCAGGAGAAAATGAAGAGCATTTTTTTATCAAACATGCCAAAGACAGAAGCTACAAAGCTGGTGATCTAGTGCTCGATGCTGGACAACTGGATAACAAAAGGAAAGCATGGAAATTTTTGATCTCTAGTTCGGCCCATCTAAAATTGTGGAACAGAGGCAAAAATAACATCGTTTATATTGGAGAATTCTACAGGTGACACTGCCAGATGCCCCCGTAAACGGCCAATTTCTCAAGCCCTACTTCCACCTCCGATTATTGCAAAAGCGGCTCGATGTATTATATCACATATTAGTTTCTTTTTCTTTTTTGTTGAAATAATACTTGCGAGACATGATGAGTTCTGAAGAAAAATGCAAGAGGGTTGAGGAGCGAGGTATGCATAAAAATGATCAAGTAATCGCAAGTTCTCGACACGTCCAAAGGATGAACGTGTCGTCCCTGTGTGGAGCCAATGTTGATCAAAGTGATCATCTTCCCATTAAAATTTCCATGGACCATCTAGTTTAGATCCTCTAACTCCTCTCGCCCGTCTTGCAAAGTGCCTTAGCTCGTCTATCGCGGTTCTCCTAGCTTCAAAATCGCATTCTAAAAGGGTCGTGAAATTCATATTTGGAAACATTCGAGGCATAGCTCCTCTGCCCTAGCCCCTCCGTCCCCGTTTTTCATATAACTCCGGGCATTTGACCATGTACTAAGATGGAAAAGCGCCACTGCTATGACCATCGCGCGTAATCTCAGCCGTCAAATCAAACACGATCAACGTTCCACGACCTCGTTGCCCCGTGATCCCGCCCTCTAAAATCCACCGCTTAAAACAAGTTGTATTCCCCGCACCCTTTCGAAGGGCTAGTGGTTTTTCTCAAATCGCAACATTCCATTCCGTGTGCCGTGTGTCCCCGTGTATGATTTCACACCGCCCTCTCCCGTGCCAACGCTCGATCCAAGACGCGCAACGAAATTGATTCAAACCGTTCGATCCTCGAGCGCCTCCATCCAACCGCTACCACTCTCCCAAGTTGCGCCGACCTTAGTCCCAATGCAGCCGCACTGGGGCCCGCCACTCCATCGCTCTCCATCGTGACGGACCGTCTATCTCGTCCCGTGATTGTATGGCCTAGATCATTTGTATGTCCGATCGTTGACCAAGTTTCCATCACTTACTCCACGTGTTCATCGCATTTTTCTCCGCTCATGGCATACATTCCGTTCATATGATATATTGTCACGTTTTACGTTGTGCTTCCACCAACTCGCATCATTCCACCATTCTGCCATGTCTGCAGATCATTTACTTGACCCCACCCCCATTTCACCACTTCGACAAGTCCGCACCTCCATGTCCATGGATCCCGTCACGTCATCGTCCCCGTGTCCGGTTTTCTTTAACATGTTTGTAGGTTTTGCAAGTTGCAAACATTAAAAAAATCGCCATTAATCTTTTCCTCCATTACGTGTGTTCCAAGATGCATCGAAGGATCAACTCGTATAGGAAAAATTTGTAAAAAAAGCTCGGGTAGTTGCCATGACATAGTTTTCATTAAAGAAGCCCAGTAAAGATTCAATCGAACCCTCTAGAGAAATTAAAACACAAAGTTCCTTGCGTATAAAGATCCCGATACAGCAAGAAAGGACATTAGTCGCAGAGCAGAAATTCAACGCCCGGTACGAAGATTTTAAATAGCACCATCTTCGGGCGAAAAGTGGCACAAGTGCACAAAAAATCCTATCCTCCGGTTTTATTTCAATAGATTCTTCTCTAGGCAAGCGTAATGTCCATTTTATACTATCATGGAGCCACATTCCTGAAAGAGATTTTCTCCCGCATTTACTCCATGTATGCCAGCAGTACCCACAACAGCTTAGCGCCCGTCAAACAAAGGTGGGCGGGCACTCTCTCACCATTCTTGTTTTAATGAGTCAATTAAATGTTCACCAACTTCTTCTATTAGGGTTTTTCCTCCCCTTCTTGCTCTATAAAACCAGAAGAAAGACATTGTAAAGGTTCCATATTTTATCGTAAAATTATGCAAGAAAGGCTTTGTATACATTTTGTAAAAACTTCTATATGAAGGCTCAAAGGCTCGTAGGGTCTCAAAGTGAGGAGGAGTTCTATTTGTTTGTGAGGATTCCGGTCTTTGGTATTTCGCGCATGTAACCTTCTCTTATGTGTTTAATACAATATTTCATCACATCCATTTTTCTTGTATCATGTTTTTGAATGCGAGTGGCTCATCGATTTTTGGTATGGATTCATCCTAGTTGATTCCCATGCTTGGATCAGTCAAGCGTCTCAAATATGGCTCATGCATGATATACCGTTCCATATTTCATTCCTTCAACCATCTTCTACTATATTAGTTGCTTTGGGAGGGTGCTTTTAAAACGCCATTGTCATGTATGGATTCTTAGATTGATAAGCCCATATATGGTTCTGTTGTGTATCTGGCATCAGCCTCAATGTTGACTAGTATCTTCTTACATTTCTTTCACCACATTCACCTTCTCGATATTTGATTTCGTGGCATATTACTTGAACCGGCCCTCTTTGCAATAAATTGTCTCTTAAATGTTTCATGCTTTCATATCGCAGCTTTGGCATTGTGCCTCCGCAACATTGCTTTCCCCGTGACAGCTTCGTGATTTCTGGTTCCATTTAAATCAATTTCCTTGTTCTACAAGAGATAGCAGCAGAGAGTTTTGGATTGACACCTGTTATATGATACACTCCTTGCTATGATAAGATGTCCTAGGTAATCGTCCATATAACTCGAGGTCATTTCTAGGGAGCGACAATATATGTCGACAACAGACTAATGGCAGTAGATGAAGAGTATCAGTCGAAGATCAATGAATTCAAAGGTCCCGCATGAAAGATTTCAAATTCAAATTCAAAGTTAGAAGACAAAAGTACAATGCACAAGAGAGTTACGCCTCCAAGTTTAATTTCAAGAAGATTTCTCTCGGCGTAAAAGGACAGATTATTTAAGTAATTTCATCTCTATGCCGCATCCCCGAGGAGATTTTCTATTCAAGGCATTTATTTCCACGCAAAGGTAGGTCATAGAGTACATACAAGACAGCACATGGTTATCAAAGAAGATGGGCGCGAATAATGTTTCCGCCATTTTGTTCAAATTAGGCAAATTTAATGTTTTCATCTACTCCTATTTACATCGAGGGGTTTTGTGCTTGTCTTATAAAACTCCAAAAGAAAACTATGGGGAAAGGGGATTGTAGAGGTTCCGTACTATTATCGAAATTTAGCAAAGAAAGGCGTATTGTATACATTTTGTAAAAAAGTTCTTGTATGAAGGTTTAGAGCCCGCAGGGGTCTCAAAGGAGAGGAGTTCTATCTGCTTTAGAGGATTCCTGGTCTTTGGTATTTCATGTATGTAACCTTCTCTAATGTGTTTAATACAACATTTCATTTCATCCATATTCTTGTATCATGTTTCCGGAATGAGAGTGGCTCACTTGATTTTAAGTAAGGATTTATGCTGCTGGGATACCCATACTTGATCACCAAGCAATTTAAATATGGCTCGTGCATGATATACTGCTTTCATATTCATTTCATCATATTTCTCGCTATATTAGTTGCTTTGGAGTGGTGCTTTTAAAACGCCATTGTCATGTATGGATTCTTAGATTGATAAGCCCATATATGGTTATGTTGTGTATCTCGGGGTATTAGGTCAAGGTAACTAATATCTTCTCATATTTCTTTCACCGCATATACCTTCACATATTTAATTTATGTGGCATGTTACTTGAATCATCCCTCTTTACAAGAAATTGTCTCTTAACTCAGTTCGATGCTTTTGTGTTGAGCTGCATCTTGCTTCGCAACATTATTTTCTCTCATGACGCTTCTATGAGTTCTCGTTCCATTTAAATCAATTTCCTTATTTTACAAGAGATCGGCAGAGAGCCTTTTGGATTGACACCCAAGTTATATTATGTGCTCCTTTTGCTATGTGATAAGATGTCCTAGGCACCGGTCTATGGCAACTCTAAAGGTCTTAGAGCGACAAAAATATCACATCAATACAATCATATAGATACATCTACACAAAAGTTTGTAGTGCTTAAAGATGTAATATGGTCTATCAATACAAATCTATTTTCACAAAAAATTGCAATGCTTAATAGATATGTGTAGAAATACAACTTAAAAGTTATACGAAACAACACAGGCTAACCTCGTTAAACGCCCTTTGACTTGAAAGTCACTGAAAGCAGAGCATGTCAAAGAGGCCAGCTTCTCCCATTTTCAAGTTTATGGGACATCTCTTTTTTATTTTTGCGAATTTACAATGCTTTGGGCATACTAGCAGCCCATCAATGTCTATCTCTCGTATCCTCGTCGACTCTTTTAAGAATTTCATTCTGAAATGTTTGGCGTATATATGGCCGTGGCTTTCAAACACATATTATTCAGCCTCCTATCACACGTACCCCATACGTAGGATCACAATATTTTTCAAGATACTAGACAAGTACCCGAAGGACTCGGTTGACCAAGACATATTCGTCTTCTCTAGATCGTTGAGGATCTATGAGATCTCACCGCCGACACGATATCTCGCATCCGTTCGGCAAATGGACTAGGTCCTTTATACATCAAAGAATAGAAAACTTTCAAGAACGATTTAGTGGAAAATCCACACTTTCCTCTGGCTGTGCTCTTCATCCCATACGTAGTTTGTTGAGTTTTCTTTAGTGTTGTTGAGTTTGTTGAGAAAACCGCGCTACCGTTTTCCGATGTCAGTTTTAAGATTGAATGTGAAGAATAGCAACAACAAGAATCTTAAAAAAAATGCAATGGATAATGAAATTGATTTGTAAAATAATTTAACGAGAAGAGGCGAGGTTGAACCATTTTGCGGTGCATGGCGATGAGCTCAACCGTCTCCTTTGTTCCATGATGATGCCTGGGCCGAGGGATGGGATGGAATTCATGAAATGTTGCAAGCACACTTTGAACCGGAAAATTTATAAAAAAATTTGAGGTGGAGAGGCCGTATGCTCACGAAATCACCTCCTCCAAATTCCAAGCCCTGGCCCAACCGCAAAATGGGGCGAATTCTCCAACTTCCAAACCCCAACTAGTAAAAATGGGGGCGAAACTACCCCAAACCAGAAAATCGGGGAGGCGAATGCAGTGTATGGAAGGTTTGTCCGCATTTATTTTTTGGACTAACATCTAATAATCAATTTTTTTTTTAATAATTATAGGGTTAATTTTATAAAACTATACCAAATGGGTTTATATTAAAAAATTCGCCCTCTAAAATTTAAAACTCCTCGTAAAATTCACCTTGGGCTAAAATTCGCCCCTTAAAATTTTTCTTAGTTATATGTTTATTCTATTGCATTCCTACATAAATCCGGACGTTGCATCGTAGCGGTTTGCTTTTTCTCGATCCTTCTTTGCATGTCCCCAACGAGGTCGAGGTATAAGGAGTTAGTGCTCGATCTCGGTGGAACCTTTGCAAGATCACCTCGCAACCTCGACGACGCCCATGGGGGACGAGAAGAAAGATGAGGGAGCAAGAGATCCTATCAAAAATATTGTTTGAGGAGGCAATGTCTCTCGAAAAAAAAAAAAGGAATGCGATGATGGATAACTTTGCTCGATCCTTCAATACCGCTTCACCTATTGCCGCATCCGTCGTATCCGCAGAACACTGGAGGTGCGACTCCTTTTTAAGGTACAAGTAAATTTTGACATTCCCATATTTGAGGGTAAAATAGATGCGTATGTCGAGATAGATTATTGAATCTATTAGAAGGATATTTCTTGGTTCATGACTTTTCCGACCTAGGAGAAGATTATTTCGCACTCCTCAAAGCCGCCCCCGTGTCGAAGAAAGGATCGGTGGGAACCCACCGTGAGAAAAAGGACGAGACAAACCTCTCTCTCCGTTCTTGGTCGTACCCTCTGGAATTCTTTCCAGACACCAACAAGCAACACATTATCCCGTGGGGAGCTATGAGGACAAGTACATACAATGGACCACCCCGTGACAACAAAGGGATCAAAATGTGTATGAGTCGATAACTGCTCCATACCCCGCGCACAAAGTGGGGTATCAAAGATTCGTAGAAACATTCGGTGCTAAAGTATCGTCAGCTTGTTCCGCACGGATACATTCAGAGGAAATGGAGTTCCTCGACATCTCCTCGCTTAGTACGACATACTAGTATGTCACAAGATTGAGCAAAAATTCAAACGAAGAAGCGAGACTTTGGATCCGTGAATCAAGCAAGGGAAAGGTGCTCCCAACCGCAACAAAGTGACAGAGCCAAGGCATGGTGATCAAGACAGTCCTCGTCGAAGCCACAAGCAAAGAACAACACCGCAAAGCCAAAGAAGGACACTAGAAAGTGGTGTGAGTTCCATAAGAGCTCCACTCACAACACAAGTGAGTGTTTCGCTGCTGGGGCCGGTGGTCGTACATGAGGGATTTTGAGTCGTATGCATGCTCCGACCCCAAATTAGAACCCGACAAGGGGAATGAAAAAGGGAAACAGATTATTGATGCGGAGCCCACGCGCCGAGCACTACGAAGATCCAAGGAGGACCAAGATCCAGGGAGTGAAGGAATGTCTTCCACTCCCAGACAGGGTATGGGCCTTCGCATGTGGGCTCATTGTCGACAATGGGAGCCAAAAGAACCTCATTTCAGCAGATGCCGTGAAGTGGTTGGGCTTGCCGACCACAAGCCACCCACATCCATACACCATCTAGTGGCTTCACCAAGGACGAGACTTACACGCCCATCGTTGCCGCTCCCTATAGCATCAAGCTATCTGCTCGATGAGGTATTATGACGTTGCTCCCATAAGCTTCGATGGCTATTAGGACAACCATACTTGTGGAAGCGTCATGCTATGTATGAGTCTCGCCTCGTTACCGTAATTGTTGCTTTGGGAAATAAGTTGGTGGCCAGATACCAAAGGTACCACCTCTACCGCTATCTCTTTGTTTACCGTAAAACAATGTGCAAGAACCTTATTTCCAAACCAGAAATTCATTTTCCCCGATGATCCACCCCTGTGGCAAGAAGAATACCGTGGCCACGACTTCCGTACAAGGCTACTCGCATGACAACAACGAATGGATAAGGTTGTGGAGGAGTGTGGGGACATCTTCACCTCTGCCCACAAGGTTCCTCTCGCACCTCGAAGTCAAGCACCCGATTGATCCGACCCTGTGTGCGCTCGCTACCCAATGGAACGATCTATCGATGCTCGTTCTAGAGAACGATGAAATCAAGAGGCAGATTCAGAGATGCTGCAGAAAGGTCACATCCGACCAAGTTCATCGCCCCTGTGAGCCTCGATCGTGTTGGTACAAAAGAAAAATGGGATGTGGAGACTCGTATTGACTATCGTGCCGAACAAGATCGACCGTTCGGAATGGGTACCCAATCCCATGGATTGATGACCTTCGACCAACTCAAAGGTGCAAAAATATTTCAGCAAGATCGACTTGAAGTTCAGGTATCACTGTGTACCAATTGAACCCTTCGATGTGTGGAAGACTACCTCAAAGCCAATGAAGGCCTTTTCGAATGGTCGTCATGCCTTTTCGGTTAACGTAATGCTCCCGCAACCTTCATGAGGCTGATGGACGACATCTTGCGGCCATTCACCAACTCATTTGTAGTGGTGTACTTGGATGACATTTCGATCTTCTGCCCGTACTTGGGAAGAGCACCTTCTTCACCACATCCGTACAAGTCCTCCAAATACCGCGGCAACACAAGTTGTGTGCCACCTGGAGTAGCGCCTTGGCATGACCCAAGTTCAATATCTCGGGATACATTATTGATGAAAGGGGGTGCATGTGGATCTAACCAAGATCCAAGTCATTTGGGATTGGCGAGCCCCAACCACTATAACAGATCTTCGTAGCTTTCTCGGGTCTTGCTAATTTCTACCGTAGGTTCGTTGGGATTCTTCTACATCACTTGGCCCTTGGAGTTAAGTCACCAACGGGAGAGAGAGAAAAATTATTTTGGTCGGAACCTCAATAGAAGGTGTTGATGGGACTGAAAAATCGCTTGCTCTGCCTCAATGCTCACATTACCATACTTGCAACAAACTCATTTGAGATCGAGACAACATGCCTCCGACTATGCTATCGTGCGCTCTACTCAACAAAGGGACATCCAATGGCATATCTCCAGCGTGAGACATTGTCCGACATGGGCCGTTATCCCACTTATGACAAAGAAAATGTATTCCATTGTGCAAGCTTGTCGATAATGGAAGAATTACATTTTAGTGGGAAGGAAACAATCATCCACAATGCACCACCTGCCAATGCAGCTTCATACAAACACATGTGGTGCTGCGTAATGATCGCCATAAGAAGTGGTCCACATATCCGCAATCGTTTCATTTGAACATCAAGTACAAGAAGGGTAGCACCAATAATGTTGTAGACTACCTCGCCGACCACCGACTGCGTAGCGCCTACCATCGTTTCTCAACTCTTGTAAGCATGAGACTTCGATTGGCCGCTTTCACAAGAGCGACCTGCACTGGCCACACTTACAAGGCACTCTTTTTGGGGCACAAAGTTCCAAATTTTCACCTCCAAGATGCGCTTATGTCATCGTACGACCTTGTGTCTTTCGAAGCGAGCATGCCAAGTATATATGGTGAAGCACACTACAAGCCGAGTCGCCAGTATCTGTGGTCGAGAGAAAATGAGTAATATCGCAAAAGTATTTACGCGTCAAAACCTTCGAGAGGATGTCGGGAAGCACATCGATCCCCGCATCGCTTGTGCCATTGCCAAACCGACCATCAAGAATCAAGGCTTGTATACTCTACTACCTACCCCTACCGACCTTGGGAACCCATCTCCATGGATTACATGTCGTGCATGCCTTCTACTAAGTACAAATTACTATGTTTTCGTGGTCGTCGACAGAGCCCTCGGTTGACCATTATGGGAGGCCCCAAGAAGAATATCATGTTATAATCCACCGGTAAACTCTTCTTGAATGAGTGTGGGTGCACTTTGGGATCCCACAACATCATATCAGATCGGGATAGAAATTTCCTCACATTTTGGTCCAGCCCTCCGATCAATGCCGGACACCAAGCTCACCAAGTCCACAACTTTCCATCCCCAAACAAACATGGCCACAAAGGTCGTCAACTTAATGATTGTACACATTATGTGCATTGTATGTACAATTCAAAGCATCCACGCACATGGATGAGAGCCTCCCCTATGTACAACATAGTTATAACTCAAATTTTCCATAGTTCAATTGACATAGCTCCCTTTCTGTGTGGTCAGATTCCAAACAATTATGTCCCATTAACGTAGCCATGCCATTTGCGGCTACTGTCGCATTCGGCTCATGTCCACTGAAGTTGACAAAGCAAATAGCTTCATTGAGCACATTCAACACATCCGCCAACAAGTTCATTACATATTGGACAGAGCCAATGCTAAGTACAAGCAACGCCATGATCAACATCGTGTGCCACACAACTTCCACATAAAAATATGGCTACATTTGTAGAAGGGGAGCGCCTCACCGACCTCCGCCACAAGCCGCCCCGCCCCGATATGCGTCGTACACCATCACCAAAGTTGTATGGAACAATGCCTTGAGCTCGCATTCCACCATTCCTTGGTCACACCCGCATTCAATGTGGACCGCCTTTCGTCCTTACTTCCCACTTACCAGACACTCGACATTGGTACTGTACACCAACAGAAAGAACCCAATACATGGAATGTGCCACTACGTATTGTATCATGGACATGAAAATCAAGAACACTCGCCAATAGAAGATCCAATTGTGACGGTTGTCAAAGCCGGCCAACTCGGCACCAAGGAAAGTGGTTCGACTGTGGACCAAGTCTTAAATTTCCTCATCTCATGCAGGAACTTAACGCAATGGGGACCATTGCTTCCTAAGGGGGGAGTGAATGATCCGTGTGGATATTGGTGGTCACCCGCATTTCACTTGGGGCCCCACCATTGTCTCTTTCAGTTTTTCAGTTTCACACAACTTACTATTTTAGCAAGCTCGGGTCCTCGAAATTCCGCAGCCATTTTGAGGCCCTAAACAACGTTTTGGGAAAACCAAGAGCAACATGGGTCCATGGATTGATGTTCTCACCAAAATTTGTAGTCCTTAGATAGATCTTTCTAATGAGGTATGGTTCACACAAACCGAGATCGTATGCCAAAGTTACGTCGTCCCCGGGAAGTTGAAACACCAATTTACCCAAACGTGGCCCATAGTTTTGGCGCTTCATCTCCTAGGGTTAGGGCTTTGGCCGTTTAGGATTTCCCATTGTTTCTAAATAATAAATATGCTCTCAACCTCATCAGACAGTTCGCAGGCTCCGTAGCCGCCACATCTCTTCTCGCAGATAGGCTACCGGCGCCCTACCTAGTTTTATTTCCATTATGTCCGTAAGAAAATTTCAATTCTTTGATATTAATGAAATGAAGTGTTATTTCTCAACATCTTTGTATTTATGCTATATGTTTATTCGTTGTGTTCCCGCATAAATCTAGATCAGTTTATGACATGTTTGATGAAATCCTGGCCATGGTTTTGGGTATGGCCTGGATGAGTTCCGAATGATGTGATTGCTTCATGTATTTGTTGTAATGTTATTTATCATCTCCTAAAGTTACAGAAGTCTGTGGCGTAAACTAGGCCTAGGGGATAAAAATGTGGCATGAACTCGGAGCTACAGCACATAATTGACCTTGGGACCCTTGCCGTGGCCTTGCCAGCATGCATGCAAACATAGGTTGCTAGCCATTCCCTTTCCTTATATGTCTGCGGTTAATGCCTAAATGGGTCAAAAATCGGTCTCCCTTCAAGTTTTGTGGTCTAGAGGGTGGTTTACCTCCCGAGGTTGTTGATGCCGTGTAAGGTTTGCTTGTCATGTTTATGTTATTTCCACTTCCTTAAGGTCATCTAGGAGGTTGAATATCATATTAGTAGCCTCTCGTCACATGTTTACCCCGTTGGCTGCCATTTGGGTAGATGTGGGAAGAGGGTGTTACAGAGTGGTAAGAGAGCATGGTTCAACTCTCAAACTGATGGGTAGTGTGTTGATCATGCATTATGTTTATTGCTTATGTGTTTTTGCTATCTAGTATGTATGCGGTTGTTGTGTATGTGTTGTGTTGGCCATGGTGGCAAGTATACGTGCCATGGAAGTACCGATGATGTTGTTTTCGACATGATGTCATGAATGTATGACCGATTGAGTGCTTTCTTCGGTTTCATGTTTGAGTAATGTGCACACACATTGCTTACATATTGTTACATGTTGTATATGCATTTTTTGTGTATGCTAGGTCACATATTGGTCATGCTTGTGTGGTGTTTCCTTGTGGTATGGTTGCTTGTGTGATGTTATATGTTGAACATGTACTATTTGTCCACACTTGGTTACTTGTCGCTTATGCTTCGTGTATGGTCCGTGTTTGTGATGGTGGGTGGTCAAGTTGCATTGGTATGGTTATGCATTAGGTCATGTTGTGTAATTGGTATGGTTATACATCCATGTCTCGACTCAACTAGAATGATGTTTATGTGATAGTATACCAAGTGTGATACATGAGTTTATATGTTGTTAAGTGATTATGCATATACATGTATTTCACTAATATGTTGATTTTGTAGAATGTATCCTCCTCTGCAAATTACACTAAGGTATGTTGATTTATTTATGAACTGCTTTACCTCGGCATATTGTTCATTGCAAAGGAAGGAATTAAAGATGAATAGTAGAATGGTAGACTATATGTATTCTCCTCTCGATTCATATGAGCAACATGGTGTTGGAAATCTATCTAATTTGAAAAATACACCGAGAAGTTTAAAGGAAGAAATAAGGAGTCAGAAGGGCAGACAAAGATAAAATCATGCATATAAGAAAAGCAAGCATAGGTTAATGCAACTATCCTTCAAAGTTTGTCAAAGTTGCCAAGTGTAAATGGGGGCCACTTACGATCGCCTATGGGCGGAGGATGGGACCGTTGGAGCATATGGAAGTAGGTCTCCTAGTGGTGACAGTTCTGACAGGGATGACACGGTTAAATATGGGAGATTTTTGGATATGGATGGAGAGGTGATGACACGGTATCATTCTAGTTTGGTTCGTATAGGCATCATGATAGTCATCGTATCATCCTTATAGGAGGAGTGATGTGGGTTATTTGCATGAAAGTTTAAAAATGAAAACCACTTACATTTGATGTGAGAGAGGAAGAAACTACAAGATTAATAGGCATGGTTTCTTGGCATGAAGAAGTTTTTCAGATTTCATGATTACTCGAAAAAATATGAAAGCTAGGATATACATTTAGCCTCGCAGGTAGAGCAGACATTTGGTGGGAAAATGTGAAGAACGTCAAGATATTTTGAGGAGGAATTGAATTGAGTGAGTTTGAAAGGCTATTATGGAAGAAGTGTTCATCGTAGAGATACTACGATGACAAGGTAAAGGAGTTTTATGCTTTCAAGATGGTTTCGTTGTACATATTTACTCCCTCGTTCAGGAATTTTGGCCTCGCCTCACTCGAACCCATCTTAAACCTTCACCGGGTTCGGGCCCCACACGCGCAAGAAACCGGCGGTATAGCCCCGCACCGCTTCCACCGGCAATGCTTTGGGCCCACAAGCCAAATGATTCCATTAGGAGGGTGCCGCGTGTCTTTAGTACGGCCCTAAAACCACTCTCCCCGCGCGTTAAAGCCATTACAATCACCGGCGCCCATCTTCCGTTAAAGCCGTCGGGATCTACCGATTCGATCCGACTCATGATTTTCCTCTGAGTTGATCACCCATTATTGCGCGCTTCCATCGTGTCCCCGTGGCCTATCATATCACCCAGCCCACTCCTAACCGTTGATCCACTTTTGTAATCCGACGGCCCGAGTTCGCCTCCCCCACCTCGTTGACTCTACCGCCACGTCGCCCTCCCACTTGTCCCCCCGTACGCCCACGTGTTCGCTCCCCCTCCCGTACGTCTAAGATATTATCCCCCCGATATATATATATATTTGTGTTTGTCTATGTGTTCTCATTCGCATTTGTCGTTATTCATTCCGTCCGGTGCCGTGTTACGTAGAAAAACCATGCTTCGTCTATTTGCCAAAATCCCCCCATCATTTTTCTTCCACCACCCTCGCGTATTTCTCCCAATAACCATGTATCCATCATTCCCGCCTCCACCCGTGCCGCTTTCTCTAACATTTTGCGGTTTTGGTGGTTTCAAGACAACATGAGGGCGTCGCTAATTCGCTACCTCTCGTAGCAAAGGTTTAGAGCCCATAAAAGGACGATATTCCGTGGGTAAAATTTAAAGAAAAAAAAAGCCGAGGGTAGGTGTGGGAAATGACCGCCATTAAAGGAGACAAAGAGATGGACCTACGTAACCTCCGCAGAAATTCTCTCCACATTAATGATCCGCATTCAAATCTGGTACTTCTGTGGCCAATAGTACAAGCGTAATCGAAGAATATATCGTGTTCTTACTAACAGATTTTATTCTTGTGCGTGGCTGCGTAACACCGTGTATATTTTATTATTTCGTGGCATCTTTTATATATGGAGATTTTCATCTCCCCAAAGATTTATTTTCATAGATGTATTGTAAAGTACATTCATTTATAGTTATTCATTCGGTAGGTGGGCGCGAATGTAATATTCCCAATTAGCTTTCACACTGGAATATTTCATTTTTGTTTAATTTTGCCGCTTAGCTAGAAATAATAAATAAAGTGAGAAATAAGAGGGGTCACCTCACTTAGTCACCTCACTATATAAATAAAGTGTTTTTCCTAGTTGATTGACGTTATAACTTAGAGAGGGGCCTGGGGGTCCACATGAGTATGAAGGGGAGGCATCGTGCTGACCCAAGGTTACTAATCAAGCAAGAAAGCCAAGGAGAGGAAGATGCAACAAGGTTTTGGAGGGAGTTTAGCACTATAAAAGGTGGGGTTTCACCTCATTTGGGGATGCATGATTTGATATTGATATTGAGCTAGATCATTCTGTCAAAGACGTACGGCTGTTTAGTCTATTTGCAAGACCGTTTAGTGCAACCGAGTGTCTCCGTCGGGAGATCTCACCCTTGGGCCTCAGACTTCGAGTGCCTCGCCCGGTAAGGTTATTTTCTCGGTATCACCCTTAGGCCGGGGACTTCGGAGTTCGTCTGTAGGCAAGGTTATTTTCCTCGAGTAACATCCTTCCCGCCTGGGCGGGTAATTAGCAAAGAAGCCGGTGGAGATTTGGAGAGGAGGAAGCTCCTTCGAGGGATCGCGCGTATCCGGAGAGATAGCAAAGAGATCTACCCTTGGAGGACGCGTATCCGAGGAGAAATTGAGATCCAGCCTCTAGATCTCGTAGAGATAGCAAGCAGATTCACCCTTGGAGGACGCAGATTCGAGGAGATATTTGGCAGATCTAGCCTAGATCCGGGAGATGGCGCAGCATCTAGCCTTGGAGGACGCAGATTCGGAGTGATAGGACGGGATCTCTGGATAGGAGGACTCGATCCGGCCAGACCGCGCAGAGGACGGTATCCGGGCCGTGGAGGACGCCGATCCGATGAGCGGTGGATCTTGTGTGTGGGGTTTGCCAAGCCGTTGTTTCCACCGAGGAGTCGATCATCTCATCTCGGAGGTTTTGTGGCCGCATTTCACCGTTCTCTCCGCGCCGTCACCAGCAGACAACGTTTTTATTGGTGAGGGTTTGGAGGATTGAGACCGGGCCGATCTTCTAGTCTTCGTCTATAGTTCCACCAGATTCCAACAGAAGAACATACAGTATCTTCAGCCTGCGTCTAGACGCCGTCCCTATCTCGTAGCCATTATTTGTTCCGAGAGGGCTTCCACTTGCCTAGGGCAAGGATAGGTGCACTCCTTCGATTATCTTGTATTCCTACCTATGTATTCTCAAATTAATAAAATGGCTTAGTATTCCGCATTTTATGTGTTCTCGTTCATTATCTCGGTTCCAACATTCGTTTTATATATCCGTCTCTGCATATTTCGTGTATTATTAGTTATTTCTTGGGATATTACGTTGGTATCGTAGCATAGATCCTGCTCAAATTGCAGCAAAGTGCGCCTATGACGCCCGGGAGATAATCCCTACATCTATCGAAGAAACGTTGGTGAGAAGCCGAGGATGGGGAAGTTTTCCTTCGGGGGAAGTGATTCGATCATGAGCCACCCGAGACAGATCTGCAGGCGGTGAGTGTACCGAGAAGGGCCCGGTATCAGCCGTAACCCAATGGCAACATGATGAAATGAGGTTTAAAGAGGCGGTCCTCCGTCACATGCAGAGACGCTCGCTGCAGGCTCTTGGCTGCGGAGATCACCAGAGAACTCCCTAGAGTTCTTCGGGGACGGCGAAGGATCGGGTATGTCTCGCCACGTACTGGCACGATGTCATTCCCACGGACGACCAGGTACCCGCGCGATCCACTATGCCCACATTCTTGCCGAAGACACAAAAGGGACAAAAAGAGTGAGTGCACAGAGGGACAATCCAACACCCACGCGACCCACCATGCCTACCTTCCCCGGTAGAGGACGCAGGGGTCGACAGCGCACCGAGAGATGTGAGTCCACCACGGGCACCATGGCAGAGTAAGGTGGCTTAGGACAGTATTCATGGATACTCTCCCCTTTGAGCGCTATCTCCGCATCGATGCGGTATCAAACCCCCCGATAAAGACTAAAGACAAGCAAGTAACGTATACCACCGTGATGACCACCGTGCGGCTAGTAGATTCCATTTGCCCATGTTTGATGGTTCATCAAAGACTACGCAAAGTCCCTGGTGGAGAAGCCGGACATCTATTTCCACGCAATCCGTATGTCGGAGACGGAGGGCCATTAAGATGGCTACATTGCATTTAAGGTGAGGTGTCCTGTGGATCGGTGGTTTCATGGGATGGCGACACTCCGGCATTCCACAAAGGACGACATATGCCGAGTTTGGTCAGAGGGTGGTAGAGCGTTTTGATAGGGGAGGGATCCGGAAAGCAAGATTTTGTTGAGCTAACCAAGCTCAAACGACCGGGGAGTGCAGAGGCATACATTTCAGATTTCTGAGGGTTTTAGTGATGGTACCCGACTTATCGACACCGCATGGTCTATATGTTTTTGGAGGGGTTATCGAGCCACTTCGTGGCCTAGTCCGGCCGAACAAAACCGCCACACCGTAGGATGCCATCGCAGGGACTCGAGACTTGCGTGATGTATTGCCCAGACTCGGCCACCTTATCCCTGCAGACGTGCTTTCCAGCCCCAAGGGTAGGACATGAGGGCTCCCGCCTCCCAAGGCGAATCCGGACGAGGGCAAGATTGATGATGAGGCCGGGGAGAGAGCCGAGGCGGAAGCGATTATGCTTCACTTGCCGTGAACCTTGGCACCGGACACAAATGTGCGGGGGAAGGCACATTTCATAGAGGTCTTTCTCCGAGAGCACGGGAGAAGAGGATGAGGAGGATGATGAGGAGTGGGGCAGGAGGATGTTATGTAGCACAAAGTACCTTACCACCTCCACCACCCGCGACAGTGGGGTATCATTCGCACCTACCGGGGAGCCCCAGCGCATTGCGAGGGAGTCCCTGCCATTTCTCTGACTCCGCGCGCACTTGGGACAAGGCGCGGACAAATGCTCTTGCCTTAGTCGATAGTGGGGCCACCCACAACCTACCGATGCCCGCATGGTTGAGCTGAGAGGCATACCGACTTAGAGGGGTTTGATGGGTTTTTTGTTTTGGTACTGTGGAGACCGTACCATGGCCTCGTGCTCGATATGTACCCGAATTATCGCGGACGATGGGCACTTATACATTGACCGATCACTTCTTTGTGGTGGACATCCCGATTAACGAAATGTGATATTGGGAGTTCGTTGGCTTATTACTCGGGGAAGGTCACGACCTGATTGGAAGGCCCTAGAGATGGAGTGGGATGATCCCAAGATAGGGAAGCATGAGAAGATACGAGGGCAGAACACATATCCACCCTGCATGACGGGCACACAAAGATGTGAGGCTACTTTCTCTGCGTAGACATAGAGTGGGGCGCAGAGTCATGGCTTCGCAGGTGCTGGATACAAAAAGGTGACGCGTGCACCTCGATCTACGCTCTATTCTCGATAGATATGTAGTAGTTTTTGGGGACATTCCACAGACAATGTACCGGACGGTGGGATTTGAGCACACGAATCGAGCTTGAGCAGATGCGTCGTGATTACCACACCGTATAGAATCCCAAGGCCTACTCCAGATGAGATAGAGCGAGCCATTCAGAGTTGATGGGTTCTGGTTTTATTCGGCCTAGCACCAGCCCTTTTGCTTCTTCAATAGTGCCGGGAAGAAGAAGGATGGCACATTACGATGTGCATTGACTACAGGCTCAACAAGAAGACCCCGAAGAACAGTACCCCATTCCTGGGGATCGACGAGCCGATGGATGAGTTGAGAGGAGCAATTTGGCTTCTTCTCAAAGATTGATTTGAGATCCGGGTACCATCGCATACGCGTGAGGGAACAGGACATTCCCAAGACCGCTTCTCGTGTGTCATTATGGGCACTTTGGACTTCGGGTCATGCCATTTGCCGACTCAATGCACCCGCTACTTTCCAAATTTTGTATGAACCACATTTTCGGGGATCATCTGGCGAAGTTTGTGCCGGTTTTCTTTGATGATATCCTTATATACAGACTTGGGAGGAGCATCTCTTAGCATATTGAGACGGTTCACATATTTTGGAGGAGCGTTAGCTCTATGCTAAGCTCTCCAAGTGTGAGTTTGGGTTGACAGAGATGATCCGGGACACATTATAGGAGTGACCCGAGGAGTCCACAGAGAAAATCCGGCGCACAAGACCGGCTGTAGCCACGAATGACAGAATCCCCGAGGGGTTTATTGGTATCGCACCTACTTACAGGAAGTTCGTCAAGGGCTTCTCTCGCCCGCTGCACCTCGCTGACCACGAGAAGGGGCATTCGCCTACCTGATACAAAGACGTCGAGCTTTCGACAAGCTCAAGGAGGTGATGAGCGCTTGTCCCGTATTAGCATGCCATATTTTACGCAGCCCTTTGTCCTAGAGTGCGATGCATCGTGAGGATTGGTGCAAGCTTTGATGTGTGAGGGTCATCCGATTGCTTTCGAGAGCCGAAGCTCCTTCCACACGAGAGGCTATATCCCATATACGACAAGGAGATGCCGGCCATCATGCAGCGAATAATAAATTCCGGCAAAGACTGCAGGTGGCAGATCTGTGGTGAGGACAGATCATAACAACCGAGGTACTTTCCGGAGCGTATGTGCTTACAGAGAGACAGTTGTGGCGGGATCGCCAAGATCCGTGTTTACGACTTTGACATAGAGTAAGTATGTCAAGGGGAAAAAATAGCGAAGAAGCCGATGCTCCTTCGTAGACCTCACGTTATCACTCATGAGCTGACGCCGACCGGAAGGCCTCGACTACCGGTTGAGTACTCCAAAGATAGATTTGCATGCGAGGTTCGATGGGCAGAAGTGATAGCGTATACGTGGTGGCCGATGAGGTCATCTATTATAGTGGATAGATCTCGACCGAGGGATCTCACCAAGAAGAAGATACTCCAGGCTTCACATGATTAACCATCGCGGGCCATCAGGGGTTCACCGAAGACATGTGGCCATCCGGGAGAGATTTGCATGGAAGGGCCTCAAGGAGGACGTACCCAAAGATGTCGTGAGTGCGACCACAACGAACAAGGGGAGATGAGTCATCCCGCGGGTTGTTGCGCCCTTTCCCATTCCGGAGGGGAAGTGGGAGAGCATTTCGATGGACTTCACTGTGGTTGCCCACAAAGCAGGCAAAAGATTGCATCTTTTCGTGGTGGTTGACAGTCGACGGCATGCTCACTTTTTCGCCATTTCAAAGACATCACACAATGCAAGACAGTATGCAGTTGTTTTTCAAAGGAGGTTTTCGCATCGCATGGTCTACCCAAGACCATCGTCGCCGATGTGGATGCCTGCTTTATGGGCGGACTCGGCAGAGCTCTTCCGACTAGTGTACGTAATTGACACCGAGCACTAGTTATCATCCATGCATCTTAGACAAGTGTGATTTGAGATAGTTAACAAGTGGCTGGAGGGTTACTCGCGTAACTACGCTGGGCAAGGAAGCAGAGAGCATGGCCGAAATGGCTACATTTGGGCGAGCATCGTTACAACACAACCCACCATATGTCCACCTGGTGACACACCTTTCATGTTTTGTATGGATATCATTCCCTATCTTTTGTGGACATGATGTTTGGTGTTAAAGGTGGTTCACGAGCCAAGTTATGGATCCAAGAGAGCCAAGACATCCTCCGGCTCTCAAGGACAACATAGCCATGCGCACAGAATCAACGTGTTGTATGCCGATAAGGGTTGGGTGAGAGAGCACTTGAGGTAGGGACCCGGTCTACCTGCTGGCTACAACATACCGATGCCTTTCTACCAAGGAGGAAGAAGCTAGCCTCAGTTTTTATGGACCATACAGGGTGATACGCAGGATCGGGCAGGTTGCGTATGAGCCGGAGCTGCCCCAAGGCACGGGATTCATAACATCTTTCATGTATCATGCCCGAAAAGGCACCGGGCCGCATGTGAAAGTCACCGAGAGCTACCGCCTACGGATGATGAGGGCATCTGCAGCATGTACCCGGGAGTACACATCGACACTAGGGAGAGGCAATCGGCGGAAAGGTGAAAATCGTGAGAATTTTGGTGAGATGGAAGAATTTTCCGGATGAGGATGCCACTTTGGGAGGATGAGAGGATCTTACAAAGATTCAAGACTTCGCTGCTTGAGGACAAGCAACGTTTTGCCGTGGGAGATCGTATTATTCCCAATTAGCTTTTGCTAATTGGAATATTTCATTTTTGTTTAATTTTGCCGCTTTAGCCAGAAATAATAAATAAAGCGAGAAATAAGAGGGGTCACCTCACTAGTCACCTCACTATATAAATAAAGTGTTTTTCCTAGTTGATTGACGTTATAACTTAGGAGAGGGGGCCTAGGGTCCACACAGGCTAGAAGGGAGGCATCGTGCTGACCTGGGCGGTTAATCACAAGCAGCTAAGGAGAGTGAAGGACGCAAATAAGGTTTTGGAGGGAGTTTAGCACTATAAAAGGTGGGGTTCTCACCTCATTTGGGGATGCATGATTTGATATTGATATTGAGAGCTAGACTTCTGCCCCGCTCAAAGACGCCGCCTGTTTAGCTCGGGTCACAAAGATCGCTAGTGCAACCGAGTGTCTCCGTTCGGGAGACCCCACCCTTAGCCTAGGGGACTTCGAGTGCCTCGCCCGGTGTTGTCATGGTCACCCCAGAAGCTTCTGGGGACTTCCCGAGTGCCTACCCATGTAAGGTTATTTTCTCGAGTAACATCCCGCCCGCGGGTACGAGTGCTCGTGACGGAGAGGAGGAAGCCCCTTTCAGATCGCCAGACCGGGAGAGACAGTGCGAGATTCACCCTTGGAGGACGCATCCGAGGGAGAAATCGCGTATCCACTGCGAGAGATCCGGGAGAGATAGCAAAGCAGATTCACCCTTGAGGACGCAGATCCGAGGAGATATTGCGGCATCTAGCTCAGATCCGGAGAGACAAACAGATCGAGCCTCGGAGGACGTAGATCCGGAGTGATAGGACGAGACAGTGGATAGGAGGACCCGCATCCGTGGGGCGAGAGTCCGGGGGCGCAGGACGCAGATCCGGGCCGGTGGAGGACGCCGATCTCGATGAGCAGGATCTTGTGCGGGTTTGGCAACAAGCCAAGAGCTTCTCCACTTTGAGGAGCTGATCATCTCATCCGGAGGTTTTGTGGCCAGCATTTCATCTCTGCCTTCGCGCCGTCACTAGCAGAGACAACGTTTTTATTGGTGAGGGTTTGGAGGATTGAGATCAGCCATCTTCTAGTCTTCGCTCATAGTTCCATTTGCATTCCACAGCAGCCCCTCTTCATAGCAGATCTTCAGCCAGCTAGGACGCCGTCCCTATCCGTAGCCATTTGTTCCGAGAGGGTTTCCACTCTGCTCTTAGCAAGGATAGGTGCACTTTTCCTGGGACATCTTGTATCTCTACCTATGTATTCTCAAATTAATAAAGTTGGCTGTATTCGGGGCATTTTATGTGTTCTCGTTCCATTATCTCGGTTCCAACATTCCGTTTTATATAACTGCCCTGGGCATATTTCGTGTATTACCGGTTATTTCCTCAGTGGGATATTACAGAATGTTTTCCGCCATCTCGATTCAAAATAAGTTTATTAAATGGGCTGTACTGTACCTCCTCCTTGGAATTCTCCATTCTATAAAGGCCTCGAAAGAGAGCATTTGGGTTCCGCATTTAATGCGAACCGTGCAACAAAATACTTTTTTTGTATACATTTTGTAACATTTCTCAGCATGAAGTTTCCATTCGTAGGGTCTCGTTGAGAGGAGTTATAACCGTAATGAGGACTCGGTCTTTGGTATCTCACAAGATAATTTCTCTTATGTGTTAATACAATATCTCATTTCATGCTATTTATCTTCTTGTATCATGTTCTAGAATGCGAGTGGTTCTACTAGTTTGGCAGAAGGATTCATCTTTATTGTTGCCCTTTCCGGAATTAGTCAAGCGCTTTAAATAGGCTCAGTCATGATATATTGTTCCATGTTCATGCTATCCATACTTTCGCTATATTGGTTTCATGAGGAGGGTGCTTTAAACGCCATTGTCATATAAGGATTCATAGATCGTATGCCCTTATGTGGTTCTCGTTGTGTATCCGGGTACGTCCATGTTAACTAATATTCTCTTTATGTTTCTTTCACCGCACTCACTTCCTTTTATTTGGTTTCGTGATATATTATTTGGAATCGGCCCTCTTTAGCGCAAGATGTATCTTAACCGACCGATGTCTTTATACCGAGGTTTTACATGATGTTCCCGCATTATTCTTATCTTTGTATCACTTTCCGAGAGATTGGTCCCATTCAAAACTAATTTCCTTGTTCAAACAAGAGATAAGAAGTGAGTTCTTCGACCGACAACCCAAACTATAAAGGGTCTCCTTGCTACAACAAGATGTCCTAGGCATCGGTCTATGGAAATTGGGATCGTCTCTAGGAGGGTGACAAAATCCACCACAACATCTTTCCGGCGCCGTTGTCGTGGACGAATTCAAGAAAATCAATTTCGGGCCTTGACAAATTGTTTTCACCTCTAATCAGTGAGTACGTAGAGTTGAAGAGTTGCGATCTTCCACCTAAGGACGACGTTTGGCTCTTATTTGATAAATCTATCGGTAGTCCCGTCGCTCGTAAGCCACATTTGAGGTCGTATACCTCACAAATCGAAAACACTCGTAATCAACGCGGAAGATTATCTGCTGTACAGTTGGAAAGAGAAGAAACTTACCATGCTAAATTCCCGAATTGTCTCCAAGAATATTATCCATCTCTTCTTCCCAAGAAATCCAAGTAGAAAATCCCGACTCCACTCCAGGAAATCTTGGAACATACCAGTATAGCCCACCTAGGAAGCGCTAGAACCAAAGAGAACTTTTGTCCTACCGAATGCGAAGAAGAAGTTGCTGCATAGCCCCGTAAACGGAATTATTTCCATCTAGTTACCCAAGCTTCGTATAAGATATCTATCAGCATCCATACCCCACTTCCTCCTTCTCCTCTTCCTCCATTTGTACATCAACCGTTGTAGCCCCACTTCCTCCAATGGCTAAATGTCCCCGCTTTCCAAGAACAAATATGCTCCACCGGCCTTTACCTCAAGGCCGAATGATATGCCGCAGATTATTTGAAGATTTTTCCCATATTTAATGGAGAAAATGAGACTTTGATGTCTTTAAACATCTTGAGGTTTTCCGTGCTCTCATGTTAAAATTAAATGTTGAACATTCGGACGTGGTCTTAAGATTGTTTGTTCAATCTCTAGACGGTGAAGCAAGAAAATGGTTCAAGAGTACATAGCAGACTGTTTCAGAATACTCCTGGGAAAAGAATGGAAGAGGCTTTTCCGCAGTCGGGGAGAAAAGAAAGATCACTTGTGCGTTGCCTCACAATTCAATACGCTAAAGAAGAAACATAACGAGGGTGGCAGAATTTATCAAAAGGTTTAATAAATTATATGAACCTTCCTAATGATATGAAACCTCACCAAAATTCTGCCAAAGTTGTTTTCATAGCAAATTTTTGACTCGATTTCGGTTTCTATCTCTGTGGGAAAGAATGCCTCACAATTCTCGGATGATGCTCGTAAAGATGCTCTAGAGTTGGAGGTACCTGTCAGCAATCAGTAAGTCAAAGGGAAAAGTCGAACATGATACTAGAAGGAGAGGCAAAGAAGAGGTTTCTACCTCTCTAATCAAGACAAAGACTCGACAAGATGGATGAAATAAGCAAGATGATGAAGAAGATGGTCAAGCCGGAACCGGAAGTTGTGTTGGTGCTCCCAAGAACTATTACAATGCCCAAACAAGAGACAATCCTCGCATAGAAGACCTCCATTGCGTATATTTCAGAGAAGCAAAGGAACAACAAGACCGTATACCTCTATCCTTTGTATTCGAAGGACTGTTGCAGATGACTCCACTCGGAGATGCAAATTTATGGATTAGAAGACTCAAATCCGGCTTTTTCAAATACCGATGATATGGATCGCCTGCCGCAAGAAGAAGATGAAGAAGTACAGAGATTGATCATTATTGTAAGAATTTGCTGATTCATGCAAGCACTAATGTAAACAAGGATCTCAGATCTTCAAGGAAGAGGACCGTAACTCAAGATCAAAGAGAGCCACCTGAAGAAGCATCGTCTAAAGAACCGCAACAAAGAAGAGCATAGAAAAAGGTAAGAATCCTTTCAAATGCTTCCTCTCCGTCCAATGATCATATTCCTTCTTCTTCAAAATAGCTGTACCCTCCCACGTCGAGCCAAAGGTCAAAAGAAACTAAATTTTCAAATAAAAAAATAAGGAGTCCAAAGAAGTCGTGATAGTAACCCCATCCGTTTTCAATCGCAAAAATAACTCGAGAAGATTAAGATCCCCGTCCCTCTAACCGAACCACTAAAACAGCCCGTATATCGCTCCCGGTTGTTTTTTTCATACTTCCTCCCGAACTACCAATTGCACCCGATAGTTTAAATCTTCGAAGAAGAAAGACCCATGGTAGTTCTTATTCACATGTCGAGGAGATAGAACCTTCTACTCCTCCCTTTTATGTGTCTCTAGTCATTCATGACCCGCCGTTACATAATTTCATGTTAGATTCTAGGGCTTCCCATAATCTTATGCCTTGTCTCCGTCATGGAGCAAATCAGAATTCAAATCACAAGACCATACAAGGATTTATAAATCGCCTGACTCAAAAAGAGTTAAATTGGGAATGATTAAGATTTAGTGGTCAACTGCCCAAAATCCCGCAAAGAGTGTGGTCATGGACATAGTGGTTGCCGATATCCCAGCCCTCGCTTTGGCATGCCGCCAAGGTCTTGGGGTACAAAGATTGGGGGGAACAATTAAATTGGATTTAACATATGCTACCGTCCCGGCCTTTTGGAGGTCAAGAAAAAGGTTGTACAAGGAGACTAGATTTGTTAAAATGGTAATCTGCGTCGACCGCTTCAGAGAATTCTCCAATTTATGACAAAGAGGGGGACTTCACATGTTTTGATTAAAGGAAGAAAAACCAAAATTGCAAGCCATGAGCCCTTTTTGGTCAAATCCAAGCCGAGCAAATTTCAAAGAAGATCAGAATCGAAATCGACTTTGCATTTTGATGGGCAAATTCAAGAGAAGGTAATGGAGTCAAAATATTGATTTCTCTCACAGTGAAATGGGTGCCATCGGTTTTCAAAATCGGGAGTATGAGGCTACAAACAACGTTGTCGAATATGAGGCACTATTATTGGGACCGCACAGCCAAGAATACCTATAAGTATCCAATGTTTAAAAGTCTTTAGGGAGACTCGAGCCGGTGGTAAGGCATGTTGTGGATGATTTTCATGTGTCCTCCTAGAGACAATGCGAGAGTTGCCATAGACCAAGCCTAGGACATCTGAATATAGCACAGAGCCCTTTATAGTTTGGGTTTTCAAATTCAATAACTCGCTTAATAATTTTCTTGTCGGAACAAGGAAATTAGTTTGAATGGACCACCCTTCTCTGCTTCGTACACAAAGATAAGAATAATGTAGGAACATCCTCAGAAACTTCATGATGAAAGCATCGACAAGAGACCGCTATCGTAAAGAGGGCCGATATCAAAATAATATATCACAACTGATATCGTGGAAGTGAGTGCAAAGAGGAAACATAAGAAGATATTGAATGGCATGAGACCATACTCAGACACACAATGTAACCATATATAATAACCCAATTTACGAATCCTTATATGACAATGGCGTTTTAAAAGCACCCTCCTCAAGCAAATTAATATAAAGGTAAAAATATGGAAAGAGTGAACATGGAACAAGATATCATGACTAGGCCTATTTAAAGCGCCTAATTAATTCTAGGCATCAACAAGGATGAATCTCATCGCAAACTAGTGAGCCACTCGCATTCTAGAACATGATACAAGAAGACAACAGTACAGAAAGAGATATTGTATTAACACATAAGAGAAATTACATATTGTGAGATATCGCACTTAATCCTCACACACATAAATATAACCTCCTCACCGAGACCCGACGCGGTTCGTTTCCGCGCGCGTAAATATTACAAAATGTATACGTGTCTTCTCGCCGCACAAATATCGATGGAAATTCGGAACCCTTACAATGTCGACATTTCCGAGTATTTATGTATCGTATCGAAAATTCTAGAGGAGGAGGTAGATGAAGCACATTTAATGACTCAACTTGAACCAAAATGGCTTTAAAACATTCGCGCCTCCCTATGAATGGATCGACTATACTTAAATGTATTTACAATCAGAGTTCGTAAATAAATGTCGGGAGATAAAAATCTCCTTATATACAAGAGAGAAATAATAAAATATATATAAATGTGGGAAGTTGCCCTGTACCGAGGGAAAATCCGCCGCCGTAAGAGACTCAAAATAATCACATTTCCCGCATCGTACTTTACCATGGCTTTGGATTCGACCGGATCTTCATTGCGTGGGCGACCTTCCGGAGGGTTCGTGAATGTGTATTTCTTTGTCTTCATTAATGGTGGTCATTTCACGCACCTCGCCCTCACTTTTTCATTAAATTTTACCCATGGAAAACTCCATTCTTTAATGGGCCCCCAAAATCCTCAATGTGCCAGCACGGATCAAAACGCCCTCTCGATACATCAATCCCAAACCCACAAAATATTAGATAAACCTATTACGTATGGAGGCGGGGATGATGGAGGTGGAGATGAAGACGATAATCGTGACATGGATAGGAGACGAAACAGTAAAAAAGGAGAAAACTACATGGAGGTGTTGATAAATAGACGGGCGGGTTTTATACAGCCACTGGCCTCTGACGAGATGAATAACAACAAACGCGAATAAAACAATAGACAGACGAACACAAGACAGAGAACGGGGAAAATATCTCGACGACGGGGGTGAACACGTGGAGTACGAAAAGCAGGAGGACGACTTCGCGAGTCAACGGTGGAAGTGGGTGAGAGCGACATGGTGGCGGGCCATGTGACAATGCGTACATATGTTAATGAGCGAGCATGAATGAACGGGGCAAAGGTTCATAACATAAACATTGAAATATGACACATAACCGAAATGACATGAAATAGGAGGAGGAACATGGCGCACACTTAGAAATTATGATGACACGACCAGCAGAGGTGGACCCACCCGGGAAATCGCAACGCAGTTAAGCGTGAAGACCGGGTGGTACATTTTAAGTTCAATTGCGATTGAGGGCAGGATCGCGATTGACTCTCAGACCGTTCGATCTCAAAACAAGATCAATGGCTAAACTTGCATTGAGGGCAATGAAACTATGGGCCATGAAATACCGCCGTCACATGCGCGTCCTCCATATAAATTAATCGTCGTGCCGTTGATTTGAGCGCGATCGACGTCAAAGATCGCGCCCGATCGTTAAAACAATAGGCCCCCTTTCGTTTTGACTTATGGTTTTCAGACTCAAAGCCATGGAAGCCAAAGCTAGAGGGAGTCAAACTTTAGGGACTCGGCCCGATTTATTTAAATTGGGTTTTAACCATTGTAAAGGATGGCCGGGAGATAGTAATATCAAGCATGGTCATGAGATTTTAGAGCTACCAAGCAGAGGTTAAATGGATTTGAATGAGGCAATGTGGAAAAAAATTCACAAAGAGGTAAAATATGTACAACATCGGCTCCATCTGGGGACGGCATGTTCGTCCTCGGACATGTCGAGAACATGCAGACCATCAATTATTTCATCTTATTTTGAATTCTCCTGCACTTTTACTTCAAGTAATTATCAGCATTCTTTTCCTTTATAAAAAGAAGAAATAAAAACTAAAGCAAGTTATATACAGTATATACAACCAGGCATTCCTAGCCGAGATAAGAATTGAAAATAAGGCTTGAGGAACTGGCCATTCACGGGTGCATCCAACAAATCACCCTGTAGATTTTCTAAAGTAAAGGTGTTGTTTCTCCCCAGCTCCACTATTTTGAATGGCCCAAACCATAATGGATCAAATTTAGCATGTTTGCCCTTTTCTGCTCTGCGAACATCCCATCTAAGAACCAGGTCTCCAACTTGAAAATTTCTATCCCTCGTGTGCTGATCGAAGACATTCTTCATTTTTTCTTGGTATTCTATCAGTCTCTGATCTACCTGGTTCCTTGTTTCCTCCAATTCTACCAACTGATTAATTCTTCGGATCATGTCATCTGGTTCTTCCTGGTTCTCCTGCATGAAACGTGCTACTGGCAATGCTAATTGCAAAGGAAACACTGCAGCCCGCCCATACACCAGCTCATAAGGTGACTTTCCGGTGGCTCTTTTGCTGGTTACCCTATTTGCCCATAGGGCAAACTTTAATTTAGAATCCCAGTTCTTCTGATTTTCAGTTATTGTCTTCTTTAGGGCTCTCACCAGGGTTTTATTGGATGACTCTGCTAGACCGTTTCCCTGTGGATAATATGCTGTAGAATGAGTGAGGATGATGTTGTATTTTTGGCAGAATTTTACGAACCTAGCGGACTTGAAGGCCTGTGCATTGTCGGTTACAATTCTTGCAGGACAACCAAACCTAGATATGATATTATCTTCTATAAAATTCATTATTACAGCATCTGTAGCATTTCTGGTAGGTATGGCTTCCACCCATTTCGTAAAATAGTCTGTGGCTGTCAATATCCATTTATGTTGGCCACTTGATGGGGGATGTATTTCTCCTATAAAATCTAATCCCCATTTCTGAAATGGTTCATTTACATGAATAGGGATCAAGGGCAATGCTGCTAATTTCTGCCTTTCTGCAAATCTTTGGCATTTGTCACACGATCTAACCCAAGCAAAAGTGTCTGAATACAATTTTGGCCAGTAGAAACCAGCCTTCAGGATTTTATGAGTGGTAGCCCTCCAGCTGTAATGTCCTCCACATATCCCCTCATGAAATTCTGTCATTACATTTTGCACTTCATTTTCTGTGAGGCATAAAAGTAATATGCCTAGGGGGTCTCTCCAATAGAGCTGCCCATTGGCAATTGCATATTTCTGAGATTTCATCCTTACAGCTCTGTATTTCACCTTGTCACATCCTGGAGGACAGCTAAGTGTTAACAGATATTCAACTATTTGCTTATACCAAGGACTAGTCAGATATTTCACATGTATCTTTTGTGTAGCCTTCTCTAGTCCATGTTGCTCTTCTTCTTTTTCTGATTCTTCATTTGCTGTCACGGACAAGTTAATCCCCAAAGCTTGATGATTTGATTCAGATAACATCTTGGCAAGTCCCTGTCCTTTGATCAGTTTGGTAGGCCTTATATCCAGATCATACTCCTGAATTTTTGCAATCCATCTTCCCCTCCTACCTTCACTATCCCCTTGTACTAGAATGTCTTTTACAACTGCTGTGGGAACATAAGCAGTTTTATGAGATTGAAAAATATAAACTCTAAAAGCTTTAAGGGACTTTACCAGGGCGTATGCCTGCTTCTCCAGTATATTATATTTCAATTCAGCATCGTATAGCACCTGACTGAAGAATGCTATTGGCTGTTCATATCCCTCTTCATTTTTTTGCAATAATACTCCAGCAATGGTATGAGGTGAAGCAAATGAGAATACCATAAATGGCTTACTATAATCTGGTCCTGCCAATACAGGAGCTTCGGAAAATGCCTGTTTTATCCTTGTGAATGCGTCTCTAGACTCCTGAGACCATTTTACTTCATTTTCCTTCTTCAACATATTGGTAATGTGCCTAACTATCTCTGCATAGTTAGGGATAAATCTTCTCAAAAAATTTATTCGCCCCAAAAACACCTGCACTTCTTTCTTATTTCTTGGCAAAGGAATGATGTTTATCACTTCAACTCTCTTAGGATCAATTTTTACACCATCCTTAGTCACGATATGTCCTAAGAGTTTTCCTTCGTCTAATGCAAACAAAGATTTTTGGGGATTCAGAGAAAGGCCGTACCTTCTGCATTTTTCGAAAGTTCTTCTCAAATGTACAATATGCTCATCATCACTTTTTGAGAATACCGTGATATCATCAAGATATACCACCAAGAACTTGTCCTGTTCTCCAATAAAGGCTATGTCCATTGCCCTTTGAAAAGTAGCACCTGCATTAATAAGTCCAAATGGCATCCTTGCATACATAAAGGTTCCCCATGGCGTGGTGAACGCAGCCTTCTTCTGATCTTCTGAGAAAACAGCTACCTGATTGTAGCCCGAAAATCCATCCATCATTGACATTCTGGATGCCCCCACCACTTTCTGCAGGATATGGTCCATTTTAGGCAGTGGGTAATTATCTTTGAGAGATGCTCTATTCAAATTTCTGAAGTCCACACACAGCCTTATTTCTCCATTCTTCTTCCTAACAGGAACAAGGTTCGCTATCCATTCTGAGTACCTTAGTGGCACGATTATCTTGGCTTTCAACAGCTTCTTGATTTCTTTTTCAATAGAAGGAAGAAGTAAAGGATTTATTTTCCTGAGCTTCTGTTTGTATGGCTTTGCATCCTCCTTCAATGGAATTTTATGCTGTATAATATTTACATCAAAAATTTTTAGGTCCTCATAGGACCAAGAAAAAACATCTTTTTAAGATTGAAACAACTTCAAATACTTTTCTTTGTATCCTTATGGGACCTTCTTCGACAGTTTAACAATTTTGGGATCAGTGGAAGTACCCAGATTCAAATCTTCTACTTGATTATCTTCTACTATTTTATTTGGCTACACGGGTACGTCATCTTTATTGAACAACTTCTCTAGTGGTACCAAGCCTCTGGGCATGACATTACCCTTTAGCTGCAGCACTTTACTACCTGCTATTCTTTCTTCCCATTTATTTTCAGCAATATTTTCAACTTGTTCTTCTCCATTATCATCAATCTCTATATTGGAGAATTCTCCCACAGTCTCTATGAATCTTTTCATCTGTTCATCATCTTCGAATACCTGCCAATGCTTTATATTGTCTGGAATGGATGGTCTATAACATACCTCCACCTCATATCTTAGGAGTGGGTTCTGAGGAGGACGGAAAGTACTGGCAGCTACCGCAAGAGAATTTTCTATTCTGTTTTGCTCCCGAGGCATGAACTGTATGTTAAATGCTGAAAAGAAGTTTTATATCATGTCCCATACTTCATTTCTATATGCTCTGAGCCGTGGGTGCTTAGTTTGACATTCATTTTTAATCTGCCTTACGACTAGCTCAGAGTCTCCAAACACTTTTAGACAGTGGATGCCCATGTTTCTAGTTGTCTGCAGCCCCAGCAATAATGCCTCATACTCAGCTACATTGTTTGTAGCCTCATATTCCAATTTAAAAGACAGTGGCACCCATTTTCCTGCAGGGGAAATCAACAACACTCCTGCTCCATTACCCTCCCTTGAATTAGCTCCATCAAACTGCAAAGTCCATATTCTCGATTCTTGCTCTTCTTTGGGCTGTTCAGCCTGAACCTGACCAAAAAGGGTCTCATGTGCGTAATCCTGGTTTTCTTCCAACATAAAACACGAAAAGTCCCCTTCTTTGTTATAAATTGGAGAATTATCTGAGCAGTCAGCCCTGGTTACCGTTTTGACAAATCTGGTCTCCCTGTATAACCTCCTTTCTTGTCCTCCAAAGACTGGGACAGTAGCATACGTTAGATCCAATTTGATTGACCCCCCAATCTTGGTACCCCAGGATCTTGACAACAGCATGCCAAAGCGGGCTGGGATATCAGCGACCACGATGTCCATGACCACACTCTTTGCTGGGATTTGAGCTAGATTGACCACTAAATCTTTAATCATTCCCAAGCATTTAACCCTTTTAGAATCAAATGAATATAAATCTTTATATGGTCTTGTAATTTGCAGCCCTAGTTGCTCCATGACAGACAAAGGCATAAGATTATGGGAAGCCCTAGAATCTAACATACAGTTGTGTAGCAGCAGATCATGGATGACTAGGGACACGTAAAAGGGAGGAGTAGAAGGGTCTATCTCCTCGACATGTGGGCCAAAGACTACCATTGGTCTCTCTTCTTGCAGATTTAAACTATCAGGTGCGATGGGTGGTTCAGGAGGAAGAATGAAAGAGGTAACTTGAGACTGATAGGCAGGCTGTTTTAATAATTCAGTCAGAGGAACAGGAATCTTAATCTTCTCAAGTTCTTTTTGCAAATTGAAAGCAGATGTGGGCTTTTCTAGCGCTACTTATTTGGACTCCCTATTTTCAACTGAAGACTTGACTTCTTTTGACACTGGTTCAGCATTAGGGGGGCCAACTGGTATAGAAGAGGAGGGAACTTGATCATTAGACTGCAAGGGGGTATTCAGAAGGTTCTTACCTTTTTCTATACACCTCTTTGCTGCTGATTCCTTCTGAGCCGATGTTTCCTCTCGAGGCTGCTCTTACTCTTGCTCCTGGGTTCGGGTCCTCTTCCTTGAGGATCTAAGATCATATTTGACGTTGAATTGTGCTTCCATGAAATCAGCAAATTGCTTGCAGTAATGGTCAATCTCTGCCTCTTCGTCTTCTTCTTGTAGGGGGCACTCCATATCATCACTATTAGAGAAGGCCAGATTTGAATCTTCAAGTTTATAAGCTGCATCTCTAATGGATTCATCTGCTGGTCCCTCCAGGTACAAGGGATGGGGTACCTGGTCTTGCTGTTCTCTTGGCATTATCTGTAAAGGGGGCTTTCTGTACTGAGGATTATATCCTCTGTTTGGAGCATTATAATAGTTCTTGGGAGCTGCATTCTTAGCTTCCAGCTCTAGCTTGACCATTTTCTTTATCATCTTGCTTATCTCATCCATTTTGTCAGAGTCTTTGTCTTGATTGGAGGTAGAAACCTCTTCTTTACCTCTCCTTCTAGTATCTTGCTCAACTTTTCCCTTCGACTTACCAGTGGCGGCGAAATTCGCCTCCAATTCTAGAGCATCTGTTTGAGCATCATCCAATGTGACAGGCATTCTTTCCCGCAGCAAGAAACCAAAATCGGAGTCAAAAGCTGCTATGAAAACAAATTTTGCTGCAGCTTCATGTGGCTTCATTTCGGGAGGTAGGCTCAGGTATAACTTGTTAAATCTCTTGATGAACTCGGATACCCCTTCATTCTGTTTCTTCTTCATGGTATTAAATTCAGTAAGGCACATTCCATAATCTTTCTTTTCCCCCCACTTCCTGAGGAAAGCAGTTTCCATTTGGTCCCAGGTAGTTACGGAATTATTCCCCAATGTCTTAAACCATTTTCTGGCTTCGCCTTCTAAAGATTGCACAAACAACCTCAAAACCACATCCAGATGTTCGGCATTTAGGTTCTCCGCGAAAGAGCAGAAGGTCTCGAGATGCTTCTGAGCATCAAAATCACTCTCACCATTAAACCTTGGTAGGATCTTCAGGTAGTCTTGTGGCATGTCATGCAGTACTGGGGGTAGAGCCAGTGGAGCATATTTATTCAACAGAAAAGCAAGAACATTGGCCATTGGGGGAGGTGGGGGTTGCACAACAATTTGAGATACAGATGAAGGGAGAGAAGTAGGAGGAAGTGAAGTGTGAATTACAATGGGAATATATTGCACAGAAGCTTGAGGTGTAGAAGGAAATAACTCACGGTTAACAGCAGCTACTTCTGTGACCTCTTTAATTTCTTCAGCCTCGAAAGTAGGGTGAGATCCCGCTTCAATCCAGGCGTTTCCTCTACGTGGAGTTTCTGAGGGAAACTCGGGTTTTTCTGTTCTAACTTCTTGAGAAGAAGAAGGCGGGTGGTCTTCAACATAATATTCAAAATTTTCGGGACGAACCGACTTCTTCTCTTTCCAACCTTTCTTACGAATAATCTTTTCCGGGTCAGACACGGGTGTTTTCGGTGGTGAGGTATCCGACCTCAAATGGGGCCTCCGGGAAGCCAGAACTTCCAAAAATTTATCAAATAAAGACCAGTGGAGTCGCCAAGGTGAGAAATCTACAACTCTTCACCTCTCTATGCTCACCTGATTAGAGAGTGAATATAGGATGTCGAACCCAGGGAAACAGATATTCTTGAATTCGTTCCCCGGCAACGGCGCCAGAAAGATGTTGTGGATGAATTTGTCACCCTCCTAGGGACAGCCTAGAGTTGCCATAGACCAGTGCCTAGGACATCTTAATATAGCAAGGAGTCCTTTATAGTTTGGGTTGTCAGTCCAAGGGACTCACCTACTATCTCTTGTTTTAAACAAGGAAATTGAATTAGATTGAATTGGTCCAAATTCTCTCTCAAAGGCTGATACAAGGAAAGGAGTAAAGTAAAGACATCATATAAAACTTCAGCATGAAAGTATCAGACAGCTAAGAGACCGCTTTACTGTAAAGAGGGCCGATTCAATGATATATCACAGAAATCAAGTATTAGGGTGTGCAGGCAGTGAGGAAACACAAGAAGATATTACTGGCAGAAGGGCGCACCAATTTACGAATCCTTAAGCCACTAATATAGCAGAAATTATGAAAAGAGTGAACATGGAACAACATATCACTTCTAGGCCTATTTAAAGCGCTTGACTAATTCCAGAGAGGGCACCACTTAAGATGAATCCTTACTGCAAACTAGTGAGCCACTCGCATTCTAGAACATGATACAAGAAGAAAGTTTGCATGAAAAAGGATGATATATTAACACATGAGAAAAGTTACATACTGTGATATACCAAAGATCAGAATCCTCAATACAGTCATAACTCCTCCTCACTGAGACCCTATGGGCTCTGAAACTTCATACAGAAATATTACAAGATGAATACAGTAGTCTTCTCGCTGCACAGATTTCTCACGGAAATCTGGAACCTCTACAATGTCTTGTTTTTGAGTATTTATAGGGAAGACAGAAACTTTCCGAGGAGGAGGAAAACGAGGCACAATTAATAACTCAGTTTGAAACCCAATGGCGGAAAACATTCGCGCCTTCTCTTATGAATGACTGGCTATAAATGATGGTACTGAACAACCTGTACAAGAAATAAATGCTGGGAGATAAAATCTCCTTATATACAAAATGGGAGAAATAAAATATATACAATTTGTCGCCCGCGGCTGAAAGAAAATCTGCTGCCGTAAGAGATTTGGAACAATCTGGATATAGGTACTGTACTCTCGGCTTTCGGCTATGGATTCGAATCTTGGATCTTTTAATGCGGGGCGGACGCATCTGGAGAGTTCTGAGAGTTCATATCCCTGTCTTCTTTAATGGTGGTCATCTCTTCCACCTACTCTCGGCTCCTTCCTTTAATTGCTGTCAGTATGATCTGTCCTTTGTTATGCTCTAGATTTTTCAATTGAGGCGGAAAATTAAAGTGCCAACAAAGCCAAATGAAGACCTGCAAAACCCACAAATCATTAGAGAAAAACGACTCGGCGATATGGAGTGTGGTTACAACAGCGGCCATGAAGTCGGTGATACATTTTAGGCAAGACATTGAGAGGACGCAGGGTGACAGGAAAAACATAAACACAATGGAGAAACGGAGAGTGACGAGGCAGAAATCAATGGGGTGACAATGAATAAACGGGCTAAGGGTTCATAAACCATGACACGTTATCAGGACACACGAATGGTGGAGGAAGGATGCAGCGTACACTTGTGAAACATGATGACATGGCCATAGGAGGTGGGACCCGAATCGGCAATCGGAATCGGAAAGCAGGGTGGATAGAGCGGGAGTGGCACGTTTTTTATATTCCGATTGCGATTGAAAACAGGGCTGCGATCAACCCAGGACCGTCCGATCTTGAAACAAGATCGACGGCTGTGCTTGCGTCGGAGGGAAATGAAGTGGTGGAGCAAAGAAAATCGCCGATCGACTGCGCGCGGACCCACCATATATGTTAACTGCCGCACCGTCGATTTGAGCTAGATCGGATGGCCATTATTGCGTCCGATTGTTAAAACAGTATCCCCCTTCTTGCTTTGAAGTGTGGTTCTCCGACCTGGGTCATATGGAGGCCGAAGCGGGAGGGAGCTAAAATCTTAAAGGATCGGCCCGATTGCTTAAACTTGAATTTTGAACTATTGCGATGCAGGTTTTCGGGCGGAGATAATAGCGTCGAGCAGGGTCATGGGGTTTTAGGCTACGGCGGGGATGAATATGTACAACATAGGCTCCATCTGGGGACGGCATGTTCGTCCTCGGACATGCCGAGAACATGCAGACCATCAATTATTTCATCTTATTTCGAATTCTCCTGCATTTTAACTTCACGCACATATCAGCGTTCTTTTCCTTTATAAAAAGAAGAAATAACAACAAAAGTAAATTATATATAGCATATACAGTATATACATCCAGGCGTTCCTAGCCAAGATCAGAATTGAAAATAAGGCTTGAGGAACTGGCCATTCACGGGTGCATCCAACAAATCACCCTGTAGATTTTCTAAAGTAAAGGTGTTGTTTCTCCCCAGCTCCACGATTTTGAATGGCCCAAACCATAATGGATCAAATTTAGCATGTTTGCCCTTTTCTGCTCTGCGAACATCCCATCTAAGAACCAGGTCGCCAACTTGAAAATTTCTATCCTTCGCGTGCTGATCGAAGACATTCTTCATTTTTTCTTGGTATTCTATTAGTCTCTGATCCACCTGGTTCCTTGTCTCCTCCAATTCTACTAGCTGATTAATTCTTCGGATCATGTTATCCGGTTCTTCTTGGTTCTCTTGCATGAAACGTGCTACTGGCAATGCTAATTGCAAAGGAAACACTGCAGCCCGCCCATACACCAGCTCATAAGGTGACTTTCCGGTGGCTCTTTTGCTGGTTATCCTATTTGCCCATAGGGCAAACTTTAATTTAGAATCCCAGTTCTTCTTATTTTCAGCTATTGTCTTCTTTAGGGTTCTCACCAGGGTTTTATTGGATGACTCTGCTAGACCGTTTCCCTGTGGATAATATGCTGTAGAATGAGTAAGGATGATGTTGTATCTTTGGCAGAATTTTACGAACCTGGCAGAATTGAAAGCCTGTGCATTGTCTGTTACGATTCTTGCAGGACAGCCAAACCTGGATATGATATTATCTTCTATAAAATTCATTATTACAGCGTCTGTCGCATTTCTAGTAGGTATGGCTTCCACCCATTTCGTAAAATAGTCTGTGGCTGTCAATATCCATTTATGCTGGCCACTTGATGGGGGATGTATCTCTCCTATGAAATCTAATCCCCATTTCTGAAATGGTTCATTTACATGAATAGGGATCAAGGGCAATGCCGCTAATTTCTGTCTTTCCGCAAACCTTTGGCATTTGTCACACGATCTGACCCAAGCAAAAGTATCTGAATACAATTTTGGCCAGTAAAAACTGGCCTTCAATATTTTATGGGTTGTTTCCCTCCAGCTGTAGTGTCCTCCACATATCCCCTAATGAAATTCCATCATTACATTTTGCACTTCATTTTCGGTAAGGCATAAAAGTAATATGCCAAGAGGGTCTCTCCAGTAGAGCTGTCCATTGGCAATCGCGTATTTCTGAGACTTCATCCTTACAGCTCTATATTTAGCCTTGTCACATCCTGGAGGGCAGCTAAGTGTTAATAGATATTCAACTATTTGCTTGTACTAAGGACTAGTCAGATATTTCACATGTATTTTTTGTGTGGCCTTCTCTAGTCCATGTTGCTCTTCTTCTTTTTCTAATTCTTCATTTGCTATCACAGACAGATTAATTCCCAAAGCTTGATGATTTGATTCAGATAACATCTTGGCAAGTCCCTATCCTTTGATCAGTTTGGTAGGCCTTATATCCAGATCATACTCCTGAATTTTTGCAATCCATCTTCCCCTCCTACCTTCACTATCCCCTTGTACTAGAATGTCTTTTACAGCTGCTGTGGGAACATAAGCAGTAATATGAGATTGCAAAATATAAACTCTAAAAGCTTTAAGTGACTTTACCAGGGCGTACGCCTGCTTCTCCAGTATATTATATTTCAATTCAACATCGTATAGCACCTGACTGAAGAATGCTATTGGTTGTTCATACCCCTCTTCATTTTTCTGCAATAATACTCCAGCAATGGTATGAGGTGAAGAAAATGAGAATACCATAAATGGCTTACTATAATCTGGCCCTGCTAATGCAGGAGCTTCGACAAATGCCTGTTTTATCCTTGTGAATGCGTCTCTAGACTCCTGAGACCATTTTACTTCATTTTCCTTTTTCAGCATATTGGTAATGTGCCTAACTATCTCTGCATAGTTAGGGATAAATCTTCTCAAAAAATTTATTCGCCCCAAAAACACCTGTACTTCTTTCTTATTTCTTGGCAAAGGAATGCTGTTTATCACTTCGACTCTCTTAGGATCAATTTTTACACCCTCCTTAGTCACAATATGTCCTAAGATTTTTCCTTCATCTAATGCAAACAAAGATTTTTGGGGATTAAGAGAAAGGCCATACCTTCTGCATTTTTCGAAAGTTCTTCTCAAATGCACGATATGCTCATCATCATTCTTTGAGAATACCGTGATATCATCAAGATATACCACCAAGAACTTGTCCTGTTCTCCAATAAAGGCTATGTCCATTGCCCTTTGAAAAGTAGCACCTGCATTAATCAATCCAAATGGCATCCTTGCATACATAAAGGTTCCCCATGGCGTGGTGAACGCAGTCTTCTTTTGGTCTTCTGGGAAAACAACTACCTGATTGTAGCCTGAAAATCCATCCACCATTGACATTCTGGATGCCCCCACCACTTTCTGCAGGATATGGTCCATTTTAGGCAGTGGGTAATTGTCTTTGAGAGATGCTCTATTCAAATTTCTGAAGTCCACACACAGCCTTATTTCTCCATTCTTCTTTCTAACAGGAACAAGGTTCGCTATCCATTCTGAGTACCTTAGTGGCACGATTATCTTGGCTTTCAACAGCTTCTTGATTTCTTTTTCAATAGAAGGAAGAAGTAAAGGATTTATTTGCCTGAGCTTCTGTTTGTATGGCTTTGCATCCTCCTTCAATGGAATTTTATGCTGTATAATATTTACATCAAAAGTTTTTAGGTCCTCATAGGACCAAGCAAAAACATCTTTGTAAGATTGAAACAACTTCAAATACTTTTCTTTGTATCCTTCTGGGACCTTTTTGGACAGTTTAACAATTTTGGGATCAGTGGAAGTACCCAGATTCAAATCTTCTACTTGATTATCTTCTACTGTTTTATTTGGCTGCACGGGTATGTCATCTTTATTGAACAACTTCTCTAGTGGTACCAACCCTCTGGGTATGACATTACCCTTTAGCTGCAGCACTTTACTACCTGCTATTCTTTCCTCCCATTTATTTTCAGCAATATTTTCAACTTCTTCTTCTCCATTATCATCAATCTCCATATTGGAGAATTCTCCCACAGTTTCTATAAATCTTCTCATCTGTTCATCATCTTCAAATACCTGCCAATGCTTTATATTGTCTGGAATGGATGGTCTGTAGCGTACCTCCACCTCATATCTTAGGAGTGGGTTCTGAGGAGGACGGAAAGTACTGGCAGCTACCGCAAGAGAATCTGCTATTATGTTTTGCTCCCGGGGCATGAACTGTATATTAAATGCTGAAAAGAAGTTTTCTATCATGTCCCATACTTCATTTCTATATGCCCTGAGCCGGGGGTGCTTATTTTGACATTCATTTTTAATCTGCCTTACAACTAGCTCAGAGTCTCCAAACACTTTTAGACACTGGATGCCCATGTTCCTAGCTGTTTGCAGCCCCAGTAATAGTGCCTCATACTCAGCCACATTGTTAGTAGCCTCATATTCCAATTTGAAAGACAGTGGCACCCATTTACCTGCAGGGGAAATCAACAACACTCCTGCTCCATTACCCTCCCTTGAATTAGCTCCATCAAACTGCAAAGTCCATATTCCTGACTCCTGTTCATCTTTAGGCTGCTCAGCCTGAACCTGACCGAAAAGGGTCTCATGTGCGTAATCCTGATTTTCTTCCAACATAAAACATGAAAAGTCCCCTTCTTTGTTATAAATTGGGGAATTATCTGAGCAGTCAGCCCTGGTTACCGTTTTGACAAATCTGGTCTCCCTGTATAACCTCCTTTCTTGACCTCCGAAGACAGGGACAATTGCATATGTTAGATCCAATTTGATTGACCCCCCGATCTTGGTACCCCAGGACCTTGACAACAGCATGCCAAAGCGGGATGGGATATCAGCAACCACGATGTCCATGACCACACTCTTTGCTGGGATTTGAGCTAGATTGACCACTAAATATTTAATCATTCCCAAGCATTTAACCCTTTTAGAATCAAATGAATATAAATCTTTATATGGTCTTGTAATTTGCAGCCCTAGTTGCTCCATGACAGACAAAGGCATAAGATTATGGGAAGCCCCAGAATCTAACATACAATTGTGCAGCAGCAGATCATGGATGACTAGGGACACGTAAAAGGGAGGAGTAGAAGGGTCTATCTCCTCGACATGTGGGCCAAAGACTACCATTGGTCTCTCTTCTTGCAGATTTAAACTATCAGGTGCGATGGGTGGTTCAGGAGGAAGAATGAAAGAGGTAACTTGAGACTGATAGGCAGGTTGTTTTAATAATTCAGTCAGAGGAACAGGAATCTTAATCTTCTCAAGTTCTTTTTGCAAATTGAAAGTAGATGTGGGCTTTTCTAGCGCTACTTCTTTGGACTCCCTATTTTCAACTGAAGACTTGACTTCTTTTGACACTGGCTCAGCATTAGGGGGGCCAACTGGTATAGAAGAGGAGGGAACTTGATCATTAGACTGCAAGGGGGTATTCAGAAGATTCTTACCTTTTTCTATACACCTCTTTGCTGTTGATTCCTTCCGAGCCGATGTTTCCTCTCGAGGCTGCTCTTCCTCTTGCTCCTGGGCTCGGGTCCTCTTCCTTGAGGATCTAAGATCATATTTGACGTTGAATTGTGCTTCCATGAAATCAGCAAATTGCTTGCAGTAATGGTCAATCTCTGCTTCTTCGTCTTCTTCTTGTAGGGGGCACTCCATATCATCATTATTTGAGAAGGCCAGATTTGAATCTTCAAGTTTATAAGCTGCATCTCTAGCGGAGTCATCTGCTGGTCCCTCCAGGTACAAGGGATGAGGTACATGTTCTTGCTGTTCTCTTGGCATTATCTGTAACGGGGGCTTTCTGTACTGAGGATTATATCCTCTGTTTGGAGCATTATAATAGTTCCTGGGAGCTGCATTCTTAACTTCCAGCTCTAGCTTGACCATTTTCTTTATCATCTTGCTTATCTCATCCATTTTGTGAGAGTATTTGTCTTGATTGGAGGTAGAAACCTCTTCTTTACCTCTTCTTCTAGTATCTTGCTCAACTTTTCCCTTTGACTTACCAGTGGCGGCAAAATTTGCCTCCAACTCTAGAGCATCTGTTTGAGCATCATCTAAGGTGACAGGCATTCTTTCCCGCAGCGAGAAAAAAAAATCGGAGTCAAAAGCTGCTATGAAAACAACTTTGGCCGCAACTTCATGTGGCTTCATTTCGGGAGGTAGGCTCAGGTATAACTTGTTAAATATCTTGATGAACTCGGATACTCCTTCGTTCTGTTTCTTCTTCATGGTATTAAATTCAGTAAGGCACATTCCATAATCTTTCTTTTCCCCCCACTTTCTGAGGAAAGCAGTTTCCATTTGGTCCCAGGAAGTCACGGAATTATTCCCCAATGTCTTAAACCATTTTCTGGCTTCGCCTTCTAAAGAATGCACAAACAACCTCAAAACCACATCCAGATGTTCAACATTTAAGTTCTCCGCGAAGGAGCAGAAGGTCTCGAGATGCTTCTGGGCATCAATGTCACTTTCACCATTAAAACTCGGTAGGATCTTCAGGTAATCTTGTGGCATGTCATGCAGTACTGGGGGTAGAACCAGTGGAGAATATTTATTTAATAAAAAGGCCGGAACATTTGCCATTGGGGGAGGTGGGGGTTGCACAACAATTTGAGATACAGATGAAGGGAGAGAAGTGGGAGGAAGTGAAGTATGAATTACAATGGGAATATATTGCACAGAAGTTTGAGGTGTAGAAGGGAATAACTCACGGTTAACGGTAGCTACTTCTGTGACCTCTTTAATTTCTTCAGCCTCGGAAGTAGGGTGAGATCCCCTTTCAATCCAGGCGTTTCCTCTACGTGGAGTTTCTGAGTGAAACTCGGGTTTTTCTGTTCTAACTCCTTGAGAAGAAGAAGGCGGGTAGTCTTCAACGTAATACCTGTAATTTTCGGGACGAACCGACTTCTTCTCTTTCCAACCTTTCTTACGAATAATATTTTCCGGGTCAGACACGGGTGTTTTCGGTGGTGAGGTATCCGACCTCAAATGAGGCCTCCGGGAAGCCAGAATTTCCAAAAATTTATCAAATAAAGACTAGTGGAGTCGCCAAGGTGAGAAATCTACAACTCTTCACCTCTCTGTGCTCACCTGATTAGAGAGTGAATATAGGATGTCGAACCCAGGGAAACAGATATTCTTGAATTCGTTCCCCAGCAACGGCGCCAGAAAGATGTTGTGGATGATTTTGTCACCCTCCTAGGGACAGCCTAGAGTTTCCATAGACCAGTGCCTAGGACATCGTAATATAGCAAGGAGTCCTTTATAGTTTGGGTTGTCCGTCCAAGGGACTCGCCTACTATCTCTTGTTCTAAACAAGGAAATTGAATTAGATTGAATTGGTCCAAATTCTCTTTCAGAGGCTGATACAAGGATAGGAGTAATGTAAAGGCATCATGTAAACTTCAGCATTAAAGTATCAGACAGTTAAGAGACCGCCATCAGAAGAGTGGTCGATCTAATGATATATCACAAATCGAGTATTAGGGGCAAGTGGTGGTGAGGAAACATAAGAAGATATTATTGGCAGAAGGGCGCATCAATTTACGAATCCTTAAGCCACTAATATAGCAGAAATTATGAAAAGAGTTGACATGGAACATCATATCACTTCTAGGCCTATTTAAAGCGCTTGACTAATTCCAGAAAAGGGCACCACTTAAGATGAATCCTTACTGCAAACTAGTGAGCCACTTACATTCTAGAACATGATACAAGAAGAAATTTCGCTGGAAAGAAATGATGTATTAACACATAAGAAAATTGCGCGGACCCACCATAGAGGTTGATTTCCGCACCGTCGATTTGAGCTAGATCGGATGGCCAGTATTGCATCCGATTGTTAAAACAGTAGGCCCCTTCTTGCTTTGAATTGTGGTTCTCTAACCTGGGTCATATGGAGGCCGAAGCGGGAGGGAGCCTAAATCTTAAAGGATCGAGCCGATTGTTTAAATTTGAATTTTGAACTATTGCGATGCAGGTTTTCGGGCGGAGATAGTATTGTCAAGCAGGGTCATGGGGTTTTAGGCTACGGCAAGGATGAATATGTACAACATCGGCTCCATCTGGGGACGGCATGTTCTTCCTCGGACATGTCGAGAACATGCAGACCATCAATTATTTCATCTTACTTTGAATTCTCCTGCACCTTTACTTCAAGTAATGATCAGCGTTCTTTTCCTTTATAAAAAGAAGAAATAAAAACTAAAAGCAAGTTATATACAGTATATATACAACCAGGCATTCCTAGCCGAGATCAGAATTGAAAATAAGGCTTGAGGAACTGGCCATTCATGGGCGCATCCAACAAATCACCCTGTAGATTTTCTAAAGTAAAAGTGTTGTTTCTCCCCAGCTCCACTATTTTGAATGGCCCAAACCATAATGGATCAAATTTAGCATGTTTGCCCTTTTCTGCTCTGCGAACATCCCATCTAAGAACCAGGTCTCCAACTTGAAAATTTCTATTCTTCGCGTGCTGATCGAAGACATTCTTCATTTTTTCTTGGTATTCTATTAGTCTCTGATCTACCTGGTTCCTTGTCTCCTCCAATTCTACCAGCTGATTAATTCTTCGGATCATGTTATCTGGTTCTTCTTGGTTCTCTTGCATGAAACGTGCTACTGGCAATGCTAATTACAAAGGAAACATTGCAGCCTACCCATACACCAGCTCATAAGGTGACTTTCCGGTGGCTCTTTTGCTGGTTACCCTATTTTCCCATACATCAAACTTTAATTTAGAATCCCAGTTCTTTTGATTTTCAGCTATTGTCTTCTTTAGGGCTCTCACGAGGGTTTTATTGGATGACTCTGCTAGACCGTTTCCCTGTGGATAATATGTCAGAATGGGTGTTATTATGTTGTATCTTTAATTTTACTTAACCCCATGTACTTGAAAGGATGTGCATTGTCTCACACATTCTCGCAGATGTTTAAACCTGGATATGATATTATCTTCTATAAAATTCATTATTACAGCATCTGTTGCATTTCTAGTAGGTATGGCTTCCACCCATTTTGTAAAATAGTCTGTGGCTGTCAATATCCATTTATGTTGGCCACTTGATGGGGGATGTATCTCTCCTATAAAATCTAATCCCCATTTCTGAAATGGTTCATTTACATGAATAGGAATCAGGGGCAATGCTACTAATTTCTGTCTTTCTGCAAATCTTTGGCACTTGTCACATGCTCTGACCCAAGCAAAAGTATCAGAATACAACTTTGGCCAGTAAAAACCAGCCCTCAAGATTTTATGAGTTGTTGCCCTCCAGCTGTAATGTCCTCCACATATCCCCTCATGAAATTCTGTCATTATATTTTGCACTTCATTTTCTGTGAGGCATAACAGCAATATACCGAGAGGGTCTCTCCAATAGAGTTGTCCATTAGCAATTACATATTTCTGAGATTTCATCCTTACAGCTCTGTATTTCACTTTGTCATAGCCCGAAGGGCAGCTGAGTGTTAAAAGATATTCAACTATTTCCTTATACCAGGGACTAGTTAGATATTTCATGTGTATCTTTTGAGTAGCCATCTCTAGTCCATGCTGCTCTTCTTCTTGTTCTGATTCTTCATTTGCTACCATGGCGTATTAATGCCCAAAGTCACAGATTTGATTCAGATAACATCTTGGCAAGTCCCTGTCCTCTAATCAGTTTGGTAGGCTTTATATCCAGATCATACTCCTGAATTTTTGCAATCCATCTTCCCCTCCTACCTTCACTATCCCCTTGTACTAGAATGTCTTTTACAGCTGCTGTGGGAACATAAGCAGTAATATGAGATTGCAAAATATAAACTCTAAAAGCTTTGAGGGACTTTACCAGGGTGTATGCCTGCTTCTCCAGTATATTATATTTCAATTCAGCATCGTATAGCACCTGACTGAAGAATGCTATGGGCTGTTCATATCCCTCTTCATTTTTCTGCAATAACACTCCAGCAATGGTATGAGGTGAAGCAAATGAGAATACCATAAATGGCTTACTATAATCTGGTCCTGCCAATACAGGAGCCTCGGCGAATGCCTGTTTTATCCTTGTGAATGCGTCTCTAGACTCCTCAGACCATTTTACTTCATTTTCCTTTTTCAGCATATTGGTAATGTGCCTAACTATCTCTGCATAGTTAGGGATAAATCTTCTCAAAAAATTTATTCGCCCCAAAAATACCTGTACTTCTTTCTTATTTCTTGGCAAAGGAATACTGTTTATCACTTCAACTCTCTTAGGATCAATTTTCACACCATCCTTAGTCACGATATGTCCTAAGAGTTTTCCTTCGTCCAATGCAAACAAAGATTTTTGGGGATTAAGAGAAAGGCCGTACCTTCTGCATTTTTCGAAAGTTCTTCTCAAATGCACAATATGCTCATCATCACTCTTTGAGAATACCATGATATCATCAAGATATACCACCAAGAACTTGTCCTGTTCTCCAATAAAGGCTATGTCCATTTCCCTTTGAAAAGTAGCACCTGCATTAATCAATCCGAATGGCATCCTCGCATACATAAAGGTTCCCCACGGCGTGGTGAATGCAGTCTTCTTCTGGTCTTCTGGGAAAACAACTACCTGATTGTAACCCGAAAATCCATCCATCATTGACATTCTGGATGCTCCCACCACTTTCTGCAGGATATGGTCCATTTTAGGTAGTGGGTAATTGTCTTTGAGAGATGCTCTATTCAAATTTCTGAAGTACACACATAGCCTTATTTCTCCATTCTTCTTTCTAACAGGAACAAGGTTCGCTATCCATTCTGAGTACCTTAGTGGCACGATTATCTTGGCTTTCAACAGCTTCTTGATTTCTTTTTCAATAGAAGGAAGAAGTAAAGGATTTATTTGCCTGAGCTTCTGTTTGTATGGCTTTGCATCCTCCTTCAATGGAATTTTATGCTGTATAATATTTACATAAAAAGTTTTTAGGTCCTCATAGGACCAAGCAAAAACATCTTTGTAAGATTGAAACAACTTCAAATACTTTTCTTTGTATCCATCTGGGACCTTCTTCGACAGTTTAACAATTTTGGGATCAGTGGAAGTACCCAGATTCAAATCTTCTACTTGATTATCTTCTACTATTTTATTTGGCTGCACGGGTACGTCATCTTTATTGAACAACTTCTCTAGTGGTACCAACCCTCTGGGTATGACATTACCCTTTAGCTGCAGCACTTTACTACTTGCTATTCTTTCTTCCCATTTATTTTCAGCAATATTTTCAACTTGTTCTTCTCCATTATCATCAATCTCTATATTGGAGAATTCTCCCACAGTCTCTATGAATCTTTTCATCTGGTCATCATCTTCGAATACCTGCCAATGCTTTATATTGTCTGGAATGGATGGTCTATAACGTACCTCCACCTCATATCTTAGGAGTGGGTTCTGAGGAGGACGGAAAGTACTGGCAGCTACCGCAAGAGAATCTACTATTCTGTTTTGCTCCCGAGGCATGAACTGTATGTTAAATGCTGAAAAGAAGTTTTCTATCATGTCCCATACTTCATTTCTATATGCTCTGAGCCGTGGGTGCTTAGTTTGAAATTCATTTTTAATCTGCCTTACGACTAGCTCAGAGTCTCCAAACACTTTTAGACAACAGATGCCCATGTTTCTAGTTGTCTGTAGCCCCAGCAATAACGCCTCATACTCAGCTACATTGTTTGTAGCCTCATATTCCAATTTAAAAGACAGTGGCACCCATTTTCCTGCAGGGGAAATCAATAACACTCCTGCTCCATTACCCTCCCTTGAATTGGCTCCATCAAAATGCAAGGTCCATATTCCTGATTCCTGCTCTTCTTTAGGCTGCTCAGCCTGAACCTGACCAAAAAGGGTCTCATGTGCGTAATCCTGATTTTCTTCCAACATAAAACATGAAAAGTCCCCTTCTTTGTTATAAATTGGAGAATTATCTGAGCAGTCAGCCCTGGTTACTGTTTTGACAAATCTGGTCTCCCTATATAACCTCCTTTCTTGACCTCCAAAGACTGGGACAGTAGCATACGTTAGATCCAATTTAATTGACCCCCCAATCTTGGTACCCCAGGACCTTGACAACAACATGCCAAAGCGGGCTGGGATATCAGCAACCACAATGTCCATGACCACACTTTTTGCTGGGATTTGAGCTAGATTGACCACTAAATCTTTAATCATTCCCAAGCATTTAACCCTTTTAGAATCAAATGAATATAAATCTTTATATGGTCTTGTAATTTGCAGCCCTAGTTGCTCCATGACAGACAAAGGCATAATATTATGGGAAGCCCCAGAATCTAGCATACAGTTGTGTAGCAGCAGATCATGGATGACTAGGGACACGTAAAAGGGAGGAGTAGAAGGGTCTATCTCCTCGACATGTGGGCCAAAGACTACCATTGGTCTTTCTTCTTGCATATTTAAACTATCAGGTGCGATGGGTGGTTCAGGAGGAAGAATGAAAGAGGTAACTTGAGCCTGATAGCCAGGCTATTTTAATAATTCAGTCAGAGGAACAGGAATCTTAATCTTCTCAAGTTCTTTTTGCAGATTGAAAGCAGATGTGGGCTTTTCTAGCGTTACTTCTTTGGACTCCCTATTTTCAACTGAAGACTTGACTTCTTTTGACACCGGCTCAGCATTAGGGAGGCCAACTGGTATAGAAGAGGAGGGAGCTTGATCATTAGACTGCAAGGGGGTATTCAGAGGATTCTTACCTTTTTCTATACACCTCTTTGCTGCTGATTCCTTCTGAGTCGATGTTTCCTCTCGAGGCCGCTCTTCCTCTTGCCCCTGGGTTCGGGTCCTCTTCCTTGAGGATCTAAGATCATATTTGACGTTGAATTGTGCTTCCATGAAATCAGCAAATTGCTTGCAGTAATGGTCAATCTCTGCCTCTTCGTCTTCTTCTTGTAGGGGGCACTCCATATCATCACTATTAGAGAAGGCCAGATTTGAATCTTCAATTTTATAAGCTGCATCTCTAACGGAGTCATCTGCTGGTCCCTCTAGGTACAAGGGATGGGGTACCTGGTCTTGCTGTTCTCTTGGCATTATCTGTAACGGGGGCTTTCTGTACTGAGGATTATATCCTCTGTTTGGAGCATTATAATAGTTCCTGGGAGCTGCATTCTTAACTTCCAGCTCTAGCTTGACCATTTTCTTTATCATCTTGCTTATCTCATCCATTTTGTCAGAGTCTTTGTCTTGATTGGAGGTAGAAACCTCTTCTTTACCTCTTCTTCTAGTATCTTGCTCAACTTTTCCCTTTGACTTACCAGTGGCGGTAAAATTTTCCTCCAACTCTAGAGCATCTGTTTGAGCATCATCTAAGGTGACAGGCATTCTTTCCCGCAGCGAGAAACCAAAATTGGAGTCAAAAGCTGCTATGAAAACAACTTTGGCCGCAGCTTCATGTGGCTTCATTTCGGGAGGTAGGCTCAGGTATAACTTGTTAAATCTCTTGATGAACTCGGATACTCCTTCGTTCTGTTTCTTCTTCATGGTATTAAATTCAGTAAGGCACATTCCATAATCTTTCTTTTCCCCCCACTTTCTGAGGAAAGCAGTTTCCATTTGGTCCCAGGTAGTCACGGAATTATTCCCCAATGTCTTAAACCATTTTATGGCTTCGCCTTCTAAAGACTGCACAAACAACCTCAAAACCACATCCAGATGTTCAACATTTAAGTTCTCCGCAAAAGAGCAGAAGGTCTCGAGATGCTTCTGAGCATCCGTGTCACTTTCACCATTAAACCTCGGTAGGATCTTCAGGTAATCTTGTGGCATGTCATGCAGTACTGGGGGTAGAGCCAGTGGAGCATATTTATTTAATAGAAAAGCAGGAACATTGGCCATTGGGGGAGGTGGGGGTTGCACAACAATTTGAGATACAGATGAAGGGAGAGAAGTAGGAGGAAGTGAAGTATGAATAACAATGGGAATATATTGCACAGAAGCCTGAGGTGTAGAAGGAAATAACTCACGGTTAATAGCAACTACTTCTGTGACCTCTTTAATTTCTTCAGCCTCGAACGTAGGGTGAGATCCTCCTTCAATCCAGGCGTTTCCTCTACGTGGAGCTTCTAAGTGGAACTCGGATTTTTCTGTTCTAACTTCTTGAGAAGAAGAAGGCGGGTGGTCTTCAACAGAATACTCAGAATTTTCGGGACGAACCGACTTCTTCTCTTTCCAACCTTTCTTACGAATAATCTTTTCTGGGTCAGACACGGGTGTTTTCGGTGGTGAGGTATCCGACCTCAAATGAGGTCTCCGGGAAGCCAGAATTTCCAAAAAGTTATCAAATAAAGACTAGTGGAGTCGCCAAGGTGAGAAATCTACAACTCTTCACCTCTCTGTGCTCACCTGATTAGAGAGTGAATATAGGATGTCGAACCCAGGGAAACAGATATTCTTGAATTCGTTCCCCGGCAACGGCGCCAGAAAGATGTTGTGGATGATTTTGTCACCCTCCTAGGGACAGCCTAGAGTTGCCATAGACCAGTGCCTAGGACATCTTAATATAGCAAGGAGTCCTTTATAGTTTGGGTTGTGAGTCCAAGGGACTTGCCTACTATCTCTTGTTCTAAACAAGGAAATTGAATTAGATTGAATTGGTCCAAATTCTCTTTCAGAGGCTGATACAAGGATAGGAGTAATGTAAAGGCATCATGTAAACTTCAGCATTAAAGTATCAGACAGTTAAGAGACCGCCTACTGTAAAGAGGGCCGATTCAATGATATATCACAGAAATCGAGTATTAGGGTGTGCAGGCAGTGAGGAAACATAAGAAGATATTACTGGCAGAAGGGCGCACCAATTTACGAATCCTTAAGCCACTAATATAGCAGAAATTATGAAAAGAGTGAACATGGAACAACATATCACTTCTAGGCCTATTTAAAGCGCTTGACTAATTCCAGAAAGGGCACCACTTAAGATGAATCCTTACTGCAAACTAGTGAGCCACTCGCATTCTAGAACATGATACAAGAAGAAGACTTGCATGAAAAGAGATGATATATTAACACATAAGAAAATTTACATACTGTGAGATACCAAAGACCAGAATCCTCAATACAGTCATAACCCCTCCTCACTGAGACCCTACGGGCTCTGAAACTCCATACATAAATGTTACAAGATGAATATAGTAGTCTTCTCGCTGCACAGTTTGCTGACAGAAATCTGGAACCTCTACAATGTCTTATTTTTGAGTATTTATAGAGAAGACAAAAACTTCCCGAGGAGGAGGAAAACGAGGCACAATTAATGACTCAGTTTGAAACCCAATGGCGGAAAACATTCGCACCTTCTCTTATGAATGACTGGCTATAAATGATGGTACTGAACAACCTATACCAGAAATAAATGCTGGGAGATAAAATCTCCTTATATACAAAATGGGAGTAATAAAATATATACAATTTGTCGCCCGCGGTTGAGAGAAAATCTGCTGCCGTAAGAGATTTGGAACAATCTGGATTTTAGTACGGTACTCTCGGCTTTCGGCTATGGATTTGAATCTTGGATCTTTAATGCAGGGCGGACGCATCTGGAGAGTTCTGAGAGTTCATATCCCTGTCTTCTTTAATGGTGGTCATCTCTTCCACCTACTCTCGGCTCCTTCCTTTAATTGCTGCCAGTATGATCTGTCCTTTGTTATGCTCTAGATTTTTCAATTGAGGTGGAAAATTAAAGCGCCAACAAAGCCAAATGAAGACCTGCAAAACCCACAAATCATTAGAGAAAAACGACTCGGCGATATGGAGTGTGGTTACAACAGCGGCCATGAAGTCGGTGATACATTTTAGGCAAGACATTGAGAGGACGCAGGGTGACAGGAAACACATAAACACAATGGAGAAACGGAGAGTGACGAGGTAGAAATCAATGGGGTGACAATGAATAAACGGGCTAAGGGTTCATAAACCATGACACGTTATCAGGACACACGAATGGTGGAGGAAGGATGCAGCGTACACTTGTGAAACATGATGACATGGCCACAGGAGGTGGGACCCGAATCGGCAATCGGAATCGGAAAGCAGGGTGGATAGAGCGGGAGTGGCACGTTTTTTATATTCCGATTGCGATTGAAAACAGGGTTGCGATCAACCCAGGACCGTCCGATCTTGAAACAAGATCGACGGTTGTGCTTGCGTCGGAGGGAAATGAAGTGGTGGAGCAAAGAAAATCGACGATCGACTGCGCGCGGACCCACCATATATGTTAACTGCCGCACCGTCGATTTGAGCTAGATCGGATGGCCATTATTGCGTCCGATTGTTAAAACAGTATCCCCCTTCTTGCTTTGAAGTGTGGTTCTCCGACCTGGGTCATATGGAGGCCGAAGCGGGAGGGAGCTAAAATCTTAAAGGATCGGCCCGATTGCTTAAACTTGAATTTTGAACTATTGCGATGCAGGTTTTCGGGCGGAGATAATAGCGTCGAGCAGGGTCATGGGGTTTTAGGCTACGGCGGGGATTAATATGTACAACAGCTACTTTGATGGCTTCATTTTCTAAAACTTGATGTTGTTGCACAAAGTTGCCTAGCTCCTCCACCCAAACCCTAACTGGACATTTAGGTG